>JBBBVM010000265.1:600000-954717 GCA_037355625.1 Petunia x hybrida
TTCACAATTTCAGTCATACTGACCAAGTCATGGATTATCTGTTGTATCTCGCTATCAATGCGCCATATGGCGGTATTTCGCCTTTTCCTTCGTATGATACTTACAATTGCCTTGGCCCCACGATGGGTGCAAAACTATTTATGCCTAAATTTGTACGTCTAGGTTAAACAATTAATTGTGAATGAGGTCACAAGCAATACAGTAAATTACAATGAAAAAAGTAAGTAAATATGATGAAAGTAAAGACAAGTAATTAAGCAAGAAATAATAGAGAAAGCAAAGTAATTCTTATTCCTTGAGAGTAGCCGACTTCGGTGGAAAAATTTGTCTTGTCTACAATACAATGTAAGGAGGGGTATTTATAGTAGTGATATCCAGTCCTAAATAAGGTAAAATACAAATACTTATAAGGCCATGGGGCTACAACTCAAGAAGGTGGTATACTAAACCTTAACTAGGAGACTGTATACCCTAGGCGGCGGGATGTGTGCCCTGCGCCCAGTGACCAAACCACCTGAATGGTCGTTGGCTCTAGGAGCGGTGTCATACCAAATTTTAGACTCTACTCCGAGCGAGTCAGGTTTCGGATTTGACTGGGTAACTCGTTTGGGTCCAAGAATTGGAGTCGCCACCTAATATAGTTTTCTAAGATGTATTAGGTCACGTAAGCGTCTAAAGTCAAGTTTATTGTTAAACTAGTCTAGTTTCAGAGATTCAACAGGTAAGAAGTCCAAATGACTCGGGGGAGAAAGTGTTAGGCACTCCCCCGAGTCCTACGAAAGGTGGTTCCCGCCCGAGTCTATATATTTTGGGATTTCTTATACAAGATACGAACATTATCATATGCATTACTAACTCAAATGGTCAATTTCACAATCAATGTATGTAATAAGCTTAATCAGACAAGTTTAAATAGCACATACACAATTAGATTTCAATATTTTGCACATACGGCCTCTGTTCTACGCCTAGTCGCGTTTATGGCCTCTAATATAAAAGCCTAATCAAAGGTATGGAAAAATCTGCGAGAAATGTAAAAATATAGTCCACTTGTGCAACTTCAGCTTTTAACTCAATTTTGCGTGAATAGACAGCTTTGCAAAAATAGGCAGCTTTTGTAAACAATTTCAAGTTTTGTCAAAAAACCAAATATGTATTGTTTTTAAAACAAAATAATAGCCATTTAGGGTCGGTGTGACTTGTCATCAATTGTCGAGCCCGAACCTTAATGGCTATTTTGGTGTGGGTGTCTGTTTCGGAAAAAAGGCTATAGGTAAATGGGCTGTTTACAAAAAGTGAGTCACAGAAGCACATAAATGAAAACAAAGGGCTGTCGCACATAGATATAGGAATAGGCATGCAAATACATGAGTACTTAATAGTATTAGGCTTTAGAAAATATTTATATAGTTGTATAGTCGACCCCAGTCACTTATACACCCCTATACACTATTAGATTAGTGTATAAGAGCTTTAAAGTTTAAAGCATAAAAGGGCCAAATTTTAAAAGGATTTTGGGCCCTGCTCGAATGCGCAAAACAGGCAGTTCCAGTGTTACAAAAACAGTTCAAATTCTAGTAGTCATCACGTAATAGCCCCTGTTTATGAAAATTACATGTTTCGACAACTTAAACCCTGATTCAAAATACCTAACTTATCAAATTCAGTTCACTAAGTGTAAAAGTAAACCTTGTTACCAAAATCTCTGATTTAAGTAAAAGAAGTCAGAATTCCGAGATTAACACTAAGGCACAGTTTTGTCCAGAAATAGCTAGGCCAAATTTAATCATTATCAGTCGAGTTTCAAGCATGAATGATGCAATCACATAGAGAGGAAGGGTTAGGAAGTGGCCCCTGAATAGCCAAGTACACAACCTCAAGATTGTATACCCTGTTTTAATCACAGATACAGGCAGGATTCCTAACAAATTTATACAAATAAGGGCAGTTCCTAAGAGGGGGAAAAACAGAGAAGGGCGATGACTGGGAATTGCCTTGTATACAGCCCAATGAGGTCTGTTTAGGCTTAGTTTTCAAGGCAAGAAGAGCCTTTTTACCAAACTCTCAAAAGCACAAAAGAAAGGATCCTGCAAACTAAAAGTTGGTATAGTCATAGGGCTATCATTATATGCTGCAAAACAGGGATTAGCAGGGGACAAAAATAGAAGATATGCAAGCAAAGATCACAAAGAACACTCATAAGTGTATACAGTTTTAGGGTGAGTTTAGATGAAGAGGTAAACCATGTGAGACATCAGTAGAAAAATAGCATGCAGAAAGACCAAGCATAACAGATTCAGGGCATAGGTAACAAGGATTAAAGTAGAGATGTACCTTCTGTGCAATAGCAGTGAGCAAAAAAATTAGGTGTGAGCAGTATTAGAGGTTTTGCAAAGTCAGGATCAAGATGAAAAGAGAGCAGGAACCTCTTCAATAATCTTTTGTAGTACTCTGTATACCTATGTGTATGCCAGTGTGTTTAATGTGTTCAACTGTGTCTGTACTTGTCCCAAGTGAACAAAAGATACTAGTTTATATAGGTGTGAGTGAGAGCCTTAGTTCTAACAGGTAAAGAACCAAAAAAGGCAAGGGAATATTACTTCTATAGTTAAGAAAATCAGTCAAGTACCCGTTCCATATATAGATGAATCAGTCCCACAGATTAAGGTAAAACAGATCCTAATCAAACTAGGACCCCTTCCCTTAAACCTACATAAAGGCTAGGTTCACAAATTAGCTTTGCAACATATTTTAGGCTATTTTCTAGGATCGAAAATCAGTCAATCATCTTGATAAGTTTCAATTGAAATTACATTAACCACATAACTAATTTCCAATCCAGTCGTCAATCAAGAATTCAAATTAATTTAATTCAAAATCCTCCTAATCATGCTAGATCAGATCACCCTTTTAACTTTAAGCATATAATCGTAGAGATCATGTATTTCAAACAGAATAGGAAGGGCAAACATACTGTAAAGCATGAATGACTAGAATCGGTTGACAAATTGTCATGATTTTTATCTAAGACTGATAGGAAAAAACTAGGGTATTCGAATATGCAGAAACTCACAGCAACATTAAGTTAACTCATTAGACTGAATAGGGATTAACAATCACATGAATTTTAACTAATCGAATGGCATACAAACATGTTAACACATAGAAAAACTAGGCAAGTTTCAGGCTCAATCGACCACATAGGTTCAGAGACAAAAGATGAAAGGGATTAGGGTTACCGTCTTAATATCGGAGTCGGGTCAAATTGACCCGTCTCAAATCGAGTTCGCGTGGGGGTTTCCTCACCCTTTTCAGGCAATACCGTTGTTTTAAGACATCCCCAGGCCAAGACGGAGATATTTTCGGTAGTAGGAACCCCGTTGACGAGGGTTAAGAGTTGACCTCATTCGAATATTGTCGAAAGGGAATGGGTTTTGTAGCGGGTGAGAAGAGGAACCCAAATATACAATTTTCTCCGAATATCGCCGGCCAAATTGACCGAAAAATGCCAGGAACAGTGGCGACTTGAGTTTCGCCGAGAGAGAGAGAGAGAAGGTCGGTTTCGTGGGTGAGAAAAAATGAAACTGTGTTTTTGGGGTTTTGGGGGGTTTGAAATATAATTAAAGGAAAGTAATATCCTTGCCGTTGGATCACTCGCGTGGACGGCCAGGATTATTCCACGTCAGTGGTGATGTGTATAAGTGAGACTGATGTGTGTGTATACATGTGTGTGTGTATATATATGTGTGTGTGTGTGTGTGTGTGTGTATATATATAGTGTATATAATGTGTATAATAATGTATAAATGCTTATAAAATATGTTGAAAATTATATAAAATGCCTATAAAATTATAGAAAAAATTAGAAAATTAATTTTGAAGGCCAAAGGGCTAATGGGGACCTATTACTTTAAATTTGAAAGTAATTTTGTGAAGTTTCTAAAATGGGAATAATTACAATAATTGTAATTGGACATGCGGATTTTGGAAATAGCTGTGGCTTGTGCCGGTGTTTAAAAAATGGCCTAATTAATGTGCGTGTGCGAAGTAGTGAATTTCAGTATGAGTGAGTGTATGATACTCGTGCGGCTATCAGTGCAATTTGTATGAATAAGAGGTTATCAAAATGGGAGGGACAAAATTAGGTGTCAACAGCTGCCCGTCTTTGCCGGGGGATGATGAAAGAGTCTTCGGGCAAAGACATTGACATAACGACTAATTTTGTCATGACTCTAGAAGAGTGCTTATGGCTTACGGGAATTGTCGGGGCGTTAGGTCGTAATGTTCGCATTGTCAAAGCGAATATCCTTCAATAAAGGTGAGTTTACAAAACAATGTATGTATAAGCGAATATAGAACGTACCTTCCCATCGGGCTGGATTGTCTTTCAAGGATTCTTTGCCGTACACGGGTGTGTCTACTATGCTTGACTGTGTGTCCTTTGCTGTGCCAAGTGTTAGATTCGACATCGGGCTTTGTACCCTCGGTCGATGTATTGGGCTGTGTACCCTCCGCAAGGAATTAAAATGACATAATCGACATCGGGCTGTGTACCTCAATCGATACCTCGGGCTATGTACCCTCATGTAATTTAAATAAAAAATCGATATCGGGCTGTGTACCCTCAATCGACGCTTCAGGTTGTGTACCCTCGGCTAATTTAAATGACAAATCGATATCGGGCTGTGTACCCTCAATCGATACTTCGGGCTGTGTACCCTCAGCTAATTTAAATGACAAATCGATATCGGGCTGTGTATCCTCAATCGACGCTTCTCAGCTAATTTAAATGACAAATCGACATCGGGCTGTGTACCCCCAGTCGACGCCTCGGGCTGTGTTCCCTCAGCTAATTTAAATGACAAATCGATATCGGGCTGTGTACCCTCAATCGACGCTTCAGGCTGTGTACCCTCAGCTAATTTAAATGACAAATCGACATCGGGCTATGTACCCTTAGTCGACGCCTCGGGCTGTGTACCCTCGGCTAATTTAAACGTAGTAAGAGGAGTTGGATAACCTTTGTCGAAGCATGTGTCATGTGTCGCCGAGTTGGGTATCTTTTGTGCCTGCATCCAAAGAAATATTAGTGAGTTGTGCGGGATAGTTTGGTTTGTGTATTCTTTGCTTGTTTCCCATGAGTGCCGAGACCTTGGTCGAGCTGATAGGGGTATGCATAAAGTAGTAAATAATGCAAGTATTTTGAAAACTTTTATGAGAAAGAAATGAAATGAAATGTTTTATCCCATTGAGTCATGACTCGTGTTGTGTAAAGCCATGGTTGTTGCTCTTTATGCTGCTCCAAACTCTATTAAATGAATTTTGAGGGCGACCTTAAAATTCTGCCCCAGTTTGTGTTTTGAAATTTTTGAATGGGTGTCAAAAATTTCTGCCCCAGTGTCGACTATGTTTATCCTTTAGGAATTTTTGAGAGTTCCTCAAAAATTCTGTCCCAGTGTCGACTTTATGGGGAAAGTAAAATTTTTGTGTTTATGCGACCGAAACTTGAGTAGGTCGCCTACGTATCCCACTTGGGGAATCAGGTCGTAACGTAGTTCAGATTACATGATGTATTGCAAAATAACGAAACCATTAACTAGCACAAGCTCTTATACATAGTATCTTTTTACAGCGTCTAAGTTGATTGGTTTCGGCCAAACTTCTCTGTCCATTTCTGCTAGTATCAATGCTCCTCCGTTTAGAAATCGGTGAACCATGTACGGCCCTTGCCAATTTGGTGCAAATTTTCCCTTTTCTTCTTCTTGATTGGGGAATATCTTCTTCAATACTAATTGTCCAGGTTCGAAGGATCTCTCTCGAACTTTCTTGTTAAATTCTTTAGCCATTCTTCTCTGATATAATTGCCCATGACATACTGCATTCAGTCTCTTGCCATCGATGAGGGCCAGTGGCTCCATTCTCCCTTTTATCCATTCAGTGTCTTTCAGCTGTGTCTCTTGGATGATCTTCAAAGATGGTATCTCAACTTCTGCTGGTATCACTGCCTCGGTGCCGTATACCAGCAAGTAAGGAGTAGCCCCTATTGATGTCCTCACTGTGGTGCGATACCCTAAGGGTAAGTTCTCATGCCATTGCTTGAATTGTCTGTCATCTTGCACAATATCTTCTTGATGTTCTTGTTAGCTGCCTCGACCGCACCATTCATTTGAGGTCTATATGCGGTAGAATTGTGGTGCTTGATCTTGAACACCTCACAGGTTGCTTGCATTAGGTCACTATTTAGATTGGACCCATTTTCACTGATGATGGATTCGGGAATTCCAAATCGACAGATCATTTTGTTGCGGACAAAGTTTGACACCACTTTCTTTGTCACTAACCTGTACGATGCAGCTTCTACCCATTTGGTAAAGTAATCGATGGCTACCAATATGAAACGATGTCCATTGGAGGCGGCTGGCTCGATGGGCCCTATGACATCTATTCCCTAGGCGGCAAAAGGCCTGGGCGATCCTATTACATTCATTTCGTTAGGGGGCACTCGAATCATAGCTCCGTGGACTTGGCATTGATGACATTTCTTTGCGTGCCTTATGCAATCATGCTCCATTGTCATCCAGAAGTAGCCGGCCCTCAAGATCTTCTTTGCGAGCACGAAATAGTTTATATGTGGGCCGCGCGTCCCAGAATATATTTCTTCCAACAGCCTAGCAGCTTCTTTGGTGTCCACACATCTCAGCAATCCTAAATCGGGCGTCCTTTTTTATAGGAGTTATCCGTTCAGAAAGAATCCATTTGCTAATCTCCTCAATGTCTTCTTTTGAAGACTTGTTGCATCCTTTGGGTAAATATCGTCTTTGAGGAACCCTTTGATATCATAAAACCAAGGTTGTCCGTCTGATTCTTCTTCCACATGATAACAATATGCTGGCTGCTTTCTCACTGCTACGGGTATTGAGTCATTGTACTTCTTGTCGGGATGTTTGATCATGGAAGATATGGTGGCCAAAGCATCCGCGAACTCGTTTTGCAGCCTGGGTACATGCCGGAACTCTATCTTGGTGAACCTTTGCTTCAACTCTTTTATGCACTTGAGGTATGGCAATATCTTGGAGTTCTTTGCTGTCCATTCTCCTCGAACTTGGTGGATCGATAAGTCTGAATCTCCAATCGTCAGCAGCTCTTGTATGTTCATTTCTACCGCCATTCTAAGACCCAAGATGCAGGCTTCATGCTCCGCCATATTGTTGGTGCAAGGAAACCTCAGTTTGGCTGTGACAGGATAGTGTTGACCAGTTTTTGAGACTAACACTGCTCCACTGCCGACTCCTTCGAAGTTCACTACTCCATTGAAGAATAGTCTCGAACCATCATACTCCTTAGTGATATCTTCTCCTACGAACATAACTTCTTCGTCAGGGAAATAGGTGTGCAGTGGCTCATAGTCATCTCCTATCAGATTCTTGGCCATATGATCAGCTAGGGCCTGAGCTTTTATCGCCTTTTGGGTGACAAAGGTGATGTCGAATTCACTGAGCAGCATTTGCCATTTAGCCAGTTTTCCAGTAGGCATTGGCTTTGGAAAATATACTTGAGGGGGTCCATCCGTGATATCAGCAACGTTGAGTAGGACGTTAAGTAGTGCCTTAGCTTTTGTGCTATCCAAGTCAGTGCACAACATGTTCATTCCAGTAATGTGTACTTGGCTTCGTAGGGAGTGAATTTCTTGCTTAGATAGTATATTGCTTGCTCCTTTCTTCTCGTTGAATCATATTGCCCCAATACACAACCGAATGCCGAATCTACCACAGACAGGTACAAGATCAAAGGTCGCCCAGGCTCGGGTGGAACCAGCACAGGCAGGCCAGACAAGTATTCGTTTATCCGATCAAATGCTTTTTGACAGTCTTCCATCCACTCGATCTCTGCGTCTTTCTTCAGTAGCTTGATGATAGGCTTGCAGATGTCGGAGGATTGTACTATGAACCGACTAATGTAATTGAGGCTTCCCAGAAAACTCATGACCTCTTTCTTGCTCTTTGGCAGCGGTAATTCTTTGATGGCTTTGATCTTGGACGGATCTAGCTCAATGCTCCTTCTACTGACTATGAAACCCAGAAGCTTCCCTGCTGGAACACCAAAAGCACACTTTGCCGGATTTAGTTTTAGATTGTATTTACGCAAGCGATTGAAAAACTTGCGCAAGTTGCCAAGATGCTCTGAAGTCTTCTTTGACTTGATGATCACATCATCCACGTAGACTTCAATTTCTTTGTGCATTAAGTCATGGAACATAGTTGTCATTGCCCTCATGTAGGTTGCTCCAGCATTCTTCAACCCGAACGGCATAACCTTATAGCAATAAGTTCCCCAAGATGTAGTAAAAGCTATCTTCTTGGCATCCTCCTCATCCATAAACACTTGATGGTAGCCGGCGAAACAATCCACGAAAGACTGTAGTTCATGTTTCACGCAATTATCGATCAGGATATGTATATTTGGCAGAGGAAAAGTATCTTTTGGGCTTGCTCTATTCAGATCTCTGTAGTCTACACAAACTTGGAGTTTCCCATCTTTCTTCGGCACTGGGACAATGTTAGCTAACCAAGTTGGGTGTTTGACTATTTTCAAAATTCCTACATTTAGCTGTTTGGTTACCTCTTCCCCAATCTTCAACAGAACTAACGATTTGAAAGTTCGGGCTTTTTGTTTGACTGGCGGAAAGCCCAATTGATAGGTAATTTGTGAGCTACCAAATCCGTGCTTATGCCAGTCATATCATTATACGACCAAGCGAATACATCCTTATATTCTTTAAGAAACTCGGTATATCGCTTTTTATCTTCGGCGGTGAGGTGCAAACTAATCCTTGTCTCTTTTACAGTTTCTTCATCTCCCAGATCTATCACCTCAGTTTCTTCTAGGTTTGGCTTAGGCTTATTTTCAAATCTTTCAATGTCCTCTTGTGTGGTCTCATCAAAATCGTCATAATCAAACTCAGTTTCCTCAAGCTCCATTGTTTCATTACACGTTGCGGTTATGGACTCAATGAGATTAATTTGAATGCTGAAAAATAAATACTGCAAAATTAAAATATTAAAACAAAAGTTAAAGAAAATAGTGCGATATTTTATTTATGAATACTTGCAAAACAAAATTTGTAGGGAGACATTGTTGACACCTAATTTTGTCCCTCCTTTTTTCTAAAATTTGCTACAATTAAACTTAAAGGTGCAATTTGGCTATTTGTACAAAATGTACATTAGAAACCATGCATTTATGTGCGTTATCCCCTACTTATATATTACATACCTAAATGTGGCTATATTACGTAGTTTTGCATCATTTAGGCTATTTGTCAAACTGTTGCGCAATTTAATACATTTATAATATGTCACATAATTACATCATTTAGGATACATGTCAAATTTGTATCGATTTGTGCAAATTAGTAATTATATGTGATTATCTATATTTAAATAATTATATTTGAGTATTATTTAATAATTATTTGTGTATTTTATACACTATGTATATTTATATTTTTTTTTTGCACCTTTAAGTTGAACATTGGCCAATTAAAAAGAAAAATGTCCAAATTTCTTTTTATTATTAATTCTTCTATATTTTAAAATTCCTATCAAAATTCTTCATTTATTTATATTTATCTTATTTATTAAATTACATTTTTTCTTTTGAACCTAGACGAGCGTTCATCTAGATACGTTCATAATTACATTAAAATTCCCTTTTCCTCTTATTTTATTTTGAATTAATCTCTTTTTTTTTTTAAATCCCAAATCTTCTTCCTAATTCTACCTTGAATCTGGACTAAATGTAGTCTAGATACATCCTCCCACTCAAATCTCCCTTCTAATTTCTCTTATCCCTCTAATTGAGGAAAATCACTAAATCCCTAAAATCCTTCCCCAATCATCCTAATTGATTTTTCCTCAAAATCCCGCCATTATTTCCCTAATTCCCCAACGTCTATGGGGACATTACATATACTGTACACAAAAATCATTAGTAGGGAGGTCTTTCCAATACAATACACTATCACAAAATCAGCCAAGGCCTACCCCACATACCACCACCCTCTGATCTTCTTCTCCACACTACAACACCTACACACGCATATACAGAGCTCCCTTTCGTCCTCTTCTTGGTCTCCTCTCCTCCAATATACACATATACACACACAATCGGGCAGACCCTACTTCCTCTCTAGTCTCCTTCCCCAAAATACCTTACCCATTCGATAGTGAAAAGACACAAGTACAGTACAATACACTCCTTGTCTTCTTCTTCAATGCTTTCTCCTAAAAATCCCAGCACGTACACATACAATACAAAAGCAAGAACAGATCACCACCACCAGTAGAGGGAAACATCTCACCCACACATAATTCTATTGAACCACCATACACATACATCAACTCTCTCATCTTCCTCCTCAATAATTCACACCATTTACACCATACACCATACATACACCCGTATAAACAATAGACGTCATAACCACACACCCATACCCACAAAACAGATAGAACACAAAGAGGGTTGGGTTTTGGAAGACCAAATCAGTAGCGCCACCAACACAGACCAGAAACAACCAACACACACACACACGCCGCCGCCTGAAACTCCACCGAAAAATCCACCACTAGTCACCCAATCGTCTTTTCTTCTGTGTAGGCCCATTATTATTGGTGTAAATGAGAAAGGAGAGAAAGGTGTTGAAGTGATGCCGCCATCAGTGAAGCTTGGCAGTCGCTCCACCTCTCTTTGTTTGCCATCGCCAGAGAATCGAAGTTCCGGCACATTTATTTGGGCATTTGTTTCATGTATCGGGATGAGTACCCCGTTGATTTCGCTGAGCTTTGCAGATCCCCATCGTGTTTTGGAACCAAGGGTGACTGTTTTGGGTCATCGTTTTGTTTGGAGGTTTCAAAGTCGATGTTCTTGTGGTTATTGGAGCTTCTCGTCGGCGATTAATTCTTATTGCTGGTCCCGTTTGAAATGGGTTGTGATTGATTTGGACCTTTCAGGATCTTATCCTGGGTTTATGCTTTTGAACTGGGTTTAGCTATATCGTCATCTCACTTATATTTCGGTTTTGCCTACTGTGTTAATTTGGTTGAATTTGTTGACTACTTTGACTGTTGCTTTTAGCCTTTTTTGCAGTTTCCTGGTGCTTCATTAATCTGGTGGTCCCTACCCGGAAGGCCAATGAAAAATATATTTTTTATATATATTGAGGCCCACACAATGATTTGACAGAAAAACAATGAATTGACGGACCAATTACGGCCAAGGAGAATAATTATGCACATTTGTTTGAGGCCTATTGACTGGATACTACACTTGAACTTTCTCGTCCCCGTATCCCTAAAACAAATAGGCTATGATTACTTGTATGAGCTATAATTGCAAAACGAGCCGGAGATGGAGTGGTGTACCGGCACTTGGCATGGCAACACGACCTGCCGGCATGTTCGCAGCCGTACCGACGTCTCTAACCTCTAGCCGAATCATACATACGTGAGCCTACACTTTTAAAAATCCCTTTCCCCTTTATTTTAAAACTATTAATATTATTATTATTATTATTATTATTATTATCATTTTAATTATTATTATTATTACTATTATTACTCTTATTCTTCTTATTATTATTATTATTATTATTATTATTATTATTATTATTATTATTATTATTATTATTATTATTATTCACTAACTCATTTTTTTATATTTTTTGCGAGGCACATATGGATATATACTCTCAAGACGACGCTTTGAAATGCTTGTAAATTCAATTTGTTATTTGCATTCTTTTAAATTTGCCATTGCTAATTTGTTTCGAATTACAAACTACTTGATTTTATTTTGCGAGGTGTAATTCTCCAAGGAAGAAGCCAATTAGCAAATTCACATCTTTTGTTTAATTTCACATATTATACGCATATTATTTAAATTTTTTTTTAGTTAGTCTATTTTCTTATTTACTTGTTTGAATCCCAATTATAAGTCCGGCCGGTAACCACATTTGGTGGAGCTTGAGAGGTGCCTCACCCCTTCCTCTCGAGTTAACTTGAACATCTTACCTAGAAATTCTGGTTCGTAGACTAAGTTTTGGAGTTAATTATTAAATTAGCTAGAAACAAAATAGATACCCTAATACGCCTAGTTAAAAAATATGTTAGGTTGCGACTCCAACTCTTTACCCGTAAGTTACCCACTAAGTTGAGCCCTATTTCGAACTTTAACCGGTTCGGGTAAAAATAGGGTGCGATAGAATTGCGACTCCGCTGGGGATTTCATTAGCATTTTCTTTAATTTATTGGTATTTTGTGTTGTCTATCACTTTTCATCATATCCGCCACTTTGGAAAAGTTTACTCGTGCGCTAAATTTGAAAGACGGTTGCGGTTTGACGGCCGTTCTCACTCCTAAACACACCTTTGAAAAAGTTTTGGGATAGGTCGAGTCCGTGGTACAGCCGACGGTTCCAAACTTTTTCACTCCCAAACAGTCCATTTGGGAGAACCTGGTCTAAACCCACTCTTGGAAGATTATTACAATACGTCTCACACTTCAACTATTTTCAAATTTTCCATAAATTTTGCAAAATCTTTTTTAAAACAATTTCACGCCATAATTATTTTTGTATTTTGTTTATTGTCTAGTTTCTATTCTATTTTTAGAAACTAACTTGTTTGTTTCGTTTTCCTTTTACTCATCCCTTTTAAAATTACTTTTTGAAATACTTCAAATTGGGCATCCTTTCCGTAAAATTGCTAAATTCCTTTTCTTTATGATAATTTTAATTCAATATTGTCTAGTTTCTATTAATTCTATTTTTGAAAATTAATGTGTGTTTGTTTTGTTATCCTTTTTTTAAAACTTATTTGGTGAAATATCTCTATATGTGCATATTCACAACACTTAAGCATTTTTAGGGAACATGTGAATTTCTTTTAAACCTGAGCATTTCTTCCAAAACTCGTACATTTTTGACTCGTGCATGCATACCTTCCGCCACTCCTGGAAACTTTCCAAATCGTGCGTTGAAAACACGGTGGTTACAACCACCTATTCCCTCACATAAAAAATTCCTTTTGGGGGATTGACTCGGAACCTATTTGGTCCGAGACGTTCCAGCTCCCTAGCCGTCCACTTGGTAGGATAATAAAACCCGGTCTAGCTAACTCCATTCCTTAGTAGCGGCATTAGGAATCATGCATCATGACATGTCACTAGTCGACTTGTTCTCAAGTCCGATAGGCCAACTTGTTCAAACAATCCGAACGGGTTTTTTTAACCCCCAAAGAGCACACGTTGATCATTTGTTCACTATGAAGCGAACTTTAGGCATTTTCTCCTCCCCTTCTCCTATCATCCTTCACCTTTTCCAAAAGGATCATGGCCAATAGAACATTTGAGATGGTTACTGAAATCCCTCAGTTACTCAGAGTTTGGTGGGGAAACCTAAGCATAGATCAACAAGACCAAGTTAAGGTGGTGTTGGGGAATATGATTTCACTAATGGAGCACACTGCAGTGTAAGGGATGATAGAAGCCAGTGCACTATTGGGATGCAGACCGAGCAGTTTTTCATTTTGGGAATGTAGAGTTGACACCACTACTGGAGGAAATAGACGGGTTAACTCAATTACTGTTCGAAAGTGAAGAAGTTTTGATGCCTAAGAACGTTGCACCCGAAGAGTTCTTCAAAATGGTAGGGTTTAAACTCGAGTTATGCACAGACAGTATAAGGGAGTCGGGAATTTCTCTTACTTCCCTCTACATCAAGTTTGGGTATGGAGAAGCATTTCAAGAATCCGAAGATTATTTCAACATCAACCATGCAGATTGGCAGGAGTGAAGGGTACTTTCTTTTGTCACCAGCATTTTAGGGATTGTCGTGTTTCCACAACACAAAGGACGATTTGATGTTTGCATGGTCACAATTGCTGATGCTTTACTCAAAGACATTAACAAGAGATACACTTTGGTACCGATGATTGTTGCAGAAATGTACCAAGCTTTAGAAAGATGCAAGAAGGGCGCTGGTTTCATTGAAGGCTTTAATTTGCTTTTACAGATTTGGCTGATGGAGCATTTGCAAAGGATGGCTAGCATAGACCAAACTTTCCATTCCATACCGAAAGAAAACTACATCTTGACTCATACCGCCTGCATGGACAATGCTTTTGGGAAATGGGACAAACCAACAACCGCCAACGGTTGGCACCACATGTTCTGTCAACTGACACCTGAAAACATTTCTCATCTTAGTGGGTTTTAGAGGAGTTTATCCATACACTCCTTTAAGGACACTTAGACAAGCAGGGAGAAAGCAGACTGTACCCCAAATTGCAGACATCAGAAGTTTCAAAGCCAATATTCTCGGAGGAGTGATCCCGTTTAAAGACAAGATAATGGAACTTTGGAAAGAAAGACAAGGAATGGGAATCGAGACTATTGGACGAGACAGGTTTGACGCTGGCTATGATGAAGACTATCCAGACTGGCTTAGGAAAGACATAGCAAGGGCAATTCAACCAAGTGCAACAACAAAAAGGAAAACGAATGCTGATGAGTTAGAATCTGAGCACAAAAGGTTACGCAAACAACTGGCAAGGGCACAAGGGAAAATAGCAAAGAAGCAAAGTTTGGTTGAAGCAAAGAACGAAGAAAAAGGCAAATGGCGCAGTAAGGCAGAACTCCTGAAAAAACACATAGAGTCTATCAGCGTATAGGCTAGCGAGGGGATGAACTCTGTGGCAAACAAAGGAATAGAGGAGAGAGGGAGGAAGGCTTGGGAAATGTTGAAGAACTTCACATTTGACATATCCCGGCTCTTAACTGATGCAGACAATATCATCTTCCAAGGATACTCATCAGAGGCAAGCTTGTCCGAGGAAGACTCGTCCGAGGAAGAAGAAGAAGAATCTTCTGGGGAAGGATCAGCATGAAAGACGTTCACCTGGTCATGATCTAAACCTCTAGCAATGTTTTCCACCTTTGCACTATTTCAATATCAGCCAATGTAACAAAACTCCAATAAATGCAATATTATCTTTAAGGCTCCGCAATTTGCAAATGAAATGATGTATGTGGCACAAAGCGCTTTCCAAATCATCGTGAGTAAAATGGTCATTCGCATTGTAGGATGAATTTCTTATTTGATATGTGTGCATTGCATGAATTCCTCTGTTGTTCTGAATCTCTTTTCTACCTAAGGAATCTTCTCTCTCCAAATTCAATCTCCTACCGAGGCACCCCCTCTCCCCACTCTATGCCCAAGTCCTGGTATCTAAAATCTTTCGCACGTCCAAATTGTCTTTAATTCATTCAAAAGTCTATTACCCAAAAGGTTGGATCGAGTTGAATACCAAGGCAAAAGACATGGTTAAGCGAGTGCACTTGTCAGGGATTTTCCGAAATAAGGGAGTTTTTCACAGCAGTTCCCACCAGCTCTCTCTTCTCTCTACAAACTACCAATAGGGCTTGACAGTCTGGAAATGTAATTTTCAAGAAGAAAGATGAAATCTCTTTTTCAAGACCCTACTTCCAACCACTATTATCAAACAACGCTACCATTCTATCCCTACCCTCATATACCACCTAAATATCCCGTTCAGCCCACTCGACCTATATTCCACATCCCAGCACCAAATCATCCGCCATACCAGCAAAACACTCAACCCAACTACTAAAATGCACTATCATATCCCTCCTAGGCCTCACCCTGATGCAAACCAAAGACTGAAAAGAAACTGCACTCCACTGGCCGAATCCCACACTCAATTGTTCAAGAGATTGGAAGCTGCCTGGCTTATTGTCCCAAGTACCTCAATTGTTCCGGAAAGCATTATGCATATGAAAAGGAAAATTTACAAAGCAAGAGAAATGTTGGTCAAATTCGAAGGCACACATGGCTCACCTTAAGACCATTTGACACCAATATCCAAGGATCGTCTTTGTTACTCTAGTCTGCACAGTCATACCATTTGCAATACATGACTATGACCCAAAACACTTTCCAAATTATTCCTATCATGATCTAAGTAGCAGTCAAAGGGACAGTGAAATATAATATTGGAAAAATAGAGGTGTAGCAAATACTTCTGCACAACAACCAAAACAAGCAAGCCGATTCCACTTGCAAAGGAAAGACAAAATAAAATGACAAAGCCATCATCATATGACCAACATAGAGACCCCTGGAGCATCTGGAAGCATATCTTTATCCACTAGCAAAGATAAAGTAAGACGGTGAATTTATTTAAGACACTTACCATAGCAAGGTTTGAGCTGATATAAAAGCACAGGCGAATAGACTTCTTGGAGAAATTTTGGTCGAAGATTTTATCGAGGTGGTATGAATTCTCATGACGATGACCACAATAAGACGCAACAATATAAGAATGAACATGATACATAGCCAATCAATGTCGAGTTCAACGGCTTGGCGATGGGATACTATCCAACAAGGAAAGTTGGTACACAGACTATATTTCCAGCAGTTGGTCGACAAGTATGAAAGACGCTAAGTATCTCTTCGAAGACACATGGCCATAATGATAGAAAAATTTGTAAGAAAGGATGACAAATGCACTCAAGGTCCAGGTATTTGACAAAAGCCAACATCCCTTTCTGTTACATAATGCAATCTATTCCTTACACAACATCTTTACCACCTTTCATTGACATTCAACTCCTCACCTCCGGCTTAAGCAAACATCGGTCATTTGGCCAAAATCCTTGCCTTGACTGCTACATAAAGTACTTAGGCAGTCTCTTGTGATATCTGTACGATCTATCACAATCTCCAAATTCAAGCGCTAATCCATCATCCACGACCTAGGCTTTCTCTTAAGCTCATGTGTCATTTTTGTTTCAAGTCTTTGCTAACATGCCCAAACTCTTTTGTGAATTTCACCACTTTGTTAAGGTTGCCCTGCGTTTGAAAACTAAAATTGGTCAAGAATCTGCATTCGAAAAGTCGAAATGGCAAGCCGAGCTGAAAACATTTTCTCTTGCAACAAAGTCCTTTGAACCATCAGCATATGACACCAAGAGCATTCAGACAATCCTAATACCGTACAACCTGCATTATACTCACACAAGAGTCACAACAAAGAAATCTGATCACTATGTGACCGAGCTCACAAAACCTCACACTGCACCCCAACTTACAATATAAACAACCCTCCTCCATCAAGATTTCCAACTACAACCCTATCAGGCTCAACACAATCAAAGACATACCAAAAAGACAAAACCTCACGCCTTTGTTCCTTTAGCCCAATCAAATGACATTGCAACCAGCAGACAAACTACTCCTTAGATACCCATTCCTAAAATTCGATCCAACAAGAATTACACTCATCACTCAAGCATTCCATGCCATGACACTGCAAGACATCCAACACTGAAATACAAAGTTCAGAGTCTGATCGAGCAAAGCAAGATGATAGTGCAACAAAAACCAACAAAGGGAAACTCCGACTCCCAAACCACAAACACACTTTCTACAAAGGCCTATCCATCAAAGCTAGCTCCATTACTTTCGAAAGCACAACCTAAGACAAATACAATTTTGGGCAATCTCCAAATACAGCAAAATCCAAATATCAAACCCCTATCTGAGTATGCAAAATATCCACATACTCATAGTCATCAATACATCTGATCGTCACACTAAAGGACGAATGAAGACTCTAGCCAATACCTTGGTGTATAGTGCAATGCAACCGCCCTCTCTCGGTGATCTGTCATAGATAATAAACTGGGGCCGAATTTTTTAGGATCCCCTCAAAAATTCCCAAAAGACGAAAATTTGATACTGGGGCAGAATTTTTTAGGTCCCCTCAAAAATTTCAAGAAATGTCCTAACAACTGCAACATGATAGTCTCCTTAGCACATCGCATGACATACAATAGTATTCTACTTGTTTGCACTTTACTCTTGATCCATCGACCGAGGGTACACAGCCCGATGTCGAATTTTGCACTTTCATTAGCTGAGGGTACACAACCTGAAACGTCGACTGAGGGTACACAACCCGATGTCGATTTGTCATTTTAAATTAGCTGAGGGTACACAGCCCGAAGCGTCGACAGAGGGTACATAGCCCGATGTCGATTTGTCATTAGCTTAGGGTACACAGCCCGAGGCGTCGACTGAGGGTACACAGCCCGATATCGATTTGCATTTAAATTAGCTGAGGGTACACAGCCCGAAGCGTCGGTTGAGGGTACACATCCCAATATCGATTTTTTATTTAAATTAGCTGAGGGTACACAGCCCGAAGCATCGGTTGAGGGTACACAGCCCGATATCGATTTGTATTTAAATTAGATGAGGGTACACAGCCCGAAGCATCGGTTGAGGATACACAACCCGATATCGATTTGTCATTTAAATTAGCTGAGGTACAAATCCCGAAGCGTCGACTGAGGGTACACAGACCGAAGCGTCGGTTGAGGGTACACAGCCCGATATCGATTTGTCATTTAAATTAGCTGAGGGTACACAGCCCGAAGCATCGATTGAAGGTACACTTCCCGATATCGATTTGCATTTAAATTAGCTGAGGGTACACAGCCCGAAGCGTCGGTTGAGGGCACACACCCCGATATCGATTTGCATTTAAATTTACGGAGGGTACACAGCCCGATGCGTCAACTGAGGGTACACAGCCCGATGTCGATTTTGTCATTTAAATTAGCAGAGGGTACACAAACTGATGCGTCGACTGAGGGTACACAGCCCGATGTTGATTCTGTCATTTTAATTTCGCGGAGGGTACACAGCCCGATGCATCAACGGAGGGTACATAGCCCGATGTCGAAACTGACACCGGGGAGGGTACACATTCCGATGCAAATTTGGAGATTGTAAAAGGAAGACAGCCTTGAAGGTAGACAGCTCGGTGAAAAGGTGGCATGATAAAGGGTCTGCAACCAAAAGGAAAGAAGGATAGACAACCCTGCATGAAGAGGTACACAGCTCAATACAAAAAGGAGTTAACAGCCCGACGTGACAAGCACACATATAAAGGATGAAGAGCAATGGACATACAATCCGGCGTTGCACTGGCAAGATGATCCAACGACAGCTGAGCATGACGAAGCAATTATCTCCTGACGAGAAGCACTTAGCAAATGGATATTTCCCAGAGAAAAGGCACACATTCCCTAGCACTAAGCACCTGAAAGCAGACCAAGCAAAGGAGAGCTCAACTCAACAGGGAAGTTTACTTTATCATCATTTTTATCTTTATTTGCATCTATCCTGATTTTTACTGCAAGATACTCCCCGATCTCTTGACGAATCCTTTCACCATACTCTCACACCTACTCCTAAAATCACTACCAATTAAGCAACCGCAAAACCTCAAATATGCATAAAGCATCATCCCAAGACCCAATTCAAAAGGCCTAATCCTACAGACAATGCTTTTGCTACACCCGCAAGTTGCCTAGATTGCCGAGTTCCAAAGCGTTCAAAGCTACAGTTCCGTACTCGCACCAGTGATCTACCCAATCTTTCCTTGCCAATTGGATACCAGCTCCTTATTCCTTCCTATTCGTGCCTATCTGTTTGAATCCTGCATATTCATCGTGTTTTACTGCTCAATGTTCCTCAGTTCATTCAAGACAATGTTGAGGCCAAGATGACTCATCTATCGAGTTATAGTGGAAATGTACCCATGTAAACCCCTCTTTATGGATATGTCGTGCACCACATCTTCATAACTAGGAAGTTTACAAGCTTATTTCACCACACTCGATCTATCGATGTTATCTCGACTTCGACAACGCCTTTGTCCTACCTGCAAAATACCTATGCTGTCGAAATCCAACACGCCCGAAGCCAATCATCTCATGCTCCCACAAATGATCTGTCTAATCCTTCATTGCAAATTAGGAAGTCATCCCGCATTTCCCTCCGATGAATGTCTACTTTGTCTATTCAAGCCTATATGCGTCAATCATGCGTGCCTTCGTGCTTAATCGTGCCCATCTATTTGAATCGTCTAAATTTATAAAACTCGCTCCACAAATATTTTCCAACTCAGCCAAAGCAATATTGAAAGCGAGCTTGCTCCTTTATCGAGATGAAGTGGAAACAATGTACGTATAAACTCCTCTTTATGGGTGTGTAGCACGCCATATTTTCATAACTAGGATGATTATAAGACTCTTTTCCCACACTCGATTCATCGAGGTTATCTCATCTTCGATGGTACCTTTGCTTCATTCTTCATTCATTCCGCCAAACGGCAGAGCACACATGAATCTAAACTTTACATACTTGGATAAATTTAATCTATACATCCCAAGATCGTGCGCTATAAACATCTCACACAGGCAACATGCCATTCTAGAACTACACACGGCCTGATTCTTGTGAAACCCGAGAACTGTAGGCAACTCAGAGACCGGGGTTCGGCCAAAAACACCACGAAACTCCCATTTTCCCCTTTCGATCATTTTGCATATCAGTCGTAACAAAATTGGCTACTCTGTCAACTATCTTTGCCCGAAGACTCTTTCATCATCTCCGGGCAAAGAAGGGCAGCTGTTAACACCAAATTTCGTCCCACCTTTTTTCTAAAATTCGCTATAATTTAACTTAAAAGTGTAATTTGGCTATTTGTGCAAAATGTGCATTAGAAACCATGCATTTACGTGCGTTATCCCCTACTTATATATTACATACCGAAATGTGGCTATTTGTCAAACTGTGAATATTTGCTCAATTTAATACATTCATAATCACATAATCGCATCATTTAGGCTACACGTAAAATTTATATCGATTTGTGATCATTTGTGTAAATTAGTAATTATATGTGATTATCTATATTTAAATAATTTTATTTGAGTATTATTTAATAATTATTTGTGAATTTTATACACTATGTGAATCCCTATTTTATTTTTTTGCACCTTTAAGTTGAACATTGGCCAATTAAAAAGAAAAATGTTCAAATTTATTTTTATTATTAATTCTTCTATATTTCAAAATTCCCATAAAAATTCTTCATTTATTTATATTTATCTTATTTATTAAATTATATTTTTTCTTTTGAACCTAGACGAGCGTTCGTCTAGGTACGTTCATAATTACATTGAAATTCCCTTTTCCTCTTATTTTATTTTGAATTAATCCTTTTTTTTAAATCCCAAATCTTCTTCCTAATTCTACCTTGAATCTGGACTTAATGTAGTCTAGATACATCCTCCCACTCAAATCTCCCTCCTAATTTCTCATATCCCTCTAATTGAGGAAAATCATTAAATCCCTAAAATCCCTCCCCAATCTTCCTAATTGATTTTTCCTCAAAATCCCACCATTATTTCCCTAATTCCCAAACATCTATGGGGACATTACATATACTGTACACAAAAATCATCAGCAGGGAGGTCTTTCCAATACATTATACTATCACTAAATCAGCCAAGGCCTACCTCACTTACCACCACCCTCTAATCTTCTTCTCCATACTACAACACCTACACACGCATATACAGAGCTCCCTTTCGTCTTCTTCTTGGTCTCTTCTCCTCCAATATACACATATACACACACAATCGGGCAGACCCCACTTCCTCTCTAGTCTCCTTCCCCAAAATACCTTACCCATTCGACAGTGAACAAACGCAAGTACAGTACAATACACTCCTTGTCTTCTTCTTCAATGCTTTCTCCTAAAAATCCCAGCACATACACATACAATACAAAAGCAAGAACAGATCACCACCACCAGTAGAGGGAAATATCTCACCCACACATACTTCTATTGCACCACCATACACATACATCAACTCTCTCGTCTTCCTCCTCAACAATTCACACCATTTACACCATACACCATACATACACCCGTATAAACAATAGACGTCATCACCACACACCCATATCCATAAAACAGACAGAACTCAAAGAGGCTTGGGTTTTGGAAGACAAAATCAGTAGCGCCACCAACACAGACTAGAAACAACCATTACAGACCAGAAACAACCAACACACACGCGCGCGCCACCGCCTGAAACCCCACAGCAAAATCCACTACTAGTCACCTAATCGTCTTTTTTTTTTTTTTCGTGTAGGACAATTGTTATTGGTGTAAATGAGGAAGGAGAGAAAGGTGTTGAAGCGACGCCGCCATTAGTAAAGCTTGGCAGTCACTCAACCTCTTTTTGTTTGCCATCGCCGGAGAATCGAAGTTCCGGCACATTTATTTGGGCATTTGTTTCGTGTATCGGGATGAGTACCCCGTCGATTTCGCTGAGCTTTGCAGATCCCCATCGTGTTTTGGAACCATGGGTGACTGTTTTGGGTCATCGTTTGGTTTGGAGGTTTCAATCTCGATGTTACTGTGGTTGCCGGAGTTTTTTTGCCGGCGATATTTTGTTGTTGTTGATCCCGTTTGAAATGGGTTGTGATTGATTTGGACCTTTCAGGATCTTATTCTGGGTTTATGCTTTTTAACTGAGTTTAGCTATATCGTCATCTCACTTATATTTCGGATTTGCCCACTGTGTTAATTTGGTTGAATTTGTTGACGACTTTGACTGTTGCTTTTGAGCCTTTTTTGCAGTTTCCTGGTGCTTCATTGATCTGGTGGTCCCTACCCGGAAGGCCTATGAAAAATATATTTTTTATATATATTGAAGCCTACACAATGATTTGACGGAAAAACAACGAATTGATGTACGGCCAAGGAGAATAATTATTCACATTTATTTGAGGCCTATTGACTGGATGCTACACTTGAACAGTCCCGTCCCCGTGTCCCTAAAACAAATAGGCTATGATGACTTGTATGAGCCGTAATTGCAAAACGAGCCGGCGATGGAGTGGTGGGACCGGAACTTGGCATGGAACACGACCGGCCGGCATGTTCGCAGCCGTACCGACGTCCCTAACCTCTAGCCGAATCATACATACGTGAGCCTACACTTTTAAAAATCCCTTTCCCCTTTATTTTAAAACTGTTATTATTATTATTATTAGTATTATTATTATTATTATCATTTTCATTATTATTATTATTATTATTATTATTACTCTTATTATTATTATTATTATTATTATTTTCATTATTATTATTATTATTATTGTTATTATTCACTAACTCATTCTCTTTATATTTTTTGCGAGGCACATATGGATATATACTCTCAAGACGACGCTTTGAAATACTTTTAAATTTAATTTTTTATTTGCATTCTTTTAAATTTGCCATTGCTAATTTGTTTCGAATTACTAACTACTTGATTTTATTTTGCGAGGTGTAATTCTCCAAGGAAGAAGCCAATTAGCAAATTCATATCTTTTGTTTAATTTCACATATTATACGCATATTATTTAAATCATTTTTTAGTTAGTTAGTCTATTTGCTTATTTACTTTTTTGAATCCCAATTATAAGTCTGGTCGGTAACTACATTTGGTGGAGCTTGAGAGGTGCCTCACCCCTTCATCTCGAGTTAACTTGAACCTCTTACCTAGAAATTCTGGTTCGTAGACTATGTTTCGGATTTAATTGTAAAATTAGCTAGAAATAAAATAGGTGCCCTAATACGCCTAGTTAAAAAATATGTTAGGTGGCGACTCCAACTCTTTACCCATGAGTTACCCACTAAGTCGAGCCCTATTTCGAACTTTAACCGATTCGGGTAAAAATAGGATGCGACAGACATGTGAAACAGAAAAACAAAATGCGAATTCCACAACTCAAAGTCGGGTTTTAGTTTCGAAAATATGAAATAAACTGTATCCCCTAGCTCCACCAAGGTCCACGGTAAGCTCGGGCTCGGTTGCTGATCCAATTGTTCAATGTTGCTCCAGATTCAGCTTTTGTCAGCCCAGGAGGTTCAACATGTTCTTCCAGGATCACATAGTAGTCTTCATCAGATATGAACAGATTTTGCACTCCTGCCAGCAGGTCCTCTTCAGCATCAGCTATCTTTGGTTCAACTCCTTGCGCTGCAGATACCTCCCCCTTTCGGCCATCCAAGTATCCAGACGAGACGAAAATATTTAAGAGAGTCTTGGTACTTTTCTTGTAGAATTTGAAGTCCAATGATGCTTCTTCCATGCTCTTCTCATAAGTCACAATGTACCCTATGGCAGCTTTCTCATTGTCAGGTCCCATTACAATTTTAATCGGCTCAATCATGCCATCCAGGTTCTTGCCCAATCCTTTCCCATGTTCATAGCCTTGCTTTATCATGATGCCTACAACCCAGTCTCCAGGCCATTTTGCAGGTTGTGGGAGTACATATGGCTCTTCAGTCACCACCTCCATAGGTTTGGGTGCTTTAGGTAGCCACACTTGCTTCCCCTTTGTTTCTTTAGAGATGCGCTTCCAATTGGGACGAGCATTAGGTGAGTACATTGGTCGCTTCTCTGTCTTAGCCGGTAAGGTCTCACGAAATTCACGTGAGGGCACACCCCAATCAGATATGACTGGTTCCCAGACAAAATTTCTTCCTTCATAGCCCTTACCTCGACCATCCCAATAGGCGCTATAAAAGCTTTTCTTCCTTTTTTGAACCCCAGGCGGTGCTTTGACCAATTTGGGAGCGAAATGTGCAGTATAACCTCCTTGGACTGTGTCTGTGAAGTTCCAATTCTTGTTGTAGCTTTTGCGATGTCCTCCTCAAGTACCTTGCGCTGCTCCCATGAGCTCTACAGTATAAAAAGTTTTCCCATCAGGAGCATTCCTGTCAATTGCTGGTATGGTTTATTCATTGTAAATGGAATTGTTCCCTTCACCGAACACCACCACCTCTTTGTGGTCCCACTCGAACTTCACTGTTTAGTGCAATATAGAAAGCACTACTCCAGCCATATGAATCCAAGGTGTTCCCAGCAGCAGGTTATAAAAAGCGGAGATGTCCATGACATGAAACTTGGCAGTGAACTCCACGGGACCGACCATGATAATTAGGTCAATTTCCCCAATGGTGCTTCTTTGCGATCCATCGAATGCTTTTACCATTATGTTGCTTTCTCTTATCTTGCTTTGATAAATTCCCATTCTTTTCATAGTGATGAACGGGCATATGTTCAAACCAGAACCTCTGTCGATGGAGACTCTTCCTAGGAACCAGTCTTTGCATTTGATAGTAATGTGCAAAGCTTTGTTGTGGCTCAACCCTTCAGGTGGCAGCTCATCTTTATCAAAGGCGATTCGGTTGGACTCCATGACCGACCATGCTAGCCAGGTTTTCAACTAAGGTATCTACGGGAACATGCGCTTCATCTAACACTTTCATCAAAGCATTTCGGTGGCTCTCCGACTCTAGGAGTAAAGCTACGACAGAGATTTGTGCAGGAGTGTTGCCCAAGTGCTCAACCACGGAGTATTCCTTTGCTTGTACTTTCTTCCATAATTCTTCGGACTCCTCCTCGCTGATGCCTCGTCTACCTTGAACAAGATGCTCAGGAGTATAAATCCTCCCACTTCTAGTCATTCCTTGTGTAGCAACAGTCTCAACTGTTGATTTGTTCTTCTTCTCCATTTCGTAGTCCCATAGTACTGCTTTGTCACTGTACGGGGAAACTACGTCAACATAGAATTTCGGAGCCACTTCTACCTCGATGGGCTCTGGTGCCGTAGCAGCTTGAGCAACAGAAGCAAACGCCGGTTATGTCTCCTTTTGCTTTGACAATGATTCCCTCCAGATTGCATTCTTAATCTAACTCGATCAAATTCACCCTATGGTCTCCGTGGTTAGGCAGGGGGTTGTTGTGCGAATTTGAAGTTTTCAAGTGGATCACCTTTTGATCGATCAAGTCTTGTATCTTGTCTGTCAGGGCATAGCACTTTTCAGTATCGTGACCATGTCCTCCAGAGTGATAGGCACAAGTTTTTGTTTGGTCAAAGTAGGGTGTCATCCTATCAGGCATTTTGAATGGTACGGGTTGTATATGGCGGGCTGCTTTGAGTCTCTCGAACAACTGAGTGCGAGAATCGGCCAATGGGGTATAGTTTCTTTTAAGTTCTAGGTTGTTGTTGGCGTGAGGCCTTGGTGGATAGGCATTGGTGTTTCGGTAGTTAGGGCTTTGTGGAAATGGTGGTCTTTGTGGTGGTGGGTTTTGGAACATGGGCTGAGTATTGTAGACTGGGTAGGTGGATGTGGGTGGAATGTATGGGTATGATGGAGGAGGTGTTTGGTAGTAGTGGTTGTGGGTAGGGGAATGATCGAGTGATGCAGCCACAAAAGAGACATTGTCCTTCTTCTTTCTTGATGTAGTGGTGTTTCCAGTTTACAGGGCTTTGTTAGTGGCTTGTACTGCAGCCAAGCTAACGATCCTACCAGTCTTCAATACATCTTCAACCATATCTCCAATCTTGATCAAGTCTCCAAACTTCTTGTCTTGCAGATTCAGCATGTTGTCAAAGTAGCCGTCCTCTTGTATGCGGATGAAGGTTGCCACTATCTCGGCGTCTTCCATAGGAGGTTGGACTTTAGCGGCTTCAGCTCTCCACCTAGTTGAGAATTCTCTAAAGGTCTTTGTGGGCTTCTTCTTCAGTTTCTCTAAATAGAACCGATCGGGCATGGCATCAGTGTTGTGCCCAAAACTATCAACGAAGTCCCCAGCCATTGCTTCCCAGCTCGTCCACTTCTTTGTTTGTTGCTTTGAGTACCATACCAGCGCATCTCCAGTCAGACTGCGGTTGAACAATTGCATGCGGATCTTTTCATCATATCCAACCCCAACCAACTTGTCACAATAAGATCTAAAATGAGCCATCGGGTCACCACTGCCGTCAAGCATATTGAACTTGTATGTCTTGTAGCCTTCGGGCAGCTTCAACTCAGGGTACATGCAGAGATCCTCATAAGCTAACCCTCGGGTTCTTTTGGTGCCTTGGAATTGCTTGAACTTCTCTACCAATCATTGGACTTGCTCCTTGGTATTGTCTGAGTCTTCCTTGGTCCATGCGTACATGTCATGATCTTTGGTGGGTGATGCAATGGTTTTTGTTTCAACAGTGAAGGGGGGTAAGTTGTTTTGCAGTGCTTTTGGTGGTGCACTGTAGGTAGGGTAAGGGATGTCTTTTTCAGGGAATAGTGGATCTTTGCCGTGAGGGCGGGTGGCTTTGTTTGGTTCAATGATCTCATCAGCATGGGTAAGAGGGACTCTATTCTCCAACTCAAACAACCTCTGTTCCAACTTAGCATAGTCCTCATAGACAACCACACCTTGCTTTTCAGGAGTTCAATTTCCAACTTTGTCAAACTCAGCCATAATATTACGTCTCGTCCTTGTTCTTATAGGTAAAGGGGGAGGTGCTGGGATTGATCCTCTGGATCTCAACCTGTATTGCGGCGCGGCCAGAATGCACAAACCAAACTTTCAGGGACTTGGAGACTGCTACATCAAAAGCAAAGAAAAGAATGTGAGTATACGTTAGTTTTAACGAAATCGCACCCTACCATGCAAGGGAACTCTTTTTTGCCAGAGGTAGACCTATCGAAGATGCGAAATAACGTTTGCACTGAACATATCATTTCGTTTGCATAAACATAATCAAAAAAAGCCTAAAAAGCCAAAATAACGAAATTTTATTTGATTTGCTTGGCTTTATTACAACCACTAATTTAAGACAACGTCTCGACTGAACGGAAAACAAAACAAAAGAAATGACGACTCCACTTAAGACGACCAGACTATGTGCCAAACAAAGAGGTTTCGGATCAAGCATCAGTTCCAGCATCTTCTTTCTCCTTCTTTTCTTTGGCTTCTTCCTTAGGTTTGTGAACTAGGCTTATGGGTGGAGGAGCGGCGAACATCTCCATCAGATCCTTCCCACCTTGCATGTCTCCCAGAGCTTCTGTGAAGAATTCGCAGATTTCTATCCCCATTGCTTCCTTTTCTTCCAGTGGCACTGCCATAAAATACTCTTCCCATTCTTTGAGCAAATCTTGTAGATTCCCAGCAGCTTGCCTCGCAGCCATGACCTTGCCTGTCCAATACTTGAATTCATCCCCTTTAATCTTATCCTTGTATTGTCTCCTCATCTCCCTCTCTTGTGTTACCCTTAATTCTTTCATACCTTGGTCGAACTCGTGGTGCAGCTTCTTGTATTTTTCAGTGACACTCGGAGCCTTGGTTTTCCTCTTCAGCGTAGTCTTGGATCGGAACCTTTCCCTATCTTCACTGAGCTATTGAGGATAAGCCAGAGTAGCCGCGGGGTTCACCCTACTTTCTCGGCCACGACAAAACTGCATAGTAAGCCTCTTTTCCCACATGGTCAATATAGTCCCCACCATTGGATGCTCAATGTCTTTCATGTCAATGTTAAAGCTTCTTCCTTCAGTCAACTGCGGAGTTTGCTGTGTCATCCCTACTTGCCGGAGGATCCTTAGAGGAACATATTAGTGAGTTCCTCGGAATCCAATCAAATTCAGGAAAGTAATGTCTTGACCTTGTATGGAAACAATGAAACCAACACAGTTCTCAATTACCCATTGCACTTCTTGCAACTTTTCAAGTTTGGCGTACCATCCTTCCATACTTGCAGGGTCTTCCCATGCTGCTGTTCCAGCCATGCTGGTGCTATGTGAGCAAATCCCTCCTTTCCATTTGGTTAGAGCCCTATAAACCTCCCCCAGAATCATTGGAACCAAGCTTACTTGACGCTTGTGAGCACCTTTGCATAATCCCTCTACTACTCTTCCCAACCTTATGTTGATCTTTCCTTCCTTCTCGGGGAAAACCATGCTTCCCAGAAAAGCAACGATGAAATCATTTGATTCAGTCCACTCCCAATCTTGAATTTCCCATGCCCCAGTCCACTCATGCCTAAGCATTGGATCTCCAAATCTAGAATGCAAGTACTCCAAGGTGACTTTTCCATCATGCACTCCCTCGACATATGGATCATAAGGAGCGCCCAACAGTTCAATAAACTCCTTGGGATCCACGTCTCAAGGATAAATCATAGTCTCGGGTCTAGGCTCTAACCCTGCTAGTCCTCCAAATTCCTCCAACATTGGTGCCAACTCAAAGACATTGAAATGAAACACCGCCCTTTTATAGTCCCAAAAGTGTGTAGCAGCTTCGACTAAACTAGGCATGGCAATGCAGGCCTTGAGAGCCACCAGCTCTCCCAACACCTTTTGAACATGAACCTTGCTAACAACAGCCAGATCTTCCCACCAAAATCTGATCAAGTGAGGAGGTTGGGAAACAATCTCGAATTGAAGTGTACCTCTTGCAGCCATAGTCTGAAAACAAAACAAGAAAAGGTAAAGAACAAAACATTCTTATAGTCTTGATCATGCTCAAGTAAACGATCAATATCTTATGCAAACGTTTCTTCGAGTCCATGCAAAGATGCAATTTTGTCATTTTTCGGGTTAAGAACCCTTTCGACATTTGGACGTGGGCTTACTAATGGACTATTACGTGCCAAGGAAGTATAGCCTTCCTAAGTTTTGTCATGATGCAAAGAAAATAAACACCCATTTTGTTGCCAATTATTCTCATAAATTCCCCAAATCGATTTTGAAATTCGGTACATGATGACTTTTAGAAATAAAAATACAAAAGAAATGAAAATGACACTTTGACTAGGCAGCACGCTCCTACTCCAGCCTGGCCCTCTTTGCTTCTCGTGTAATCTCCTTGACTTCTTCCATAGCTTTTGTTAAGTATCCCTTGGCCGCCACTAAGTGTAAAATGTCTACCTCTACACACTCCGAATTCCATTGTTCAAGCTTCGCCTCCAACGCCTCCATCTTTTCCTCTAGCAGTAATGTACGTTTTCTCCACACATTGATCTCTTCTTTGTTTTCTTTGTCCATTTTAACAACTTTCAGCATGAATTCTCGATATCATATTTGAGCTTCTGCCTCACGATGTTTTATGTCATTCCCTCGACTTGGCCCCACCACCACATTTCCTTTTATGCTAGAGCGTAACCAGTTTTTGTAGTTTTGTTCGCATCCAGCGTTGTATCTGTCTGAAGCTAGTGATTCTTCTCCCATAACTTGTCTTCCTACCTAGGATTTTCTAATGCTCTTAACTCTTGGAACAACATCTCCAGTACAATCAAACTGATAGTCCTTCGTGTCAGGTATTAACAGTACTATCTGCTTCCTTCCCGCTTGCCTCATTACCCTCAATGGTTGGTAGGGTTAGAGACCTCTCAATCCCATAAGTATCACAAAAGATGCCTTCTCAGAGCTAATGATGAAGTCTGATGAAGGAAACCAAGTGAACATCCATTGAATTGAACCTTCTGTTATGTTTTCAAACAACTTTACCCATTTCTCTGTGCTGCTTAGCTGCTTGAATTTTGGAACCCCATATCGTTCTCAAACCAAGTAGTTGGAACCTGTTGGCTTAGACAATTCTTGTACACCTCTCGTTTTCCTCAGTTGCTCTTTGAACCATGCTTGTAATAGATGATTGCACCCTTGAAAATATTTTGCTCCTCTCTTGCAACAGCCTAAAGCCCGATAAATGTCCGCCACTATCATAGAAACTATAGTATAACGATAACCATCAATTCTATTAAATACTGCGTCGACAACCATGACAAGTCTCAAACATATGTCGTGATTCGAGCTTTCAGGGAATATCATTACTCCTAAGAAATAAATAGTAAATACAAGTGGTCTAGCTCCCCTCCAATCATTATAGGACTTGAACTCTTTCTTATGGTCGTCGAATGCACTAAGATATCCAAACCGGTTGTAGAAGTAGGAAAAGGGTATTTTCTTTTTTTGTAAAAATTCCACATTCACACTTGCCACCATCCCTAACATTTTACGAAACTCCTCAGTTGTGGGGACACTAGGTGCTAGAATGCGACCCCCTTGCCAACGATGTTTGTCTAACCCCGAGTGTGATACGAACCCCCCTATCTCTTCCAGCAAAGGTGTTAACTCAATCTCCCCAAATCTAAACACATTTAGTTCTTCATCCCAAAACGACACCGATGCTTCAATCATCTCTCTACATGGCTCTATTTCTAATAGGGAAACCAAATGACCCAAATGTTGACGTACTTCAGTTTGCTCACCTAATGACAAATTATTCCACCAACTAGTTAACAAAGGAGGTGCGCCCATAGTCATTCCAAAACGGTCAAACTTTTGACTCATTGTGACCTAAAAAGAAAAAGTAAAGGATTAAAACCCCTTCCCTTTTTTTGAGAATAATTGGACAAACCAAAATGCGTTTTTATTCTCATCTCACTTTTCTTTTCACTCTTTTTTTCTTTTCTTTTCTCTCAAATGCACATAAGCATGTCCAAACGTCCCTTCAGGGTCAAAAACCCGTCAAGTAATTTGGACAAGTTGAAAACTAGCCGGCTCACGGGGAGCCCTTCCTACGTATGATGCATGCTCATTACATTCAAAGAATGGTGTAATTCTAGACACGGTTCCCCAAGGTGGACGGCCAAGGAGTGGGACCATTTGAAATTGTTGGTTGTACCACGAACCAACTATATTCCAAAATGTCCCTCCAAAATGTCCCACGAAAGGTGGTTCCCGCCCGAGTCTATATATTTTGGGATTTCTTATACAAGATACGAACATTATCATATGCATTACTAACTCGAATGGTCAATTTCACAATCAATGTATGTAAAAAGCTTAATCAGACAAGTTTAAATAGCACATACAGAATTAGATTTCAATATTTTGCTCATACGGCCTATGTTCTACGCCTAGTTGCGTTTATGGCCTCTAATATAAAAGCCTAATAGAAGGAATGGTTAAATCTGCGAGAAATGTTAAAATATAGTCCACTTGTGCAACTTCAGCTTTTAACTCAATTTTGCGTGAATAGGCAGTTTTACGAAAATAGGCAGCTTTTGTAAACAATTTCGAATTCTGTCAAAATAACCAAATGGGTATTATTTTTAAAATAAAATCTTAGCCATTTAGGGTCGGTGTGACTCATCATTAATTGTCGAGGCCTATCTTTGATGGCTATTTTGGTGTGGGGGTCTGTTTCGAAAAAAAGATATAGGTAAATGGGCTGTTTTCAAAAAGTGAGTTTCATAGAAGCACGTAAATGCAAATAAATGGCTGTCACACATAGATGTAGGTATAGGCATGCAAATACATGAGTAGTTAATAGTTTTAGGCTTTAGAAAATATTTATATAGTTGTATAGTCGACCCCAATCACTTATACACCCCTATATACTATTAGATTAGTGTATAGGAGCTTTAAAGTTTAAAGCATAAAAAGGCCAGATTTTAAAAGGATTTTGGGCCCTGCTCGAATGTGCAAAATGGGGGCAGTTCCAGTGTTACAAAAATAGTTCAAATTCAAGCAGTTATCACGTAATAGCCCTGTTTATGAAAATTACATGTTTCGACAACTTAAAACCTGATTCAAAAGACCTAACTTATCAAATTCAGTTCACTAAGTGTAAAAGTAAACCTTGTTACCAAAATCTCTGATTTAAGTAAAAGAAGTTAGAATTCCGAGCTTAACACTAAGGCAAAGTTTTGTCCAGAAATAGCTAGGCCAAATTTTATCATTATCAGTCGAGTTTCAAGCATGAATGATGCAATCACATAGAGAGGAAGGGTTAGGAAGTGGCCCCTGAATAGCCAAGTACACAACCTCAAGGTTGTATACCCTGTTTTAATCACAGATACAGGCAGGATTCCTAACAAATTTACACAAATAGGGGCAGTTCCTAACAGAGGGAAAAACAGAGAAGGGCAATGACTGGGCAGTGCCCTGTATACAGCCCAATGAGGTATGTTTAGGCTTAGTTTTCCAGGCAAGAAGAGCCTTTTTACCAGACTCTCAAAAGCACAAAAGAAAGGATCCTGCAAACGAAAAGTTGGTATAGCCATAGGGCTATCCACATATGCTGCAAAATAGGGATTAGCAGGGGATAAAAACAGAAGCATATGCAAGCAAAGATCACAAAGAACACTCATAAGTATATACAGTTTTAGGGTGAGTTTAGATGAAGAGGTAAACCATGTGAGACATCAGTAGAAAAATAGCATGCAGAAAGACCAAGCATAACAGATGCAGGGCATAGGTAACAAGGATTAAAGTAGAGATGTACCTTCTGTGCAATATCAGTGAGCAAACAAATTAGGTGTGAGCAGTATTAGAGGTTTTGCAAAGTCAGGATCAAGAAAAAAAGAGAGCAGGAACCTCTTCAATAATCTTTTGTAGTACTCTGTATATCTATGTGTATGCCAGTGTATTTAGTGTGTTCAACTGTGTCTGAACTTGTCCCAAGTTAACAAAAGAGACTAGTTTATATAGGTGTGAGGGAGAGCCTTAGTTCTAACGGGTAAAGAACCAAAGAAGGTAAGGGAATATTGCTTCCATAGTTAAGAAAATCAGTCAAGTACCCTTTCCATATATAGATTAATCAGTCCCACAGATTAAGGTAAAACAGATCCTAATCAAACTAGGATCCCTTCCCTGAAACCTAAATAAAGTTTAGGTTCACAAATTTGTTTTGCAACATAAATTAGGCTATTTTCTAGGCTCGAAAATCAGTCGATCATCTTGATAAGTCTCAATTGAAATCACATTAACCATAGAACTAATTCCCAAACCAGTCATCAATCAAGAATTCAAATTAAATTAATTCAAAATCCTTCTAATCATGCTAGATCAAATCACCCTTTTAACTTTAAGCATATAATCGTGGAGGTCATGTATTTCAAACAGAATAGGAAGGGCAAACACACTGTAAAGCATGAATGACTAGAATCGGTTCACAAATTGTTATGATTTTTATCTAAGACTGATAGGAACAAACTAGGGTGTTCGAATATGTAGAAACTCACAGCAACATTCAGTTAACTCATTAGACTGAATAGGGATTAACAATCACATGAATTTTAACTAATCGAATGGCATACAAATATGTTGACACATAGAAAAACTAGGCAAGTTTCAAGCTCCATCGACCACATAGGTTCAGAGACAAAAGATGAAAGGGATTAGGGTTACCGTCTTAATATCGGAGTCGGGTCAAATTGACCCGTCTCAAATCGAGTTCGCGCGGGGGTTTCCTCACTCTTTTCAGGTAATACCGTCGTTTTAGGACATCCCCAGGCCAAGTCGGAGACATTTTCCGGCAGTAATAACCCCGTTGACGAGGGTTAAGAGTCGACCCCATTCGAATATTGTCGAAAGGATATGGGTTTTGTAGCGGGTGAGAAGAGTAACCCAAATATACAATTTTCTCTGAATTTCGCCGGCCAAATTGATCGCAAAATGCCACGAACAGTGGCGACTTGAGTTTCGCCGAGAAAGAGAGAGAGAGAGAAGGTCGGTTTCGTGGGTGAGAAAAAATGAAAGTGTGTTTTTGGGGTTTTGGGGGGTTTGAAATGTAATTAAAGGAAAGTAATATCCTGGCCGTTGGATCTCTCGCGTGGACGGCCAGGATTATGCCACGTCAGTGGTGATGTGTATAAGTGAGGATGATGTGTGTGTATACATGTATATATATGTGTGTGTGTATATATAGTGTATATAATGTGTATTATAGTGTATAAATGCTTATAAAATGTGTAGAAAATTGTATACAATGCCTATAAAATTATAAAAAAAATTAAGAAATTAATTTTAAAGGCCAAAGGGCTAATGGGGACCTATTACTTTAAATTTTAAAGTAATTTTGTGAAGTTTCTAAAATGGGAATAATTACAACAATTGTAATTGGACATGCGGAATTTGGAAATAGCCGTGGCTTGTGCCGGTATTTGAAAAATGGCCTAATTGATGTGCGTGTGCGAAGTAGTGACTTTGAATATGAGTGAGTGTATGATACTCGTGCGGCTATCAGTGCAATTTGTATGAATAAGAGGTTATCGAAACGGGAGGGATAAAATTAGGTGTCAACAAGCGGACGTATATCCTCAGTGCCCGGTGACTTGTAGGATAAGTCTAGTCTCGCCATCTGGAATCGTATCCCCGTAATAATAGGTGGCATATTTTTTCCCACACAGTTTGATTGAAGAGACCCCTATAGTTGAGGAAGAAGCTAGTAATAAGGATGAAGTGATACTTCCAGCCGTTTCTTTTGAGCCCCATTTGCCAGGTTAGACCTTCGCCTTTTATTGACGTGAAATGCTTTCCTTTTGCGCTTCAGAAACTGATATCTCTTACTTACACTCAGAACCCATTGCGGCAACTCACGCCCCCTGAAACCTTTGATTCCTTACGACGTCGACCTAGTAAAGAAATGGACGTAGATGTTTTGCCTGAACCTGTAAGTGGAGCTCGGAAGGTTGTGATCCCTATTGTTGTGGGGGTTAACATGATGAAGACTCTAAGGGTTGTGATAGATTATACCACAAAATTTGTTGGCCCTGCTAAACAAGAACACCTTTCTGGCTATAACTGTCATGAGCTGCTTGAGGTAGCCACCGGATGCTCCCTTAGGGTATGCTTTCCTTCCTCATTGTTCATAACATAACATTATTCCTCTCTACTAACCGCTTGCTCTGCCTATTACCCAGGGTTTGATGGTGTACCATGAGTTACTTTGCTGGGGTGGCCTGGAGGGAAACCTTGCGGAAGTGGTCGATGCCTTGCGCGGACAAGTTGCCAGCCTGCAACCCTTTGTGGAGAAGGTTGAAGAGTTGAAGGGTGAACTCCAGACCACTCGTGATGCTTATCGAACGGAAGCCTTGAAGTTCAGGAACTTGGAGAATGCACTAGCCAGCGAGATTCGTAAGCACAAGCAGATCGTGGAGACCCTCAAGTCTTCCCTCAAAAATGCCCAGGTTTCCGAGTAGCTTCATCTCAGCAATGTGAATCACCTAGAAAGGGTCATGGGAGACCTACAACGACAACTGTCTGGTATGGAAGAGAAGATGAATGCTTCCGAGAAACATGCCTCGGATGCTCGAGGTCTCTTTGCCTTCCTCCAAGTTGAGAATGACAGGTTGAAGGGCATAGTGGCATCTCTTGAGCTCTGTGGTGATGGTCATTTGAAAGACCAGCAAATGAACACTCTAAATGCTCGTCGCATAGTAGAGATGGATCGTGCCTACATCGCAGCTGCTCTTTCCACTCTTCTCTGGGTTCGTGACGACCCTAACTCGGACCTGGCTGTCGAGATTGCCTCGTATACCAAACATGTAGCTCAGGTAGATGCTTAGCTTGGGCCTGGCCTTGAAGAAGGTTTAGAAGAGGCGAGTGGAGAGGGATATGAGACGCTGAACTGGAAACTTGAGGCTGATGAAGCAGGACCTTCACGGAGTATTGCCGACAAAGGAAGCCGAGAGAGGAAAGATGAGAATCCCTTCCCCCTTTTGATGCTTACTTTTTTTTCTGCATCTGATTGCTAATGGAAATATCCAGACCCGTTTTGCGGTGTGTTAACGTGAATTACTTGTATATTTGTTTTGTATTTTAATTTTCGCCGTAAATAATAAGTAAAGTTAAGTTGTTCCTTTGCAGGTGTTTGCACCTAAGAGTTAGATGGCTTTCGGTAATCATGAATGTTCTAATCATGTAAGAACGTTTATCAGTGAGCCTGCTTTGGGCAATTACATTTGTTGTGCACCAATGTTTGGCGGCTATGTTGCATATGTAGGAGATGGTTGTTTGCGCCCATAATAGAACGACTTTAGCCCGTGTGATAATAGGCACTTTTGTATCCGACTTCGAACGTCTCTACTTAGTTACTCGAGTATTTAAGACTTTTTGGAACTATGTCCCTGTCGGCGTGTAGGTGCAGTTGTTGAATTAACGAGTTCAACTTACGAATAATGCTTGGTGGCTAAGCTAGACGCGATCTAGCTCTAAGCGAGTAGTGTATCCTACTTTTGTCACAAAAAGTGGGTGTATTACTACAACTTGTATTTTTCCTAGGCTATGAATATTTGGATCATAAATAGATCTTAATTTGTAAAAAACTGACTATATGAATAGTAGTTTATTAATAAAGGCGTTGAGCCTGGACTGTTTTGGGTGAAAACCCTTAACATGTCATAGAAGTATGAAAATGTTGTAATCTAAGAACTAAAGAGCTAAACAAAGTGAATTCTGAAAAGAAAAGTACTTACACTCATCACTATACTATCTGAATCATACTCCTGGTTGATTACAGTTTTGGGGGTCTTCGGGGAGTTCAGGGATGTTCACTCCGAGTACTTCCTCGGGGACAACTGCTCCCAAAATGCGGCCGTGTAACACTCTCTTGCTGCTTCCTTATCACCATTAAATTCCTTTATCCCCCATTGGGTAGGGTATTTCAGCCATTGATGCCACGTAGATGGTACTACTTTGACTTGATGGATCCACGATCGTTTGACGATTGCGTTGTAAGGAATGCCCTATTTGATTACCTAAAAAGATGAAACAATCTGCACCTAGCAGATGAATAGAGAGGTTAACTTCGCTGATGGATCTTTCACGAGAGTTATTGAACTCAACGAGTGTGTAGACACTCGGTGAAATTATATCCTCGATCCCCATTGCCTGTAGTGTATCCCATCTGATGAGGTTTACGGCGCTAGCAGCGTCGACCATGATGCATTTGACGTCCGTATTTTCTATCTTGGGCGTGTTAACCAAGGTATCATGGTGTGGAGCATTGTAACTGGTGTTATCCTCATCGCTAAGCAGATTCGTCTCATCTCGCGCGTGACCCTTACTGGGTGCTACCGCAATGTCATTTGACCTTTTGAGCAATGTTGGACCTCCAATTATGACGTTGATGGACCTCTTAGGATCAAGTAGATTTGGTGGTCCATTTAGATTCTCGCTTTTTCTGAAAATCTATTTTCCCCATCAGTGTACATGTACTTGAGATAACCCTTATTCAACAAACCCATGGCTTCCAAGATTAATGCTCTGCATCCAGTCGTCTCATACCCGTGGTCTCTGTGAAATTACAATAAAGATTCTTGTTTCTTCTGCCCGGTTCGGTTCTCAAATTGCACGGCCATCGTATTTGGGCATACTTCATATGATCCCTCATGAACTCTACGGTGTTGACTCACAGTCCCAACTCTTTGAACAGATAAGGAACCCACTCCACACTGAGTGTCCCCTTGGTTAACGAACCTGAGTCCTTTCCACTGTCTTCTTGCTTTGGGAAATCATACCTATGATCTCTCCTATTTCGCTTCCCTTTGTCTCCTGCTCGAGACTCCTCCAAATATCCCCTTTTTTGCCCTTTGCGGATGATGTCTTGGATAGCTAGTCGAACTTCCTTAAGATAGATGACTCTCTGGGCTCAAGATGAAGCTTCTCAGTGTACTTATAGTGCAACGCGCTCTATGTGGTCACTAGGTGCTGGGATAAACTCCACTCCAACTCCCTGGTGGCCAACGATCCCTTTGAATTCAAACTCTTATCGAAGGCTACCACAGTGATGTTGTCATGGATTGGAGGAAGCTCCATGCGTTCCCTCTAAAATCTGTCAAGGTACTCCTTTAGCAGCTCGTTGTACTACTGACGTATCTCTAAGATATCTTGCATGCGCTTCTCCTGCTTGCGGGCACTAGAAATCGCTTTCTTGAATAAGTCTGGCATATGAGTGAATGACTCGATAGATCCCATAGGTAGCTGAGTGTACCAAGCGAGGGCCCCTTTGTTCAGGGTCAAGCCAAACCTCATCACTAGACCAGACTGGATTTCTTCTTCGGTAATCTCATTACTCTTCACAGCCGTGTAATACTCAGCAATATGCTTGTCCGGGTCAGTCATTCCATCATACATCAAGTTATCCAACAAGGGAAAGTATTTTGGTATGCGGAACGGTGCAGCACTTGCTTTGTGAGCATGTTTGTAAAACTTTTGCTCATCTACCGTTGTAACTTTGGGTTAACCATTCATCTCTTCTATTAGGTCTTGAATGACATGAGCTCTCTTAAGGTCTTGGTTGTTGATTGTTGACGAGCCTCCAAGGGCAGCATCTATGTTGAGCCTTCGGCTAGGAACGGATGCTGGTTAATTGTTCGTGGGCACTGGTCCTCGTGGGGATGCTGGCCTCTCAGACGATCCAGCAAACATCACTTCAAGCTTCCGAGATACCTCTTTGATCATGTTGTTTGAGTTTTATTATGCCTGTTCTGATAGATATGAGGAGATTAACAAGGAAAGTTCTGAACTCAGAATTACTTGTCGGAGGTTGATCGTCTTCTCCATCACAAACAGGGATCGGCTCCTGAGTGGTGTCTTTTGGCTGCTCAATGAGATCATTAGGTTGTACGCTGGGATCACTGAGATCCTTCGCGGACTCGTTTACTGCGTCTATAGTGTTCCTTAGAACGCTGCTACCGTTGTCAGACACAATTGCGCCTTTTCCTTCGTAGAATACCTTTAATTGCCTGGTCTCCATGGTGGGCACGAAATTGTGTATGCCTAAAATTTTACGTCTGGGTTAAACAATTAATTATGGTTGGGGTCGCAAGCAATACAGTAATTACGATAGAAAAGCAAGTAACTATAATGAAAAATAGTAATAAGTAAAGCAAGACGAAATAAGCAAGAAAAGGTAGAGTAATTATTATTCCTTTTGAATAACCGGATTCTGTGTATGAATCGCTTGATGTATAATACAATACAATACATGGAGGGATATTTATAGTAGTGATACCCAGTCCTAAATAAGGTAAAATACAAAGAGTAATAAGGCTATGTGCTAATAACTCAAGGCGTTTGTATATTCCAGACCCTAACTATGAGACTGTAACCCTAGGCGGAGGGATGTATACCCTGTATCCTATGGCTGTGCCACCTAAAAAATCATTGGCTTTATGAGCGGGCGTGTATCTTCTACGCCCGGTGACTTGTAAGATAAGTTTAGTCTTGCCAGGTGGACTCGTATCCCCGTAATAGTAGGTGGCGTATTTTTGCCTACACATCACCGGGATTTTCCGTCTTCATTTGTATCACATGAGACATAACTACACAACATTGGTAAGTGACCTTGACGGTTTCAAACTCCGAGAACCTCTTCTTTGTCACCAAATCTTTCACAAACTTTTCCACATCCGATATTTTCCCTAAAGCATCAACCAAAGGTAAGTTGATAGAGGTAGAAGAAATCTTCTGCCAAACCTTCATGGCATGATCGACTCTTCTCAATCTATCATTTCTTTGAGGAAATGGTGGAGTGGGTTTGGAATAGTAGGCTTGGTAGGAATGGCTTCTTTGGGTGGTGGAGGTTGTTTGGTGGCTTTTTTGGTAGTAGTGGGTTTTGGTAATGAGTTTTCTCTTCAAGAGGACTTTCTTGTTCTTGGACATTTTGAGGCTCCACCTCTTAATGCAGTTCATCCCCATCTTCTATTTCATCACTCAATATCTCCTCCCTCTTCAAGCTGCATTTGAATATCATCACCTACCATTTTAGGATCATCCCAAGTCTTTTCACTTCTAGTTATGATGGCAATTTGATGAGACAATTGGATATATTGGTATTCAAGCGACCTGGTAGAAGACAAATGTGATTACACGGTTTGCTTGATATCCTTTATGCCACCAGAATTGTCTTCTTGGAGTTTTACCCACGTGTACGCCACCTAAGCTCCACATAAGCCTAACACCTCACTTATATACACTCTTTGCAACATGTACAACTTCTTTAAGCGTGTGTACAACTCTCATAAGTGTGTAGTACAAAGTCTCAAAGCATGATTAATACCTTGTACCTTTACATATCAGCTAACACTCACACACACAAAATTTATACACTCATCCCACGTGCCTACGTGGCACAATCGCAACCATCCACTCATCTAATCTGATGGCTCACGTTATTTCCCTCTTTTACATCTACACACACACCCTCACACTCCTAAATCCTAAAAACATTACTCCCTCTCATCCTAAACTCAGCAGCCGTCGACCCCCTATCTCCTCTCTCCCCATTTCCCCGATTCCCATCCAGGTTCCACCACGTCTCCTCCGCCATCAAATCCGCCGTAGCGCCGCTCGTCCCGCTCTCTTCCTTTGTCGCTTTCAAACGGAAAAAGGGAACAAATCACCCTTCTCCCTATTTCTATAGAAATCGAAAAAGGAGAAGAATAGATTGACGGATCCGGACATGATACACGATGATTTAGCACAAACAAGGCAAGTAGTCAATGATTCAAACTTGAATTGTTGAAAATGAACAGAAACTGAGCGGGTCAAGCGTACCCGACCCGACTTGAACTCAAAAATGGGTAATGCCTTTCCTTTTTACGTTTTCTGGTCTAACTTGAAAAAACATGCCATGACTTGTTCATACTTTGATGTTATCCGTCAAAATCCATGCTTATTTCATCTTGTTATGCTAAGTCCAAATCCTATGCCATCGTGCTGTTCGAATCCTTTAATTCAGTTATTATTTGGATTATTTCGAGATAGTTAAGTGACGATTGTGAGTCCACGAAGTGTCTGCCCATTTAGTTATTTACTGTTGAAACCGTTGCTTGGTCTTAATATTGACATAGCGCGAAGAAGGAGATAAAACTGCTTGTGAACTGAGGAATTTACTGTTGCTATCTTTATATGAATTTTGAAATTATAAGTAAACATATATATTGTGTATTGACATAGCCAGGATTGCGTTTGTGCTTTCATGTATGCATCTAGCCTATTTTGTAGTCAAGTACAAGACAATTCAGAAGCTTGAACACATAGGTGTGAATATAGTCAGTCAGAATTATTGAGAATTTTTAAACTTGATTTGAATAGAATTATGTTAGGAATTAAAAGAGTATCAGCATGATTTCAAATGTTCTGAATGTATTTCATATCTAGTTCATGACTCGATACAGAATAGTAAAGTAGTTACTTCCTTTTTAAATTTGGACTAGCTAGTTCTATTTATAGAAGTGCATCCCTTTTGGTTATATGTGATTGATTGCTGATTTTTCTCTGTCCTTCTAAATCTATTTACTGGTTTCCCTTCCTTTTTACACTATTACTTTTAAATTTCAAAATATCCAACACTACACCTATAAATACTCCTATATTTTTCCTCTAAAGGGCATGCTGAAGACAGCCCCTCACCTCTCATACACTTCTTACTTCTTTTCTGTCGAGTACACACTTCTACACCTCTCACACACTGGAATCTATACACTGACTTCTACAGCTCTGAATACCCATCTACAGACTGAAAAATACACCTTTGAAAAAGACACTTTTACAGGCTGAATACACAGGCAAAACACCACAATACTCTCTTTTTCTCTTTCTCTTGACTTCACACATACTGAAAATCATATATACACACTGCATACCCTTCTTTTAGAAGGCAGAATGGTTCTGCCCTTTGTCTGTTGATGTTTAAAATTACTGGCTGAAAGTCAAACTGAAAATTTGAGATCTTTCTGCACTTTGTGTGCACTTCGTGTGAATCTATTCTTTCTTTCCTTGTCTGATCCTGCTTGTTGTTCAGGTAAGCATTCTATTTGATTGAATGGCACTTGAAAGGGGATAAATATTATGCCTTTTAATGTAACCCTATGATCTGTGTGCATGTGCTAGTTTGTGTAGGCTCTTTTTGGCCCCTCTCTGTTAACTTTTTGTGCAGGTTTACTATGCCGGACAGCTCTAGTAGCTATACCATTGTTTGAGTTTTTTGCAGGAGACTAGTGCTCACGAGCAAAGTGAACAGAGCACGAAATCAACCTCACTTGGACAGAAAAGCAAAATGGATTCTTCAAAGTCCAGATATTAGTATTTCAAGAATGAACTAAGCAGCTCATTCACGTGCACACAGGGCACACCTCTTTTCCTCTTCTATATGCAAATCTTGTTCACCCCCCAGACCCCATCATGTATTTGTTAGGATTCCTAGTTTGTATAGCACCATAAGGTGCAAGATAGATTAAAGACAGGTGTATCAGTTTGTGCACTGCTATGTGCAGTTAAAATTGGCTAAGAAGGGGCCATTTCTAATCCTATCCTTTATTTTTATGTGAGCAAGGGCTGAAATCATAATATATGTTGAAAACTGATTTATCTGTGCAAATGCCAAAATTGAACATTGAGGCAGTATCCTAACAGGATTAAATCCGAAAATTTGATGTCAATTTAGACTACTTGTGCAACTTAAATACGTTGGAATTAAACTATTTTCGAAATGGGGTTAAAATCGTAATACAGGTTGATAATTAGACCTTTTGTGTGAAAATTGATTCTTCTTGGAAAACTACAGCAGTATCTTTACAGGGCTAAGATTGAAAGTGGAAATCGACTTAGGCTATTTGTGCAATTGTGGGACAGCTGGACTTAAATTATATAAGAGGCTAAAATTGCAAGACAGTTCAATAACTGGACAGTTTCTGCAAACCTTATATCCTGAAACTTAACGTAACTGAGTTAGTAGCAGTCCGCCTTGGGGAACCTTGTCTAGATTACCCCACTCTTAGTCTAGAAATCATGCATCATGTCGTATTTAGGACCATTTTGACTTCGGCTCAGGTCTAAGTCTACTAGTTCACCATATTTGAATGAATCAAACGGGTTTTCGACCCTAAGGGACATTTAAATGTGTTATGTGTGCATCTATTTAAAGTTGAACGTGTCTAATGTAGACCATTTGTTCTCTAAAAGTGTGGATCATCTGATTATTTTGTTGGAGGATGTCACAAGTCGCAAAGATTTGGAAGATCAAATAAAATAGACTTTAAATTGATTTTTCTACTTTTGTGTCACAAAATCAATTATTTATTTCTATAAATGGAAATTGTTATATAAATCAATTATTTATTTCTATTTACATATGGAATTTTTTATTTCTACAAAACCAATTATTTTATAAAATTATGTTTGGGATATGAACGAAAATTAATTTTTCTATTTTTATGAAAACCAAATCATAGACTTTAAATTAATTTCTTCTACTTTTAATGTAGCAAGATCAATTATTATTCCTATTTACCTGAAAATGTTATTCCACATTTATACAACAAAATTATTTTTCTGTTAACTTTGGGTTATGAGAACAAATGGGATGACACACGATACACGTTCAATTTTAAATATCATACTAAAACTTAGGAAGACTTAACATCCTTGGCATGTTAAAGTCCATTAGCCAACTTTGTCCAAATGACGCCTACCATGCATCTTATATGTGTTGGTCTTGTTAGGCCTATCTCCGATACAAGAGAGGTCCCTTGCATTATAAGGAGTGATATATTTTGTATTTAGTAATTATTACCTCGATACTAACTTATTATTTTCGTGTTTAAGATTTACTCCCACTCCTGAGGTTGACTTGTGCATTCTGGCCGAGCATCAGTACCAGACAAGAACCAAGGGACCAATTACAACTCCTCCCCCCTCACAAACTAGAAGAAGAGGAAAGCGAAACATCATGACTGAGTTGAATAATGCTGCTCTTAGTGACGATAACATTGGGAATAATGGGACACCCCGCAAACTTGCTTTGGTTGGGTATGATGAACATGTTGCTACTTTAAAGCAAAGAATTAAAGAACTTGAAGAGAAATTGACAATGGCCAGTTTACCCGTTGGTGACTCCGCCCATTCAAGGGAATCAGTCGATCCAAGTTGGTCAGCCCGCCCTAGTGGAAAGGACCCTATACACCCAACTGATCCCCCTGTTGTTTACCAAACAATACCACCAGCCACATACCAAGCAGCGCCACCAGCCTCTTACCAAACAACACAACCTGCTCCTTATCAATCAACACCACCTGCTTCCTACCAAAGCGCACCAACCGCCACATATCAAGCACCGCCGCCCTATGCAGCACCACCAGCTACTTATCAAGCACCACCTTCTACATACCCTACCTACCCAAACACAAGCCTACCCCACACTAATATCACAAATCCGCAGCCTTACAATCCCATGTTCATTGCTGAAACCAAACAACTTACTTCACCCGCCAAAGACCACGAAAACTATGAATGGGCGGAGGATGAAGCCAATGATGATGGGAATAAAGAGAAGGTTCGCAAGCTAGAGGCAGCCTTTAAGAAGTTTGAGTTAGGCAAAACTACTAAAGGTTTAGCTTATGAAGATTTGTGTATCTATCCTACTTTGAAATTACCTGATGGGTACAAGATACCAAAGTTCCACTTATTCAACGGCACTGGAGACCCTATGGTTCATTTGAGAACATATTGTGACAAGTTCATTGGAGCAGGGGAGGACGAGAAAATACGAGTAAAGCTATTTAGCCGAAGCTTGACTAGAGATGCTTTATATTGGTTTTCTAAACAGAAACCAGGCACATGGCTCGGTTGGGAAGATATGGCAGTAGACTTTGTAGAAACATTTGGGTACAATACCGAAATGTTACCAGACCGCTTCTATTTAGAAAAGTTGAAAAGGAAACCCACAAAGACCTTCAGAGAATATGCTACTAGGTGGAGAGAAAAAGCTGCCAAGGTCCAACCCGATATGAGTGAGAAAGAAATAGTCAACATATTCATTCGCATACAAGAAGATGTCTACTATGATATATTGTTGCATATGAAGAACCAAAAGTTCGCAGATGTAGTATTGATGGGAGATGATATAGAAGAAGGGTTGAAAAGTGGAAAGATTATTAGCTTAACTGTACTACAAGCTGCTAATAAGGCTATCCAGGCTGGAAATGTAAGTCTCTCCAAAAAGAAGAAAGACGAAGACTCTTTTGCTGCAACTATTCAAGACCCTACTTTCAACCACTATTACCAAACACCACCACCATACAGTCACATACCACCTGAATATCCCGTTTACAACACTCAACCCACTCGACCTATATTCCACACCCCAGCACCAAGCCATCCATCATACCAGCAAAGTACTCAAACCAACTACCGAAATACATCACCATACTCTCCCAGGCCTCGCCCTGAGGCAAACCAAAGACCCAAAAGAAACTACACTGCATTAGCTGAATCCCGCACCTAATTGTTCGAGAGATTGAGAGCTGAAGGGCTTATTATCCAAATCCCTCAAAAGGTGCCAGACAATCCTTCACCACACTTTGACTACAACAAAAGATGCGCATACCACTCACGGGGACTGGGGCACGAAACGGAGAGATGTTTTGCATTGAAAGATAAAATTCAAGACCTAATAGATGAAAAAGTCATTCATTTGAAGACGCCAAATGTGCACAACATTCCACTACCCAATCATGGAGATGAGAAGGTGAATATGATTGACGTCGGCGAAGAATACAATCTGGAAGGTACAATCATAAAGGCAAAAACTGTGCTCGATGAATACAAGTTTGGCATGGGGTACATCCTGGTTTGCAAAGGAGAAAGTACTACAAAGGACACAAGGGATTATCATTCACTAGAGCAGTTTATTCCAACTTTGAAACAGACTTCCATCCTTTCAAGCTACGTGAAAACTCTCGAGAGAGGAGGACATGCCAAAGGTGCTAGTGATATAGAAGATGAGCTGACCGGTCTAAAGGAGCCATTCGTGGAAGAATGTGATGCAGTACCTAAAAAGCATACTGAGGCCCTAAACATCCTGGAAGCTGAAACTGGAGTTATGCCAAACAACTGAACCTACAACACATTTCGAATATGCCAAGAACCTTAGTGGAGCTGGGGCAATAGTTGTTTTCCTAAATAAAACACGACTCCGAGTCGTTAGATTTTTCTTTCTTTATTCTTCAACTTTGTTTCATCGTCGTTTCTTTTCGAAGACTGTTTCTCAAATCAAATAATAAAAGCATTTCCTATTTTTCATTTTGTATGCATCATTCACTTTCTGCAAGATCATTTCAATTCCATTGAATCTATGACTGCGATGTGAGAAAGCAATCCAAAACGACGAGTACAAACCAAGCTATGGTGATTTTGACAAAAGACATTTGAGGAACTTTACCATTGAAGCAAGAGCATCAAGATGATATTGAGAAAGATGACTTACAATTCAAGGCAAAACAGCAGAAAGGAGCATAATTAAACAATCCCAAATGGACTAAAAGCATACTAGAGCAAGCGACGCTCATGGATAGCAAAGAATGAGCACAACAAGCAATAGAATGACAAAGGCGTTTACCAAGAAGATACAATCACGAGATACTAAAAATCAAACAGCGTTTATCTTTATATTAGATTTGAACTGCGTAGCGACCTGATTCCCAAAAGGGGATACGTAGGCAGCCTACTCAAGGGCTGGTCACATTATAAGAGAATTTTAGTAAACACTAGGACAGAATTTTTGAGGGACCTCAAAATTCAAGGAAAATACAAGCAGCACACTGGGGCAGAAATTTTGAGCTTCCCTCAAAATTTCAAGATGAAAGATCTTTGAACAGCAAATGGATATAGAGGAGATTATGTCCAAACAACACGTCGCAGTCTATGATTCAATGGAATAAATTCGCATTACTGTTTAAACATTATTTTTCTCAAAACACATGCATATTCCCTTTTGTTCTCCCTTTTTGCCCACAGCTCGACTAAGGTTTGACGCTCGAAAAGAGAGATATTACAAGAAGACAGTCATGCAAGATGCGATTACTAAGCAAAGTACAACAAAGGCGCAAGTCAACCTCCACCCAAAAACTCACAAATTTTCTTTGATCGCAGGTTTACACAGGTACCGAGTATACCTAACAACTCTTGCAAAGCACATTCATCCATTTGACATATATAGAATCCATGTCGGTGGATATATAGGTTCCGCGTCGATGGGCTTGAGAAGCATAGAATCTGCGTCGGTGGATATATAGGATCCGCATCGGTGGGCATGACATATATAGAATCCATGTTGGTGGATATATAGGGTCCGCGTCAGTGGGAATGACATATATAGAATCCATGTCAGTGGATATATAGGGTCCGCATCGGTGGGCATGACATATAAAGAATCCATGTCGGTGGATATATAGGGTCCGCAATGGTGGACATGACATGCATAGAATCCATGTCGGTGGATATATAGGGTCTGCATTGGTGGACATGACATACATAGAATCCATGTCGGTGGATATATAGGGTCCGCAATGGTGGACATGACATGCATAGAATCCATGTCGGTGGATATATAGGGTCGGCATTGGTGGACATGACATGCATAGAATCCATGTCGGTGGATATATAGGGTCCGCAATGGTTGACATGACATGCATAGAATCCATGTCAGTGGATATATAGGGTCCGCATCGGTGGACATGACATATATAGAATCCATGTCGGTGGATATATAAGGTCCGCGTCGGTAGGCATGACATATATAAAATCTATGTCGGTGGATATATAGGGTCCGCGTCGGTGGGCATGGCATATATAGAATCCATGTCGGTAGATATATAGGGTCCGCGTCGCTGGACATGACATCATTTGAGAAGCATAGAATCTGCATCGGCAGATATATAGGGTCCGGGTCGGTGGACATGACATCGTTTAAGAAACATAGAATCTGCGTCAGTAGATATATAAGGTTCGCAGTGCTGAACATGACAACAATTTGTAGCAGAACAAGGTCCCCATCGGTGGGCATAGCATTGGAAAGACATTTGGATGAGACATCAATCAAACAAGCATAAGACAAACAACCACTCGACTCAACAGGGAAGTTTACTTTATCTTTATCTCTATATCTATTGCATTTATCATGATTTTGCTGTAGGGCACTCCCGATCTCTCGACAAACCCCTACGCACTACACTCACATCTGCTCCCAAAAGCACTACCAATTATGCAACCACAAAACCTCAAAAACATACAAAGAAAAGCCTAACCGTACAGACAATGCCTTTTGCTACACCCACAAGCTACCTACCTTGCCGAGTTCCAAGCTACAATTCCATACTCGCACCAGTGGTCTACCTAATCCTTCCTTGTCGATTGGATGTCAGTTTCGTATTCCTTCCTATCCGTATCCAACTGCGTCAATCGTGCGTATTTTTGTGCTTAATCGTGCCCGTCTGCTTGAATCGTACGAATTCATAAAACTCGCTCCCCAAATATTTCCAAGCTCATTCAAGGCAATATTGAAGGCAAGATGACCCATTTATTGAGATGAAGTGGAAGCTATGTCCGTGTAAACTCCTTTTTTTGGGTGTGCCGTGCACCACATCTTCATAACTAGGATGATTATAAGCCTCTTTTCACACGCTCGATCTATTGATGTTATTTCATCTTCGACAATACCTTTGCTTTATTTTTCATTCATCTTGCCAAAAGGCAAAGCATACACGAATCTAAACTTTACATACTTAGATAAGTTTAGTCTTTACATCCAAAATCGTGCGTCATAAACATCTCACACAGGCAACATGCCATTCTAGAACTACACAGGGCCCGATTCTAGTGAAATCCGAGATATGTAGGCAACTCAGAGACTGGGGTTCGGCCAAAAACACCCCAAAACTCCCATTTTACCCCTTCCAATCTTTTTGCCTACCAGTCGTGACAAAATTGGCTATTCCATCAACTATCTTTTCCCGAAGACTCTTTAATCATCCCCAGACAAAGAGGGGCAGCTGTTGACACCCAATTTTATCCCTCCGTTATTCGCAATTTGGCTATATTTAATTAAAATCGATAAATAGTAATTTTCCAAATAAAATTGCATTAGATAGCGTGCATTTACGTGTGTAATACTATTATTAAATTCCCTATTTATATAATATTTATTTAATTATGATTATAATTTCGTAATTGCATTCATTTAGGCTATTTTCTAAAATGCGTATGCTATTTGCGCAATTTAATGCATTACGACATCATTTTAATAATTATTTGTGGCTATTTATATCTAATTAATATTATTTGTGGTCATCTATATTTATTTATAATTAAATATATTTATTTATAATTATTTACAAAATTTCCTATTTTTATACTAATTATTTATATTTATAAGTATTTTAATTAAATACTAGTCATTTTGCCATTTTACAATTCTATTTCTATTACACCAAGTCCCCTTCATCAAATTTTACCCACGTGTACGCCACCTAAGCTCCACATAAGCCTAACACCTCACTTATATACACTCTTAGCAACATGTACAACTTTTTTAAGCGTGTGTACAACTCTCATAAGAGTGTAGTACAACGTCTCAAAGCATGGTTAATACCTTGTACCTTTACATATCAGCTAACACACACAGAAAAAAAATTTATACACTCATCCCACGCACCTACGTGGCACAATCGCAACCATCCACTCATCTAATCCGACAGCTCACGTTATTTCCCTCTTTTACATCTATACACACACCCTCTGACACGACCCGAAATTCGATTAGGCCGTGCGGGCACCCAACATCCTTCCCTAGACCCGTCGGGCGAACCCTTATCAATTAAATTAGGAAAATAAATATAATTCAATTTATAAATAATAACAAGACTTAGAAACAGTACAATAACAATGATACCTCTAAGCTGTAAAAAAAAATTACAGCTGACTACCCACATACTAGGTTTAGGGCTTCCAGACTAGACATCTAAGAGTACAAAAGAAGACAGATACCTCCTGAAGGGAGCAAAATGCAGCTGAAATAATTAACAATAAACTGGTGGCCATCCGGAATAAAAGCTGGCTCACCCTGACAGCTGAAGTCGTCTTCGCTCCTGAACAACGTGGCGAACTCAATCCTGGAGCAAACCTGCCGAAGCGAAATAAATAGACAAGAACAAACAACAAACAAGGGTGAGTCAAAACTCAATAAGTAGGGCAGACTAGCCACCTCAAAGAATAGGATAGCTAGCCAGGGAGAAAAGAAACAGATAGACCAAATTCCTTTTATTTAAACTATAAAAAGGCAGAGCCAGATAACAACCGGAAACACGTAAGAAACTTATAAACTCAACCAAGGATGCGTGCCAGAAACAGATCAACAAATAAGCAATGCACATATAAGCAGAACAGTAGTCATGTACCGCAAGTCTAATTAATGGTATGAATTGAGATGAAATGAAATGAAGTGAGATGAAATGAAATGAAGTGAGATGAAATGAAATGAAATGAAATATGATGCAAAGGGTCACATGTGCCCGTAATCCCATCCCGAAGCGGAATACTCCTGCATTCGAGGGGAATCCAATCTTATAACCAACTGGAGCAGAATACTCCTGCTCCTGGGGCGGAATACTCCTGCACCCGATATAATATAAACCAGAGGCGGAATACTCCTGCACTCTCTTGGGGCGGAATACTTCTGCACCCGATATAATGTAAAGCTGAGGCGGAATACTCCTGCACTCTCCTGGGGCCGAATCCTTCTACCCTCAATATGATACAATGGAGCGGAATACTCCTGCTCCTGGGGCGGAATACTCCTACCCTCAATATGATACAATGGAGCGGAATACTCCTGCTCCTGGGGCGGAATACTCCTACCCTCAATATGATATGCAATGTAATGCATATGAATGACATATAATGCATATGAATGCAATGTGATGCAATAATAACCCTTCACCAGCGCGGGACTCTCATTGACAGCCGGGACGTAGATGCCAACTCACAGTCAGAGTACAATGCTCAGATCCCCAATGCAATACCAACAACAGGACATAACATATAATATACAAGGTAAATCCAAAGCTAAGGCATAAGGAGTACGCCTACCGGCAGCTACACATGTAAGGAACACGTGGTAGAAAATCCACGAGGCCAGGTGCCTCCAAAGAATGGATATAAATACTTACCTCGATACAAAGTTAGCACAGTTACTCAACAACCGCTTTGTCCTTTGGATTCATTGCCAAACGATCCCACTGTGTTCAATAAGCAGAAAAATATATCACATAAGGCTATAGTCTTCATTCCTCACATTTTAGAACAATCAAGGTAGGAACCTGATACCCTATTCGCATACGCAGTACGCAGGCCAGGCCTATGTACAGGGTTTAAGGTCACATAACCAAATCCTAAATAAATTATATTTATAAGTTGCCCATAACTCACTGAGTACGAATATATAATCAATTCCATTATCGGGGTCCATTTGACCCTTTAAACTATTATTTGAACTTATTAAAATGATGTCTAATATTCCAAGTTTTACCGTTAAAACATATTCAAACACACGTAATAAACTCAAATAATATATTAGGATCATTACCTGAATGTTTCAGGGTGAAAATTCTACTTTTCTCCGGCCCCTTTTCTCATTTTCTGGCATTTTTTTACCCCACCGCGTCATTTCATTTTCTCTGTTTCGATACTTGTTGCTTTCTGTTCTTATTTTTGAATGAAATCTAAGGGATATGTATATCCCTTAGCACCACCGCCATGCACCTTTCCCTTTTTTTTTTTGTCTTTTTCTTTTTTTTATTTTCTTTTCGCGACGAAAATTAAAACGGTACCCTGCGATATTTGAAATAATTCCAACTTTTGCATACAAGTTATACAAAATATATGGAATATACTCGCGAAGGCGGATCTCAAATCGGACTCCCGAAACTCAATATGAAAATTAAATGGAAAAAGATCAAATTATTTAACGTTCGGCATTTCAGCGGAAACTAGCCGAACAACATCGAAATTCACTTTCGAAAGTTCACAAAAATCACAAATAATCATACGAACCTAACTGCGCTTTCAGATTTCGAATCGGAGCTCATTCGCCAAAACCGAGCTCGAAAATCTCTTTTTAATATTTATCAACAATAAAAACTGAAACCTTCTTCCGATGCCTACCAAACGAGGTCTGATTTAGCTCAAATTTTACAGATAAGTCTCAATGGACCTTACAAATATTTTAAAATTATCGGCACGCCAATCGAAGTCCTAACTTCCGAAACGACTTACCGAGGTCGTTTCATTCTCCTTCACTTAAACTCTCGTTCGTCCTCGAACGAGCCTAAGTCTAAAGAAAAAATCGCACAGATAATAAGAGAACTTGCACGACCTTCATGAACTACCCTACGGGCATTATTTTCTGATTACAGGATCAGAATTATAACATGCATATCGAACTTTTGGGATACAATATATCTGGATAATATGATGACACCATTGCACGACTTATTCTGGCTAAGCTGATCCTTCTTTGATCACGAGAGGAGAGTTCTACATTTTCGAAACACAGATACACGAAACTCTGGATAGATTAACATGATTCTGCCGACAAATCACCTCATCGATATACTTTACGATATAGAACAAGTCGATGGAACTAAGAATTAGCTTACGCTTCAGCAACGCCTTAGAGATTTAATATTATGATTCGGTGTTAATTGGAGGAAGACTCCTTCACTTAGAGCACTAACTCATACCGCTAACTTGAATAGGAATAGTCATCCTCGCACAGTCTACCGGACTAAGGAAGACATAGCTTAAAATAGAATGCGGCTCAGACCTGAGCTACCAAATTACCCTCTCGAGTTACCAAACGACTGCAACTCCCGACTTCACAACTCTATATCTTTGTCATAAGCACTACCGCCTGATGGATCAAATGAGAGGTCAAATGATCCCCCTCATTACCTTTAGTAGTCCTAAACACAACAATGCGCTTACCCAGCTACCTTGACACGCACTCTGGCTCCACACAGGGAACATCATAAGAGGCTACTGACCGCCTAAGCTCACCAGTGCCGAACAAAGAAGAGATGGTAATGGACTGAGGATTAAAATAATTAGAGCTTCAGGAAGCTCATCTTTTTATTTGTTTGGCTCCCAAAGCTACACTACTTCCGAGTCAAGCTAACCAAAGAATCGCAATTGAAGAGATAGACATTAAATAAGCTTTATGGAATGAAATCTAGATCAATTTAACCTTTCTATAAAAGGAAACTCCGACAATTTACCAGAAAACCCTTTTATGCCAAGACAAGCTCATGGAATAAGATTACTCTACTAGCGTCTCGAACCGAGAGGAGACACGTAGATCGAATATTACTTACTAATCACTTTGCACCAGAAGAAACAATAATACTTTCTGATGGTGACGAATTAGGATCCCATTATCCTACCAACATCAAATTTCGAGGAGAGAGGTAAACTGAATTGACATAATAACAGAAGGTGGCAAGACAAGATGCCAGGCAGACAATAGCGACACTCACTGTCAAATCTCTCATATTTAGACCTGATAAATTAGTAGGGTCTCACAGATGCCAGGAATAAATCATACCAGAAGCTCATCCCTCTAGCAACCGATTCTTAATAGAAACAATATCCAAGGAAGCCATGGAAACATGGTAATATAAACGAAGTTCAGACCGATCGAAAGAATCAAATCTTACTCACAATTAATGGAAGAAGAAATACATGGGTATACTACATCAGATACTTCAGCATCCTGCCAGACTGGCAGTTCATAAAACTGCCTCTGCGGCTGAACTAAGCCACTACCCTGACAATCACTTTCTGAAGAACCACTGCCGCCACACTCTCAACCTCTACTGGATGGCGGTATTTCTCTGGCTAATTGAGATCTATATGAAATTTCCTGCGACTGTGCAGGTGCCTGATGACGTGAGAAAAGACGACTGCCTGCTTGCCGGAGTAAGGAAAAACTCCTCAAAGCATAACCAGACTCATGACAATGATAACACCCTTTTCGTTAAAAATGGAAACTGGACAGATTGTTGATAGTTGCAAAGAGAAAGTTGAGTCTAATCTTGATGAACTACTAGCGCACTTTGAGAGTTACGCTCTACAAGCTGAGATAACCTGTCAGGTGGCCTCCCAAAATAATCAGAACTCTTACCTCCAAATGAGGTACCATGGTTGCCCACCAGGGCCGTGGGATCTCTTGCTTTCCTGCTCTAACTCTTCCGGCTCTAACTTATGGTATGCCTAATACCTTTGAGCAATATCAACAACAACATCAAATGAAGTCCCAACCTCAATTTTTCGAGCTATCTGGGATCTCAAGGAAGGGGAAAGCTCACCAATAAATATTTGAATCTCTCGAAAGGCTCATGGACTAGTTCTAATGCATATTCAGCCATTCTATAGAATTCAATCTCATATTCTGAAACCAACAGGCTACCCTGTCCAATCCACTCGAACTGGAAACACTTTTCATCTTGTTCGCTACTCGAAAGGAACTTTTCCACGAATGTAGAAGAAAAATCGAACCAAGTTAGTTAATAAGAGAGCGGCCCACCAATTCAAGGCTCGACCCTGAAGCTGGAAAGAAGGACAACCAACACCATACCGCTCGATATAATCAAGAGCCTGAAGGATATGCTGACATCATTTTATTTTAAAAAGAATCACGAGGTTTATCTGATGCATTGCTTAAGAATATCGGAAGGTTCTACCGCGTAAAATAATGCAACCTCTTTGGGCACTCGGACCGAACTGTTACATCGGCTGGCTAACCAGCCAGAATAATTAGCGGCGCGACACATGCTGCCTCTGGAACGTAATTTACTGGGGCAACATCAGGAACTGGAACTGGAACAAGAACTCTCTAAGTCCGAACATCTGCATCTATGGCAACCTTATAAGCTGCCTAGCGAATAATAGGTTGTTGCGGTATCTGCATCACCAAGATTCTCGCAAAAGCATCGTAGAGAGCCAAAGGAACCACAAGGCCCTGCTCCCTTGCCCATTGCAAGCTCGTACAGCTGGGACCTCCGTAACTAGGTCATCAGCACGATAAAAAAAACTCTTGGGACTTCATCAGTGCTAGCCCCACGCTAGACTTCTTCGTCTTGAACTCATATCGTTTGCTGATTTGTCGCACAAGGGTTCACAATTACCATGAAGGAATTAACAAAAATACTTTTGCATCCTAGACCGACGCACGATCAGAAAAGAAGGAAGTTTCACTTCCTAAATGCCATCATAGCCTCTCATAGATAAATACGGACGTCTACGTACCCATCAGCGAGACTCTACTAGACACTGTCTTTGTCTGCATAGACTCTAAATTGGGCTCTGATACCGACACGACCCGAAATCTGGTTAGGCCGTGCGGGCACCCAACATCCTTCCCTAGACCCGTCGGGCGAACCCTTATCAATTAAATTAGGAAAATAAATATAATTCAATTTATAAATAATAACAAGACTTAGAAAAAGTACAAACATAATGATACCTCTAAGCTGTAAAAAAAAAATTACAGCTGACTACCCACATATTAGGTTTAGAGCTTCCAGATTAGACATCTAAGAGTACAAAAGAAGACAGATACCTCCTGAAGGGAGCAAAATGCAGCTGAAATAATTAACAATAAACTGGTGGCCATCCGGAATAAAAGCTGGCTCACCCTGACAGCTGAAGTCGTCTTCGCTCCTGAACAACGTGGCGAACTCAATCCTGGAGCGAACCTGCCGAAGCAAAATAAATAGACAAGAACAAACAACAAACAAGGGTGAGTCAAAAGGACTCAATAAGTAGGGCAGACTAGCCACCTCAAAGAATAGGATAGCTAGCCAGGGAGAAAAAAACAGATAGACCAAGTTCCTTTTATTTAAACCATAAAAAGGCAGAGCCAGATAACAACCGGAAATACGTAAGAAACTTATAAACTCAACCAAGGATGCGTGCCAGAAACAGATCAACAAATAAGCAATGCACATATAAGCAGAACAGTAGTCATGTACCGCAAGTCTACACAATGGTATGAATTGAGATGAAATGAAATGAAGTGAGATGAAATGAAATGAAATGAAATATGATGCAAAGGGTCACATGTGCCCGTAATCCCATCCCGAAGCGGAATACTCCTGCATTCGAGGGGAATCCAATCTTATAACCAACTGGAGTGGAACACACCTGCACCAGATATAATATAAACTAGAGGCGGAATACTCCTGCACTCTCTTGGGGCGGAATACTCCTGCACCCGATATAATGTAAAGCTGAGGCGGAATGCTCCTGCACTCTCCTGGGGCGGAATCCTCCTACCCTCAATATGATACAATGGAGCGGAATACTCGTACTCCTGGGGTGGAATACTCCTACCCTCAATATGATACAATGGAGCGGAATACACCTGCTCCTGGGGCGGAATACTCCTACCCTCAATATGATATGCAATGTAATGCATATGAATGCAATGTGTTGCAATAATAACCCTTTACCGGCGCGGGACTCTCATCGACAGCCGGGAAGTAGATGCCAACTCACAGTCAGAGTACAATGCTCAGATCCTCAATGCAACACCAACAACAGGACATAACATATAATATACAAGGTAAATCCAAAGCTAAGGCGTAAGGAGTACGCCTACCGGCAGCTACACATGTAAGGAACACGTGGTAGAAAATCCACGAGGCCAGGTGCCTCCAAAGAATGGATATAAATACTTACCTCGATACAAAGTTAGCACAGTTACTCAACAACCGCTTTGTCCTTTGGATTCATTGCCAAACGATCCCACTGTGTTCAATAAGCAGAAAAATATATCACATAAGGCTATAGTCTTCATTCCTCACATTTTAGAACAATCAAGGTAGGAACCTGATACCCTATTCGCATACGCAATACGCAGGCCAGGCCTATGTACAGGGTTTAAGGTCACATAACCAAATCCTAAATAAATTATATTTATAAGTTGCCCATAACTCACTGAGTACGAATATATAATCAATTCCATTATCGGGGTCCATTTGACCCATTAAACTATTATTTGAACTTATTAAAACGATGTCTAATATTCCAAGTTTTACCGTTAAAACATATTCAAACACACGTAATAAACTCAAATAATATATTAGGATCATTACCTGAATGTTTCAGGGTGAAAATTCTACTTTTCTCCGGCCCCTTTTCTCATTTTCTGGCATTTTTTTACCCCACCGCGTCATTTCATTTTCTCTGTTTCGATACTTGTTGCTTTCTGTTCTTATTTTTGAATGAAATCTATGGGATATGTATATCCCTTAGCACCACCGCCATGCACCTTTCCCTTTTTTTTTTTTTGTCTTTCTGTCTTTTTCTTTTTTTTATTTTCTTTTCGCGACGAAAATTAAAACGGTACCCTGCGATATTCGAAATAATTCCAACTTTTGCATACAAGTTATACAAAATATATGTAACATACTCGTGAAGGCGGATCTCAAATCGGACTCTCGAAACTCAATATGCAAATTAAATGGAAAAAGATCAAATTATTTAACGTTCGGCATTTCAGCGGAAACTAGCCGAACAACATCGAAAGTCACTTTCGAAAGTTCACAAAAATCACAAATAATCATACGAACCTAACGGCGCTTTCGGATTTCGAATCGGAGCTCATTCGCCAAAACCGAGCTCGAAAATCTCTTTTTAATATTTATCAACAATAAAAACTGAAACCTTCTTCCGATGCCTACCAAACGAGGTCTGATTTAGCTCAAATTTTACAGATAAGTCTCAATGGACCTTACAAATATTTTAAAATTATCGGCACGCCAATCGGAGTCCTAACTTCCGAAACGACTTACCGAGGTCGTTTCACCCTCACACTCCTAAACTCTAAAAACATTACTCCCTCTCATCCTAAACTCAGCAGCCGTCGACCCCCCGTCTCCTCTCTCCCTATTTCCCCAATTCCCGTCCAGGTTCCACCACGTCTCCTCCGCCGTCAAATCCGCTGTAACGCCGCTCGTCCCTCTCTCTTCCTTTGTCGCTTTCACACGGAGAAAGGGAACAAATCACCCTTCTCCCTGTTTCTATGGAAATCGAAAAAGGAGAAGAAGAGATTGACGAATCTCGTTGAATCCGGACATGATACACGATGATTTGACACAAACAAGGCAAGTAGTTAATGATTCAAACTTCAATTGTTGAAAATGAACAGAAATTGAGCGGGTCAAGCGTACCCGACCCGACTTGAACTCAAAAATTGGTAATGCCTTTCCTTTTTATCTTTTCTGGTCTTACTTGAAAGAACATGCCATGACTAGTTCATACTTTGATTTTGTCCGTCAAAATCCATGCTTATTTCATCTTGTTATGCTAAGTCCAAATCCTATGCCAGCCTACTGTTCGAATCCTTTAATTCTGTTATTGTTTGGATTATTTCGAGATAGTTAAGTGATGATTGCGAGTCCGGGAAGTGTCTGCCCATTTAGTTATTTACTGTTGAAACCGTTGCTTGGTCTTGATATTGACATAGCGCAAAGAAGGAGATAAAACTGCTTATGAACTAAGGAATTTACTGTTTCTATCTTCATTTGAATTTCGAAATTATAAGTAAACATATATACTGAGTATTGACATAGCCAGGATTGCGTTTGCACTTTCACGTATGCATATAGCCTATTTTATAGTCAAGTACAAGACAATTCAGAAGCTTGAACACATAAGTGTGAATATAGTCAAGTACAAGACAATTCAGAAGCCTAAGTACAAGCCTTCGTCTGTTGACTTTTATAATTACTGGCCGAAAGTCAAAGCAAAAATTTGAGATTTTCTACACTTTGTGTGAATCTATTCTCTCTTTCCTTGTCTGATCCTGCTTGTTGTTCAGGTAAACATTCTATTTGATTGAATGGCACTTGAAAGGGGATAAATATTATGCCTTTTAATGTAACCCTATGATCTGTGTGCATGTGCTAGTTGGTGTAGGCTCTTTCTGGCCCCTCTCTGTTAACTTTTTGCGTAGGTTTACTATGCCGGATAGCTCTAGTAGCTATACCATTGTTTGAGTTTTTTGCAGGAGACTAGTGCTCACGAGCAAAGTGAACAGAGCACGAAATTAACCTCACTTGGACAGAAAAGCAAAACGGATCCTTTAAAGTCTAGATATTAGTATTTCAAGAATGAACTAAGCAGCTCATTCACGTGCACACAGGGCACTCCTCTTTTCCTCTTGTATGTGCAAACCTTGTTCACCCCCAAGACCCCATCATGTATTTGTTAGGATTCCTAGTTTGTATAGCACCATAAGGTGCAAGATAGATTTAAGACAGGTATATCAATTTGTGCACTACTATGTGCAGTTAAAATTGGCTAAGAAGGGGCCATTTCTAACCCTACCCTTTATTTTTTATGTGAGCAAGGGCTGAAATAATAATATATGTTGAAAACTGATTTATCTGTGCAAATGCCAAAATTGAACGTTGAGGCAGTATCCTAATAGGATTAAATCCGAAAAATTGATGTCAATTTAGACTACTTGTGCAACTTAAATACGGTTGAATTAAACTATTTTCGAAAGGGGGTTAAAATCGTAATACATGTTGATAATTAGACCTTTTATGTGAAAATTGATTCTTCTTGGAAAACTGCAGCAGTATCTTTACAGGGCTAAGATTGAAAGTGGAAATCGACTTAGGCTATTTGTGCAATTATGGGACAGCTGGACTTAAATTATATAAGTGGCTAAAATTGAAGGATAGTTCAATAACTGGACTGTTTCTGCAAATCTTATATTCTGAGTTAGTAGCAGGTATTTAAACTTTTTAATTTTTATTACATTTCGCTTGTTTTATCAATTTGGAGGCCAATTCTGCTTTCTAAATCTTAAGTAGTGAAATTATTTGCTTATGTGTTGACATGACTGTTCATTATTTGGCGCTTAGATGTCTAGATTTGGGTCACACAATGAACTTAGGAGTCTAGATATTTAAATTAGTAGTCTCAATGGACTCCGAGACATTAAGTGTGACTCTAGTAGACTTTTAGGACGTTTTAAATATTAGAAAGCGCTTTAATTAAATACTTAAAGAGGTTATGGGGGTGAAAGGGAATTAAGCCCCTCGGAAATGATGGAAATTATCCGAGCTATATATTTGATAGTGGATTCTAAAACTATCGTCCTTTACGAAAGCCGGGTTCTGATATGAATAGGATAATAAAACCTAGGGTCATTTATTCCAAGTGATTAATTGATTATTTATTATTTTGTGGCTATTTATGCGACATGAATATTATTTAAAATTATTTATGCAAATACATTAAATTGCCTGTTTTACTTACTTTGCAGCCCATATCTCTTTAGTCTATTTTATTTAGATTTTATCCTTTTATAAGCAATATGTTAAACCCAATATAGAAATCGGTCGGGAACCACGTTTAGTGGGACCTAGTAGGTGCCTAACCCTTTCCTTCTAGGTTATTTCGAACACTTACCCAAATCTCTGACTCGCAGACTAACCCGGAGTTAATTCTTTGGAAATTAGAAATTAATAGGTGACCTAATACGCCTAGGAAATTTATTAGGTGGCGACTCCAAAAATCTAACTACAAACGAGTTCACCTAGTCAAATCCGAAATCCGACTCGCCTCAAGTTGAGTCCAAAATCGGGTATGACAGCTAGTCGAACTTCCTTGGGGATAGATGACTCTCTAGGCTCAAGATGAAGCTTCTCGGTGTACTTATAGTGCAACGCGCTCCATGTGGTCACTGGATGCTAGGTTAAACTCCATTGCAACTCCCTGGTGGCTAACGATCCCTTTGAATTCAAACTCTTACCGAAGGCTCACCTTTGAGGCTCCACCTCTTAATGCATTTCATCCCCATCTTCTATTTCATCACTCAATATCTCCTCCCTCTTCAAGGTCCATTTGAATATCACCACCTACCATTTTGGGATCATCCCAAGTCTTTTCACTTCTACTTATGATGGCCATTACTTGATCTTTCCCATTTCTCTTAGGATTCTCTACAGTATCACTCGACAATGCTTTATGTTGTCTTTGATGCACTTGATGAGACAATTGGCTATATTGGGATTCAAGCGACTTGATAGAAGTCAAATGTGATTAAACGGTTTGCTTGATATCCTTTATGTCACCCGAATTGTCTTCTTGGAGTTTTAACATCTTCTCCATCATTCCTTCCAACCTTGAGTTTCTACGATTTCTTGAACTTTGTTGAGATTCATGATAACCTCATTGATTGTCATTTTCCTCTCTCCCTTGATTGGTACCATTCCACTTATGAGTGTTGCTCCATTGATTGTAAGGCTTCCATTGGCCTTGAGCTTGATAGCCTTGTTTATTATATGGTGGTCTTTGACCTTGATAAGCATTAACATAATTGGCTTCCTCAGCTCTTGGCTACCTTTGCCATTCTTGTCTTTGAGGCACAAGCCCCATTTGAACATAGCCTGGTAGAGCATAACCTATAGGATATGGTTGATATGAATAATTGGCACCATGGTGAACTTCTTTAGGAAGAATATTAATGGCATTAACTTTCTTTGCGGGCTCTTGGGTTGTTTTCAATTGGTTCTTTTAATAATATTCAACTGTTGTAACAAGGTGAGCCATTCTTTCTTCTTGAGATTCAATTGCTTTTGCCGTTATGTCATTTTTTGGATCATATGTACCAGTACTCCTTACTCTTGACTTCCATGATCTTGATTGCTTTGTGACCTTGTTGATGAGGTCATTTGCTTATTGAAAAGTACCCTCTATTAAGCCTCATTGAGCAACATCGTTTATGGTTGTTTGATTGTTGTCATCAAGACCTCTATAGAAAATCTCCAATAGAACTCTATCCAGAAAACCATGACCGAGGCAAGAATGAATGAGCTGGAGATATCTATCCTATGCTTTGTGTAATGGCTCACCTACTTGTTGTTGGAAATAGTAGATATAATCTCTCAAGTCCACAAATTTACCCAGTGGGAAGTACTCGTCTAGAAAAACCTTCACCAACTAATCCCAAGTGTGAATACTCTTATTTGGTAATCCATCCAACCAAGCCTAGCTTTTCCTTTTAGAGAGAATGGGAAAAGCCTAAGGCGAAAAGCCTCATCAGTCACACCGGCATGCTTGTTAAGAGTGCATATTTCAAGGAAAGTTTGGAGGTGTTTAATCGGATTCTCCTCTTCTTCTCCTCCAAACAACCCTTGATTGTCAAGTGAATTCATAGCGGCCGATGGCATTTGGAAGTTGGTCGTGGCTCTAATAGGTGGAGGCACAATGGCTCCACAAAAACCATCATCAATAGCTTGCTCTCTTCTCCCAATTTTTCTAGCCCTCAGATATCTATGAGCTTGAGTATTTGGTTGTGTTCCATCGACTTGTTCTCCATCAAGTATTGTGTGGGACAAAATATACCACCTATTGTTACGGGGATATGAGTCCAGCTGGCGAGACTAGACTTATCCTACAAGTCACCGGGCACTCAGGACAACATCCATTCCTAGAGCCAATGACCGTTTAGGCGGTTTGGTCACAGGGCGCATGGCACACATCCCTTCGCCTAGGGTTTACAGTCTCCTAGTTAGGGTTTAGTATACCACCTCCTTGAGTTGTAGGCCCATGGCCTATTAGTACTTGTATTTTACCTTATTTAGGACTGGGTATCACTACTATAAATACCCCTCCTTACATTGTATTATATATATCTCTAGATATGCCAACAACTTCGGCTATTCTCAAGGAATAAGATACATTTCTTTTCTCCATTATTTCTTGTTTATTTACTCGTCTTAATTTTTATCGTATCTTACTTACTTTTCCATCGTAATTTACCATATTTTTTATGACCTCATTCATAATTAATTGTTTAACCTAGACGTACTAATTTAGGCATAAACAGTTTGGCGCCCACCGTGGGGCCTAGGCAATTGTAGGTATTTTATGACGGAAAAGTCGCAATCATGTCTGACGACGATAATAGCGTTCCAAAGAACACCGCAGATAGAGTAGATGAATCAGCAAAGGATTTTGATGATCCCAGTGTCCATCAAAAGGATCCAGCCGAACAGCCAAGGGAGCCTTCTCAAGAGCCAACCCCTGTCGCCAGTAATGAAGAGATCAACCACCCATTGGAAGGTAACTATAAGTTCAGAATTTTCATCACTGATCTCCTCAAAATTATGATGGAACAGGCGGAACAAAATTCTTACAATGTGATCGAGGGGTGTCTCGCAAACTAGGCACGATGTTTATAGGATTGTTTCAAAGGTCAGAATCTCCACATGGACCAGTGCCTATAAGCGATTCACCAGCATCAGTGCCTAGCCGAAGGCTTATCATAGATGCTGCCCCAGGAGGCTCATCAACAATCAACAATCAGGATCTTAAGGGAGCCCCTATAATTCAAGACCTCATAAAGGAGATGAAGGCCATCCATGACCGGATTGGTAACATACCCGGTGCTCTACCCCAAGTTATCACGATAGATGAACAGAAGTTTTACATGCATGCTTACAAGGCAAGTACCACACTGGTGCGCATACCAAAGCACTTTCACCTGCCGGATAACTTGAAGTATACGGGACGACAGATCCGCACGAGCATATTGTTGTGTACTATATGACTGTAAAGTGTAATGAGATTACTGAAGAAGTAATCAAGTCTGCTCTAGTGAAGAGGTTTGGTTCAACTCTGACCAAAGGAGCCCTTGCTTGGTACACTCAGCTACCAATGAGTTCGGTCAAATCATTCACTCAGATGCAGGATTTTTTCAAGAAAGCACATTCCGGTGCCCGCAAGTGTGAGAAGCGCATGAAGGATATCGTTGAGATCCGACAGCGAGACAACGAGTTGCACAAAGACTACCTCGATATGTTTCAGAGAGAACGCATAAAGCTTCCTCCAGTTCCCGAAAATATCATTGTGGTAGCTTTTGGTAAAAGTTTGAATGCAAAGGGATCCTTTGCCACCAGAGAGCTGCAGTAAAGTCTGACTCAGCACCCTGTGTCGATGCGGAATGCCCATCACCTTAGGTACACCGAGAAGCTTTGCCTAGAGCTCAGGGAGCCTTCTGCTCCTGAAGAAGCTCGACCGGCTATCCAAGACGTCATCTGCCAAATGCAGAAATGGGGATATGTAGAGGAACCTCGAATGGAGGGCAAAGGCAAGCGAAATAGGGAAGACAACATGGATGATTTTTTAAAACGACAAGACGGATAGGGAACGTTAGGGTCATTGTCCATGGGATCACTCAACATGGAGTGGGTTTAAAATCGATACAAAGAATTAGGTTTGCGCGTCAACGCCGTCGAGTTTGTAAAAGATCATATGAAAAACGCACAAATCTGTTGGCCAAGCAACTTGAGAGCAGAACCTGGTAGGAGGAACAAGGAGCTTTACTGCAAATTTCATAGGGACCATGGACATGACACGTCTGGGTGCAGAGCGTTGATCTTACAAGTCATAAATTTGTTAAACAAAGGGTATCTCAAGGACTTGCTCACTGATAAGGGAAATCAGACCATCGCCAGAAGTGAGAACCAGGACGCACCGCCAAATCTGCCTGATCCTAAGAGGTCTATCAATTTGATAATAGGTGGACCAACAATGCTTAGAGGGTAGAGGATACCTCAGTAGTGCTCAACCAGGGTCTTGCTCGAGATGAGACGATCCTATTTATCGAGGAGGACAGCATAATATACAGCACCCTACACCATGTTGCCCTGGTCATAACACTTAAGATGGAAGACACAGACATGAAACATGTATTGGTCGATGCCGGTAGTGCCGTAAACATCATTAGATGGGATGCACTGAAGGGGATGGGTGTTGAGGATCAAATCAGATCGAGTGTCTACGCGCTCGCATGCTTTAATAATTCTTGTGAGAAAGTTGTAGGCAAAGTTGATTTAACCACCCGCTTGGCAGGGATAGAATATGTTTTATCTTTTCTGGTTATTAAAGGAGGCGTTCCCTACAATGCAATCATTGGGCAACTGTGGATTCATCAAGCCAAAGCAGTACCATCCACCATGCATCAAAAACTGAAGTATCCTACTTAGTGGGGGATAAAAGAAGTTAATGGTAATCAGGAGGCAGCAAAGGAATGCTATACGGCTGCAATCCTTGGAGCAGTTGTCCCCGAGCAAGTGCCCGAGATGAACATTCTAGGAGACCCCAAAGACCTCGAAGCCGCAATCAACCATGACTATGATTCAGACGGTATGTTTGATTGACTCGAAGCCGCAATCAACCAAGACTATGATTCAGACGGTATGGTTGATTGACGTCTTTCGGAGGGGGGGGGGGAGGAGTGGGGATAATTGGAAGTACTTTTCTTTTCAGAATTTACTTAGCACATTAGTCTCGCTCTCAGATTACAGTATTTTAATACTTTTTTTGGACATGTTACAGGTCTTCACCCACAACATCCTAGGCTCCGCGCCTTTATTAATAAAACTACTATCTAACTTAGTCAGTTTTACTCATTTATTTAGATTCATCTACAATCCAACTATTCATAGCTCCGACCACATACAAGTTGAAGTAATACACCCACTTTACGTGACAAAAGTAGGGTACACTACTCGTTTAGAGTTAGACCACGTCAAAATCAGCCACCAGGCATTAATCGAGCGTTGATCTCATTAAATCAACAATTACACCTACACGCCGATGGAGATGCCTGTCCGCGTAGTGCCAGAAAGTCTTAAATACTCAAGTACTAAGCAAAGACATTTTGTCTCAAAATGAAAAAGGACCATTTCCACACGGGCTAAAGTTGTTCCATTGTGGGCGCAAGAAGCCATCTACTACAGATGTAACCTAGTTGTAATTTATCGGTGCACAACTGACGTAATTGCTCAAGGCAGGTACACTGACACACGTTCCTAAACTAGAACCGTAAGGACGACCGGAAGCCATCTAATTCTTAGCTGCAAACGCTCACAGAGGCATAACTTGGCATTACTTATTGTTTACAGAAAAAATTAAAAAACGTCATGAGCAAAGACAAGTGCTTTAAGTTAACACCCCACAAAACGGGACCAAAAATTACATTAAACATCCGCATACGCGGATAAATATTTTAATCATCAGATGCACGGGGGAGGGGGGGATTTCTCATTCCTCTCTCGGGGGACTTCCTTCATCAGCAACACTCCATGAAGGTCCTACTTCATCAGCTGCAGGTTCCCCAGCCGGCGTCTCCTCTCCTTTGCCACTCATCTCTTCAGAGTCTTCCTCAAGGTTAGGACCAAGTTGAGTATCTGCCTGGGCGACAAGGCAAGTATACGAGGCAATCTCAGTGGCAAGGTCAAGATTAGGGTCATCACGAACCCATAGAAGAGTGGCAAGAGCAGCGGCAACGTTTGCACGATCAACTTCTACTATGAAACGAGCATTCAGAGGTTCTTTCTGTTGATATTTTAAGAGGCACTTCCCGCAGAGGTTGTCACGAACCCGCTCAAGTGACGCCACTGTACCTTTCAGCTTGGCATTCTCATCTTTATGGAAGGCGAAGAGACCCTGTACATCGGCGGCGTATTTCTCAGCGGCATTCATCCTCTCCCCCATATCGAATAGTTGTTGTTGCAGGTCTCTAAAAACTTTTTCCAGAAGATTCATGTTACCGAGATGAAGCTGCTCTAAGACCTTGGCATCTGTAAGGGATGACTTGAGGGCCTTCACATCTTGCTTGTGCTTGCATACTTCACTAGTCAATTCCCTCTCCAAGTTCATGCTATTCAGAACCTCCGCACGATAAGCATCACAAGTGGTTTGCCATTCATCCTTCAATTCTTCAGCCTTTTCTACAAAGGGCTGCAAGCTAGCTACCTATCTGCATAGACCATCCGCTTCCTCGACTAGATTTCCCTCTAAGCTCTCCCGATGGAGTATCTCATGATACACCATCAATCCTTCGGTGATAGCAAAGACAGAAGTTTGATTAAAGAATAACAATGTTAAACTTGATATGGTAGTGACAAAAAACTTACCCAAAGGGAGCAGCCGGTGGAAACCTCAAGCAGTTCGCGATTGTTGTAGCCAGAGAGGTGTTCCTTTCCTGTAGGGCCAACCAGTTCAGCAGTATGGACCGTTACAACCTATGGAGTCTTCATCAAGTTAACAACCGCAACAATAGGGATAACAACCTCCGTAGCTCTACCTATGGGTTCATGCACGGCCTCTACGACAACTTTCTTGCCAGGACGCTGCTGAAAAGAGTTAGAGCCCTCAAGAGCCGGAGCAACAGCAACAGGTTCTAAACATTAACAGATAATATCAACTTTTGAAGATAAAAAGGAAAAAATATTATTTAAAAAAAAATCAAAGTCCGAAAAGCAACAGACCTGGAGGTTGTGGATCAAATGATATGGCAGGAAGAAAGACATCATCCTCCACACTAGCCTCTTCCTCGGCTATGGGAGTTTCTTCAATCAGACGTTTACGCTTTTGTGAGGAACGACTAGCTTCAACAGCAGCAGACGGGGTTGCCTCAACAGCCACAGACGCAAACACTCGGGTGACTTCTCCCTCACCATCAGAAATTACAAGGGTTTCACTATCAATAGGCATATTACGAAGAGAGAACCCTGGAAGCAGCAATGAGTCAAGATGAAAGAAATTTTGGGTAGATAGAACGGCTCAATGATTACTTACCGTGATCTTTCGCCCGCCAGCCATTCGCGTTCACCAAGGACAAGAAGGTCAAGGAATCAGGATTGTTCCTTGAAAAGATGTTGGTGACCCAAATCATCTGTTCATTATGACTCAAACAAACAATGCACACTACGTTAACTACACAGGAAAAAAGAAAATCAGTTTCAAGCAACCATAATTGAAAAGCATGGAGATAAGTTTCTACGGGATTACGCTTTCTATTGAAGACCTCTACAAAGGGAAGAGAGGATACTAAATCGGTCGTCCCTACAGCCACGTATCTGTATCCCTAACTGCGGTCCTTGGAATCCTCACTATTAGAGACAATACCTTTCTTCCCCTGTTTCATGAACATCAGTATCCCCGCCTTATGAAGACAATGGGAGTAGAAGGCCAAGAAGATGATCAAAAGTAAATGCGACCTGGGCATTGTTAGCTAAGCGATCAAGCACAACCACTAATCACCACTTAGAAGGGCCGATTTGGCCTAAGCAAACATTATAACAACAACATATGTCCTCTATGATTAAGTGGACGCGTCTGTTGAGATGAAGAGTAAAAGGACATGTGTGAACCATCGAATAGCCAACCCGATGAGAAGAAATCCTTTCTTTAGCACCAGGAGCGAGAACGACAGCAAAATCGGGCCATTTATGTTCATGCTTGATACGCATTATGTTTCTCTCCCTGACTGCAGAAGGATAAGATTCGATGGTGAGATTGTTGTTTTCACCCTCTTGCTTGGGAGTTTGGACTAGCATGTGTCCGTCATTTCAAAGTTGAAGGTATTTGTGAGGTAATCTTGTGCTCTGAAATTTGCTGGGAGAAAGCTCGGACCCTGTGCATGGTGATATTGTTAGCGAAATTGGAAAAGAGATTATCTTTAAAAGAAAAGTTCTTGAAGATCTTGGAAAAGTTGTGAATAAACTTTCTCACTTACAACGTATATATACACGTCTAGGTTGGAAACATACAGGAAAGTGGAATGATCTAAATCACATGGGATTGTAATTATGATTACTGCAGTTAAGTGATATGGATCCTCATAATTACGAGACGTGAATAGAATAGCAGCATTGAAAAGATACGCGGAAAAATCGCTCCAATAATCCGGAGACACATCGCTGTACCGAGGAATTTGCATTTAATACGACGCATGCCAAGAGTCAAGGAGGGGAGCATCAGTATCGTCACGCCTTTATGTCTGCTATCATGCTTCTTTTGTTTCCTGACTGCTTGCATCAATCAACAAGTAAGGGAACTAACTATGTAGGCAAAAATATGCCACCTTCTGTTACGGGGATACAAGTCCATCTGGCTAGACTAGACTTATCCTACAAGTCATCGGGCACTGAGGATACACGTCTGCTCCTAGAGCCACGACCGTTTAGGCGATTTGGTCACAGGGTGCAGGGCACACATCCGTCGCCTAGGGTTTACAGTCTCCTAGTTAGGTTTTAGTATACCACCACCTTGAGTTGTAGGCCCATGGCCATATTAGTACTTATATTTTACCTTATTTAGGACTGGTTATCACTACTATAAATACCCCTCCTTACATTGTATTGTACATATCTCTGGATACGCCAACAACTTCGGCTACTCTCAAGGAATAAGATTTACATTGCTTTTCTCCATTATTTCTTATTTGTTTACTCATCTTTATTGTTATCATATTTTACTTACTTTTCCATTGTAATTTACCGTGTTGCTTGTGACCTCATTCATAATTAATTGTATAACTTAGACGTACAAATTTAGGCATAAACAAGTATTTCAATATTGTCTTCCTCCTCATTTTCATTGACCAGTTGAGGAGGAGATGGTGGGTCAACACCTTGGGGGTTAACCCCACCTCCCACTTAGTTAGGTGAATTTGCTATCCTAGGGGACATTTTCAATCAACACCTACAAAGTCAAATAAAACAAAAACCAAAAGTGAAAGGTATTTGAATTAAGATAACTAACAACACTAACTTAAACTAATTCAACTAAATTATCTACCGAAGTCCCCGGCAACAGTGCCAAATTGTGACACGCTCTGCCTAAGGATGAGGGCTCATAGTTACCCGATTCAATTGTAGGGATCGAACACAGGGACTAGCATTAGACTTGAAATAGTAGAATTCTCTGGAGTTCTATGAGTTTAGTAAGTTAATCCTAAAATTTAAGTATAACTGAAACTATTCTAAAATAAGAGTAATAGCAAGGTAAAATTAACAATATGAGAAAATATTAGGATACTAACTTCCCCCTAGCCCTCTAACAGAGTTGATATAATTTAAAGCTTCTTCACACCAAGGTCACCCAATAGACTTTACTCACATTTACTCTACTCACCCCTCCTGGGTGAGAGTCGAGACTACAAACTTTTGCCCTTTCTGTACTAAGAGTTGATGCATTAAGCGCTAGCAGCTAGTCCCAAGTAAGGTATCCCCCTCTCAGTGTTAAACCCGTTAACCTGGGGTTAATGCAATACACTTACCCCCGGTACCCCATCATTACAATTTCCATTCCTAGATTTACCCTTTTCGATATAAATCTAGTACTTGTTGGGCTCAACTTGAGTTGTACACCTCAAGTTGTTGTAATTTAATCAAAGGTAGTAAAATGGGGTATTCTTAGGTGCTTAGAAGCTTATTATGCTATACCCATTCGATTATTGGACTAGGGTTTCATTAGCACCCTAGTGGATGATTTAGCTACTCATACTAAGTAATGATTCACAACTTGATAGTAATAATTGTGCATTGAAATATTAAAGTAGTAAAGATTCTTATACACAATGATGTTGGTCTCCACAATACAAGACAGCATGACTAAGGGTTAATGGTGTTCTGTCCTTATCTTGCCTCCCAAGTAATGTAAAGTATAAGATGTTCTCAAAAACCTAATTCTAGCTATATATATTGTTTACTAAAGTTAATTACAGAAATTCCATACTCAAGTTGGGCTGGGGCCCTTTTGCCAAAGGGCTGAGTTTTGGTGCTGAATTGAAAGACGGGCCAGCGCCTCTTTGGACATGGGCTGGCGCCCTTTTCTTGGTTTGTATGAGAGGGCGGCTGCCCTTTATTAGGCGACCGCCTTTTCTTCTTTTTCAAGAGAGGGCTACACAATAAAGGAACATGTTGTTGCATCTTCTTCTTCACCAGCTTTTCCTTACAAAGTGTAATGGGCTCCCACCCTTAGCATGGGCGGTTGTATCTTCTTCTTCAGCAGCTTCTCCTTGCAAAGTGCAATGGGCGCCCACCCTTAACATGAGCGGTCTCATCTTCACAAGTCTTTCAGATTCTCAGCTTCCTTGCAAAGGGTTGGGGCCTCTTAAGTGCCCAGTTGGATACTCTGCAGGTATTCACCTGAAGAGAAAGGGCGGTCGCCCCTAGCATGGGCAGCTGCTTCTTCAGTGTTTCTGCAGCTTCTTGAATTTGATCACTTTTCTTGGGTAATCATGCTCTTTTGGTTTCTTCCTTTCCTTGTAGTGTTTAACACCTGAAACCAAGCAAAATGCATCAAACCTTTCTATAGATTGGTCAATTTTGGATTCAAAGTCAACAGTTTAAGCGAGTTAGAGTAAGTAAATGTTCACGTATCACGGACCTTATCCAAAATCTGTTGAACAAGAGCAAGACCCAATACTTTCACCTCACTTGGTTCAAACAAATAAACAGGAGACCGACACCAATGACCATATAACGCCTCAAACGGTGCCATTTGAATGGAAGACTGGTAGCAGTTGTTGTAACCAAACTCCGCTTAAGGCAATTTACTATCCCAATGACCTCCAAAGTCCATCGCACAAGTTCTTAACATGTCCTCAAGAATTTGAATAGTCTGCTCGGACTAACACTCAGTTCAGAGTGAAATGTTGTGCTAAGCTCCACCCGATTACCCAATTCCATCAGAAACAACCTCCAAAACTAAGTTCTGAATTGAGTACTACAATCTGAGATAATCGAGACTGGAGCACCATGCAACTTCACAATATGCTCAATAAAGATATGAGCCAAGTTCTCAGCGGTATAAGTAGTCCTCACCAAAATGTAATGAGCTGACTTAGTGAGACAATCAACCACAAACCACACTGAATCATACTTGTCCATAGTCAAAGGCAATCCAACCACAAAGTCCATAGTGATTTGCTCCCACATTCACTACGAAATTGACATAGACTAATCCAACCCAGCTGGTCTCCAATGCTCAAACTTCATGTGTTGACAGTTCAAACACTGCAATACATGATTAACAACATCCTTTTTCATTCCCTTCCACCAATACAAAACCCAAAGGTCTTGATACGTCTTGTTGATGCATGGATGGATAGAATACTAAGAACTGTGTGCCTCTGTCAATATAATATGTCGCAACTCCTCAACATCTGGAACACATAACAGACCATTCAATCGAAGAACACCATCATCTCCAATTAAAAATGCAGTCACTCCCCCATTTAAGACTATCCCGAATATCACGCAGGTATAAATCATCAAATTGTATCTCTTTGATTTGGGAAACTAGTGATGACTGTGCCCCAACATAAGCAAACACTCGGCCTGGCATAGAGTCATCAAACCTAATTCCAGCAATGGACAAAACCTGCAACTCTCAAGCTAATGGCTTCATATCAACATCTAGGTAGACAAGGCTATCCATAGACTTTCTACTCTAGGTATCAGCTACCACATTAGCTTTCTCAGGATGATGCTTAATAGTGATGTGATAATCCTTTTAGTAACTCCAACCATCGACCCTGCCTCCCATTCAAGTCCTTTTGAGTGAACATATATTGGACACTCTTGTGGTTAGTGAAAATATGACAAGGCTCACCATATATATAATGCCTCCAAAACATCAATGCAAACACCACCGCCAAAAACTCCAAATCATGCACAGGGTAGTTCAGATAAGCTATCACCTTCTTATTTTGCATCAAAACACAACCAAACCAATACTAGAAGCATCACAATAAATCAAGATTCCATCAGATCCACTAGGCACAGCTAGCACAAGTGCGGTAGCCAAAGCTATATTAAGCCTTTGAAAGCTCAATTCATATGCTTCAGACAAGTGAAATGAGACATTCTTCTGAGTCAACTTAGTCAATGGTACTGATATAAATGAGCAAAAGCGACGATAATAGCCCGCCAAGCCTAAGAACTCCGAATCTCCACAGGAGATGAAGGTCTAGGCCAGTTTTGGACTGCCTCTGCCTTCTTAGGATCAACTCTAATACCATTTTTGGTCACCATGTGACCCAAGATAGTATCCAACCAAAACTCACATTTTGAGAATTTAGCATACAACTTATGATCCTATAATGTATGAAGAAAAATCCTCAAGTGTTGCTCGTGTTCCTCTCGGCTTCTGGAATAAATAAGGATATCATCAATAAAAACAATGATAAATGAATCAAGGTATGGTCTGAACACGTAGTTCATCAAATTCATAAAGACTGCTAGAGCATTTGTAAGCCCAAATAACATAACTAAAAACTCATAGTGCCCATATCTAGTGCGAAAAGCGGTCTTAGAAATATCCTCAGACCAAATCCTCAACTGATGATACACCGACCTCAAGTCAATTTTTTAAAAATGAGTGGCACCCTAAATGTGATCTAACAAATCATCAATACACGGCAAATAATACTTATTCTTGATTGTAACCTTGTTAATTTGACTATAGTCAATACACATATGCATAGAACCATCCTTCTTCATAACAAATAGCACTATAGCACCCCAAGGAGACACACTGGCTCTAAAAAATCCCTTGTCAAGCAAATCCTAAATTTTCTCCTTCAACTCCCTCAAGTCAGCTGGGGCCATACTACATGTAGGGATAGACATAGGTTGAATCCCTTGAAATAAATCAATACAGAACTCAATCTCACGCAGGGGGAGGGATAAGCCTGGCAAATCATCTGGGAAAACCTCAGGGTATTCACATACGATAGGAACTCGCTCAATAGATATCTCCTCTGCCCAAACATCCCCAATAGATGTGATATAGCCCTAACACCCATAAGCTATCATCCTATGCGCCTTCATGAATGATATAACTTTACACTTAGAGGCGGTCTTCAAGCCCCTCTATACAACCCTAGCCTCACCCTTAACACCCAAGGTCATAGTCTTGGCATGACAATCCAATATCGCATGACAAGATGCCACCCAATTCATACCTATAATCATATCAAAATCCACCATATCTACCAACATCAAATCTACTAAAGAATCCACACCACATATAGAAATCACAGACTCTCGATTACCCTTATCTATGAAAATCTCAAACTAGAGTCGATACAAGAAATGAAACATCAAGATGAACCGAATCCTTACCAAAGCAAGATGAAAATCTAGGAGACACATAAGAGAAGGTAGATCTCAGATCAATAAGAGAAAAAGCATTACAACCACAAACAGAAAGTATACCTATCACCATAGCATTAGATGCCTCTGCATCCTGGCGAGCAATAGCAAACACGTGGGTTGAACCTCCGAAAATCTGAACCCTCTGAGGGTGTTTTCTGGGTGCTCCATGATAAACCTGAGAAATAGGTACTGCTTTCTTAGGTCTTGACTGCACTAGAGTAGAGGAACCATGACGCCCAGCTGAAGTACGCTCTGAATGAGATACCATGGGACATGATCCAGCAAAGTGTCTGATCTCATTACACTCACAGCACCAAATGACTACCTCTGCCCACCTGACCATTTCCCTGGCGGCATGGGCTGTGATGCCTCCCACCACATGTACTACAAATAGGAGTTGGAGCCTGTGAAGACCTACCATGTCCCGGAGTCTACTCAGGCCTCTGCATGTCTTGTGGGGTACTAGATTCAGTAAGTGCAGCTACCTGATGTGGTCTATGATGTCTAGGATCATGAATATCGCGACCTCCAAACGAGGCTCTACTAGGTGGACTAGTAAATCGACTCTTCTTCTTTGCCCACTCAGCATCCCCTTTCTTCAAGAGTGTCTTAACATGCCTAGCAATGTTGATAGTATCAATAAAAGAGCATCCATAAGCATCACTCACAATCTGCTTGTGAATCCGAATCTAAAGTCCATAAACAAATCTAGCCACTTTGTCTACCTCTGTCGAAATGAGAGCATGAGCATGATGAGACAACTGTGTAAATAGTACGTCATAAGAAGCTACTGACATGGCAGGACCTAGTGATAGTGCCTCGAAACTTAACCTCAACTCCTTTTGATCTGCCACATGAATAAAATCCTCAATAAACATAGTAACAAACTCTAGCTAGGTAACAGATGGAAGATCAGCTCTCTTACCTCTAGCAAAAGTAGTCCACCATGACTCACCAATACCAGATAATTGAAAAGTAGCAAATCAAACACCTAGTAACTCTAAAATATCCAAGGTAGAGAGTATCTTCTCATACCTATCTATGAAATAATGAGTCGCCTTGGTAGTAGAATATATGCCATGAAATATTGGTGGAGATAGCTTCATAAAGGCCTGAAGCTTCTTCTATATCGCGTAACTTCGGTCATCATGGGAACTTAACCCACCCCAATGAATTAAAGGATAGCAATAGAAATGTGAGATGAAGTCACAATAATCGGTGCACGTTGAGGAACTATAGGAACAATACCTGGAGCCTGAATGCTCACAGGAATAGCTGATGCGGGCATAAACATTAGGGGAACATCCGGTTGAGGTACAGCTGCTGGAAGCACAACTAGAGGCACTAGTGCCTCACTCACTCGTGGAGAATAAGTATCCATAAAGCTCACCATCCGCGCGACCAAATCAGTTGGAAAGTAATGTAGCCTCAGAGACTGGAGCCGGAATGGGAATATCTGTAGCATCCGGTGCCACTATGTGTACTGCTCTTGCTTGTCTCACAGTAGGTGGCCTACTTTTTCTAGCCTTAGCAATAGTAGCCCTAGGCTGAGTAGAGGACGATGCACCACTTTTGCGCCTACCTCGCGTAGCCCTAGGTGTCCATGCCACTGAAAGAAACATCATTTGGACCACTGGGAGAGGATCGAGTTCTCACTATCTGTGAAGAAAATATTTGAAGGATTAGTACCTATTCAATCACTATAGAACGAGAAGAGAGTAAATGAAGGGTAACAACACTTCCCTAAAATACCTTTGCAGCCTCATATTTATAAGTGTTGTCGACAACACACCCATAAACAAGACTTTAATTAGGTATTGCTCCATGACTTCCTAGGACTAAACTTAGAACCTTTGCTCTAATACCAATTGTCACGACCTAATTTCTTGGGACAAGGGGTGCCTAAGCCATCTACCCTTAGGCAAACACATACAATGTAATTTATAAAATAATTATAGATAAAAGAATATAATCAAAGTCTAAAAAGAGTTGATATCACAGATAATATCATAAGGTTCGAATAATACTTCCATAAGTTTGAAATACTGAAACACCCCTACTATGAGTCATGGAGCAACTTTAGAGTGATCATATAGATAAGACATATCGAGACATAGCTCGGAAATAAAGATAAATACTAAAAAAGGTAGATAAATGGTTTGCCGTTGTGGGAAAGGCATCTGGCTCACCACAACTGATCCAATTAAGAACCTAGAACGGATCAAGAGAGTCCTACAGCTCGACTGGAAGTAGGATCTGCAAAAGAAAAAAAATATCGAGGGGTTAGTCACACAGACTAAGCAAGGTCTGATGAGTCCCTCGATCTTACCTTCGGAGCAAGTCTAAAAAACATATACAATTACTTCCCATGGAAGAAACCATCTTATTAATCTCAGACAATCCTTCAAAATATTCAACAACACAAGGAATAATAAACCATATCAATAACACCATAAATACAATCCAAATTCAGAGACTCAAAGCATTATCACATCACAAGTCAATTAAGCAGTTACACAACACCCCCTGTCAAGTGGGACACTATCACAACATAAGAAACACTACATCCCCTGTCAAGTATGCCATTATAGGCTGCACCACACCCCCTGTCAAGTACCTTTATTTCAACGTTTCTATTTCACAACAACTCAACAATCACAGATACTAAAATACCAATATAAAAACAAAGCACAAAAGCTCAGATCCGTAAAAATGGATCTCAATAGTAGATACACCAATCTAATATAAGGTTAACTGCAAAACAATACTAGATAATCAAGTACAATATGCCTTGGTGCATACTTGCTCCATAACATACTATGTAGTTCTCAAAACTTATAAACTTATGCATTTGCAACGAATGAGTTAAGGAAAAAGCAAGTAAGACGTGAGTTAAGTCTTCCTTAGCTCAAATGTGGTCAACGTACTACAACCAAGAAATCACCAAATGTCCACAAGTGACGCCTCCAATTGCGACAAACTATTCAAATTATAAAAGAGTGTGCATAATTAGGCTAATAAACCTGCCTAACGGGCCCCATCTTGGATTTCGAATCCAAACTCATCCTAGCGTTACCCATTCACTCACAAGTTCAATTATGTAACAAATTTTACGATGCGATAACATTATCCCATTAATTCCTCAAATTACACATTGTAATTTTTGGTTTAACATTATTATTATTTTTACTATCAAATCTCATGTATTCATACTTTGAACTCAAATGTCAAGCTAAAATACTCTATATGATCATGTATTTATTCCAAAATCCATAAACCCATTCAATTCTAATGGGGTATCACATCACACAGTTGCTTATAGTGCAATTTAAACTTAGACCCTTGTTGATAATTATTTCTCTAACTCAACAATAGGGTCATATAATAATATAAATTTAAATAGATAAAAGATGAGTCATACCTTAAATATTTAGAATCTCAATTAAGCTTCTCTTTACCTTCTCTCATTTTTCCCAAGTTTTGCTACTTTATCTTCAGTGAAGCTTTTGAAAGCTTCTGCTATAAGGGTTTCAGCGTGAGGTCCCAACCCCTTAGTCCTATTTTTAATTATTGTAGGCTAGCAATTGGACGATTAGTATTTTTATTACTAAGTGTGTCTCACATATATTAATATGATGCCAATTGATGCATTTAATCTATTTGAATGAAGTTAGACCTCATTCACGTGAGCTTGTAGCTAGAATAATAGTATAATAATCTACTAAATGGCTATGCTACACATTTCCCCATAAATAGTTACCAAAGTTCAACTCCTACTAAATAATAACTTATTGTCTATATATAAATGATGCATGCCACTAATAATAATGGTAGCCAATATCATGCGTCCTAACCAACCTTCACTGGTTGTTGTTCCAATAACTATATGTACACATTTAGCCACATTATAGATCGTGACTATGGATACTTTTGACGTAGCAGTGTTTCGTCCTAGTCCATAATTTAGAAAAAATTTATATTTAGACCATTCCTACCAACTTGTAGTAATTAATAAAGTCACTCAAATACTAAAACGTATCTAATATTAACGAGACTTATGAACTGTTACATTCTTCTAATAAAATGTCTTCTTGAATGCTAACCATATTATTAGGTTGTTGAATTCCAAAGAATGCAACCAAATGATTTACTTGAACTTCCAAATGGCAAATAAAGGCTTCATGCCTTTCTCGAAAGTTCTTCAAGTCATCATCACGTTTTCTCTCAATAAGTGCAGCCAATTGATTCACTTGATCTTCCAAGTTGCATAATTGTGCTCTACGTCTGTCTCGAATCTTCTTCAGGTCAGCTTCATATTTTATCTTAGCATCCTCCACTTTATTTCACCTACTATTATCATAAGAAAAAAAAATAAGGACCATCATAATAGGGGCTCGAGGAGGAATAAGACGTATTAGCACAACCATGATAACGACCACTTTGACCACCACATGTATTATGCATATAAGATTGACAATATTGGTACGAGCATTTTCCTCCACTATTAGAACACAAAGGTGGACAATAAGATGAACCATCACCCATCCACATATAATTTTCTGATGCCATATTTTTTTAAAATTTATTTATATAAACTAACAAAATATGTATAAATGCGAAGTTAATTGAACTAACAACTCAACTATCCTAAAAGCTAGAAATAAACTGTGTTCCCTGACAAAGGTGCCAAAAATTTGATCACACGCAACTACGTCCTATAAAAAGGACTAAACGGTCGCGACAAATATAGCTCGGTACTTAAAGTCCCAAAGTCGAAATGACACCTAGTAGTTAATCTAGCTAAACTATATATCCAATCTACTTCAAGAGTATATCTTTGATGTAGTTTGGTTCTATCTACTACTCAACAAGAAACTAAATAACGAAGAATTATAGATAGACTTGATTCAAGAGATGTGAAACGTATGATTAATTTCCCCAACTCCTAACTTATGCTAAAGCATTGTGTTATTACTTCCCCTTGAGTCTTCCTATTGAACAAGTTCTCCAAGTTTATAACTACCCACATATGTTAAGTAACCATAATTTTCACTAATCAATTATTCTAATTAATTAATGAAGATAGAGATGGCTGCACTTATGGTTCACAGTACGTATCAATAGTCATAATTTACTATTTTGCCAACCTAAGTAATGTCTTTATTTTAGGTTGAAACACTGTTATGTGTTTAACCCTAACTCATGAATCTGTTTCTAGTAATCAGAAGAATAAAGGGGACAATTAATTGGCGATCCTATTAATCAATAGCATGAAATTCGTAAACAAGATAGATATGAAGAATTAAAAAGGTTGATTTACAACACAATAATTATCATCACACAAGCATGTAGAGTGGTTCAATCAATCGTAGAATGGGTGATCAGTTAGCCACTCATAGTAATATTCTAAGATAAGAATAAACTATCAGCATGTAAAAATCATTCTAGATAGATGAATCTTTGAATCATGATCTTTTCTCTTCCTCGCCCCTTTTGGTTGTTAGCTACACCAAAAGTTTTGTCCAAATAAATTTTAGGATGTATTTCTAGTGTAGGTACCGATAAAGGACCAAAACACCCTTGTAAAATCCGTATAGAACTTGGTCTGGGCAAGTTTAGGGACGTGCATGACGTACTGCACGTTGTGCTGCATGCCATGCTTTTTGTTAATTTCTGAGATATCTGAGAAAATGAGTTGTAGGATGTCATACCATAGGCCACATAGCGTGTTCCACGTAGGGATATGGTGTGTTATAAAACGTGTAGCACGATGTGTGGTATGCCGATTTTATCGTTTTGTCCTTTTTTCGTCCTGCCTTCCTTTGCACGATCCTCGGGCTTCTACTCAGACTTCAAAACCCTTGATTTCTATCTATTATGCTTCAAGAACACCTCATATCATCAATGTGATTCCTACAATGAAACACACACCAAATGAGAGAAATTTCATTCAAAGTATTAACAAATATCGCAAGTAGAAGCATAAACACAAGGCGAAAGTAGAAGAAATATAGCAATATCTAGCTCTATATCAGGCGTACGCCCACTCCATTAGCCACTTCAGTTCAGTAGGCACATGTGTAGAGGCGACGGTCGTACCCTATAATTAGCTACTAAGTCTTAATCAGACTCCTAGTTATGGTTTATTTCAGGCAACCACCTCTTGTAATTTGTCCAAGGCCATCAATATACGTATTATATCAAAATTATACTCGGGTTAAGCCCAAGCCTATAAATAGCTCAATCCCTCATTTTAAATGGGACATAGAGATTCAGTTGGAATCCTTCTTCTTATTCAAGGAATACATCCATATTTATTCTCTTTTATTCGTTTTCCTTTGATATTTTATTATTGTATTTGACCATTTTATAAATTTAATTATTTTACCTAGCGAGCAAGTTTTAGGCATAAATACTTTGTGAGAAGTCAACAGATTTTCATAAATTAAACCGAATGAAGCATATACTATTAATGTTGACACTTATCTCACTTAAGAAATTAATCATTTTTGGGAAAAACAAATTGTTCTTGGATGTCCTTCTAAGATATCGAAAAACAACCACAGCTGAATAAGAAATTTGACTTATAAATATTACTACTCTCTCCATCCCATTTTAAGTATCTGGGTTTTAACTGGGCACAAAGTTTAAGAGAATAAAGAAGACTTTTAAATCGCGTAGTTTAAAATTAAAGGTGTGTGTAATGTGGGTCAGTGCATTTAAATTCTGTGGTCCAAAACAAATCTTGGGATTAAAGAGTTATCAAATATAGAAAAAAATACTGTTTCTGGGACAGACTAAAAAGGAAAGATAGACACTTAAATTGGGACAGAGGGAGTACTATATTTAACTTGAAGAATGATCACTTATCCGGTTACTCATATATATCGTAGAATGAAGTACCACGGGAGAAATATTTCCTATTCCTTAGCTGGAATGAGGGGAAAATATCAAATTTAGATATTTGTACCCTGTCGAATTAGAACTATTCGCTGAATTATTTCTTAATAAGACAATTCTTTCCAAAAAACAGTCTTTATGTGGACCTTTTTTTTTCGAAATATGGACAAACAGAAGTTTATTCTGAAGGAGAACCCTGGGTCGCGAAAATTAATTTGATTGATGATGAAAAATAGAATTTTTGGTTCGCGTCTCCACCTTAGCAGTACAAAATATTTTTTTTCTTTATTTGATTTACTTTTTCTTTGGGGACATAGAACTATTTTATAAATATTTGGACTAGAGTTGACAAACAAACAATCCCACGAGCCTCTTATCCATATTCTCATTCCGGGAAAGAGTAGAAGAATCGAACCTCTTACGATCCCTCGTAGCATAGGAGTAGTTATTTGTTAGGACGCACTTTTTTGTTAAGCAAAATACCACTAAGCTTATAGCTTAGTGGTCAATTTTATTAATAATAAATAAAAATAAATAAATAAATAAGGTCATTACAATCATGAATGAAACACGAACTAGCTAGTACTAAGTAATGCCTAAGTAGTGGCATGATAGCACCATACCCAAGCATTGCCTTCACTTTATTAGGTTGAGCATCATACATTGATAATACTACCAATTGAAATAAATTTAATACCTTGATATAGTACTTTACAAAATTTATCACACTACTTAGAAATAATGTATATGAAAAATTAATGAACTATCTAGGTAATGATCTACAAACATGTAGATTTTGACTAATAATGCATGTAGTAATGAACTTGTAGCATTCTAATATGCCAATGCCTTGAATTTGCATCAAAGAAAAATTCCCAGCTAAAACAGCCGCTGATGCCTCGCATTGAAGGGTGTTTCATTTGGGATGTTCATGCTCCAAGCATACAGCCGCTGGCGCTTTAGCTTATTGCCACTGAACGTTTTTGTAAATAATTCTCCAGGCGAAATAGTGAGTGATGCTCCGCCCCAATGGATGTTTCAACTGAATCTGTCAGAAAACGCAAACAGTGGTTGATGCTTTCATAAATTGAGACTGACCAACATTGAATAAAAACTCTAGCTGGAATTTATACCAAAACACGCAGCATATGTACCAACATCTTGAAAGCATCATCCAATGTTGCCATGCTTCTCTTCCAATGCCTTCCATTACTTCATACCAATCATGAAGACACAACATAAAACTTATAAGCTTGAAAGTACCTACAAAAAAGAAAACAGAATTAGTACTAAAAGCCTCCATGCTCTCCTCTACATGGATTCGAACACGAAGAAAAATTCTACCTCCCTTGTTTGTAGACATTCCTCCTCGGCCTGGTACGAATATATAGCTCATTACACTTATCCTCATTGACCAACCTCCTTCCCATGCTACCCAACTCATGAAACGAATTAACTATGACATCTTCTTGATCAATAGCCAAGTTTGCTAAGTAATCCGCTAATTTGTTCCCTTCTCTAAACACATGCATCACAACCACCTCTCTACCCTCCATGAAACTTCAAATCTCCTCCATTATTTGCACAATTTTCCAAGGTGCCTCCCAAATTTTTGTCACTATGTTCTTGAGCAACATTGAGTCCGTTTCAACAATAACTTGTGCATAGGAAGTCGAAACAACATGCCTCAAAGCCATAAGATTTGCAGTTGCCTCCGCTTGAGTATTTGTGGTCATGCAATCATCCATATCCGTAGCACAAGCATGCACCATATAATTCCCATCATCCCGAACACAAAAACCCCAAGAACTAACACCTGCATTACCTCTAGATGCACCATCCATATTAATTTTCATCCACCCCATTTGAGGCGGACTCCACAGACCTTTGTCATCACAAGCTTAGGCGTATGATCCCTTAACATCGGCAATAATTCCTCCAACCTACCAGGCGCATACTGAAAGTTTCTCCTGCGAACTCTCAGCAACATGATAATATGCTGAGTTACAAGGTACACCAACCTATGAGATGAGGTCTACCTACCATGCCTTAAATTATTCCTCCGTTTCCACAAATCCCACAAAATAAAGATGGGAATAGCATGGTAAATCAACCTCAGGACCGGGCTACCAGGAGCATCCCACCATAAATTTATCACTTGTGTCAAGTGCAACCATCAAAATTAAGACCTGCTGGACCTCCAAAATATTTCAAGACATACCGTGCCACAGGCGCATTCAAAATCACATGGAAGACAGTTTCCACATCAAGGTTCACACAACAATGACACCTAGAGGGGAATTGAATTCCCCACCTCTTTAGCATATCATCTAAGGACAGCATAAATTTCTACAACATCTATAAGAAAAATGACATCTTAAAAGGAATACTTTTAATCCAGATGTGCTTGTAGAGATCACTAGGCTTCTTCTTTTGCCTGATAAGCTGACCGGACTGAAAAGGTGCCCCGAGGCTCCAGAATCCAAAAGGGCCTGTCTCTCTGGTCAGGACAAGTAGGAGGCTTGACATTATGAATTACGTGCTCAGCAATGTCTTCAGGCAATAGCTCCCTGAGGTGCTGCTCCAGCCATACTCCATCCTTAGCAACTTCATAGACACACACTACGGTGTCATCACACGGAAATTCAATAGGAACTGCATGGTACAACGGACCAAGTCCAGTCCAGTTATCAAGCCAGAAGTATGAATTGCCCTTTTTCAGCTGCCAAATTATCTCATGATCCATCTCAGGCCTACTCTGCAACATTTTCTTCCATGCATAAGTCCTCTTCTTCCATGGAACCACCACAGAGCGATGCTTTTTCAAGTATTTGTTTCTCATATAGTCCCTCCAAAAAGACTACTTGGTACGAAAATTCCACCAAAGGTTTGCAAATAAGGCCTTAAAAATATCATACAAGCTCCTAAAGCCAACTCCATCTTAATTCAGCTGATGACACAGAGTCTGCCAAGAAGCTCAATGCCTGCTATCCTTGCCCACAGTGTTACTCGAGAAGAACTTGGCAAACATCCATAAAAATTAGCATATTTTTTTAAGAAGAGAGAGAAATGAAAATTTTTACGAAACTCTCATCAACACTTGTATAAACGGATAATTTTGGTAGCTACGCATATCCTTTTAAATAAGTGTGGTTAAAGTTTCAAAGTATATTTCCCTTTGTTCTTTCTTCATAAAAGAATAAATCCTATACCAAATGGGTCCTAACAAATTACCATGTTACAATTTTCCAATAGAGAAAGAAATTCCTTTTTAGATACATTCAAAAATAATGTTTGATATAACATGAGTTACATCGAGAAGTATTTATGAGAAAACCTGCAAAAATCTCTCAGTAATAGTAAATTTGTAATACTCCTATATTGATGTCGGACACTTATAACAAATGTCATCACAACAACAAAAATAACAACATACCGTGTGTTAACCCACAAATAGAATATAAGAAATGTAAGATATTATGATTTGCACAAATAACCTATTTTTCAAACGAGATTAAGATTTTAGCAAATACCAAAAGGGAGTTTGTTTTAAAATAAAATGTTGGCCATTTAGGGTCGGTGTGACTCGTCATTAATTGTCGAGCCCTAACCTTAATGGCCTTTTTTGTGTAGGGGTCGGATTTTAGAAATATATATAGGCAAAGAGGCTGTTTTTTAAAATGGGTGTCACAGAAGCACATAAATGCAAATAAAGGCTGTCGCACATAAAGTATAGGTACTTATAGGTCTAAAACATGCAAATACATGACTAAGTGATAGTTATACTTTAAAACATATACTCTAAAGCGTATAAATGACCCCAAGTATTTTATACGCCCTTATACACTATTAGATTAGTGTATTAGAGCATAAATAATGATAAAAAATCAGTTTATGCACATAAAGGCCCTTTTTCGAAATCAACTTTGGGCCCAGACTTGTTAAAGATTGTGATAGATGCCAAAGAGTCGGGGGACCGTCAAGGAAACATGAAATGCCTCAAAATCTTATAATGGAAGTTTAATAGTTTCATGTGTGGGGTATTTATTTTATTGGTCCATTCGTAAGCTCTGGTGGAATGAAGTACATTTTAGTGGCCGTTGACTACGTGTCCAAGTGGGTGGAAGCGGTAGCTCTACCGAACAATAAAGCAGGAAGTGCAACTGCATTTTTAAAGAAGAGCATCTTCACTCCTAGAGCTATAATTATTGATGGTGGCCCTCATTTTTGCAACAAGGCATTTGACTCGCTCCTTGAAAAGTATGGAGTCAAGCACAATGTCCCAACACTTTCATCTATAAACTAGTGGACAAGTTGAAGTATCTAACCGGAAAATCAAGCAAATTTTAACAAAGACCGTGAAAGCAAATCGGAAGGGTTGGGCTATGAAATTTGATGATGCACCTTGGGCTTATAGAACGGCTTACATAACTTCAATAGGTATGTCTCCTTATAAATTGGTATTCAGTAAGGCTTGTCATCTCCCGATCGAGCTTGAGTAGAATGCGTTACGGGCTTTGGAAAAGTTGAATTTGGATTTGGAGTTAGCCTCGAAATCTCGAATGGATGCATTCGATGAGCTTGATGAAATGAGGTTCAACGCATATGAAAATGCCTTGTTGTACAAGGAAAGAATGAAGATTGTGCATGATAAGAAGATATAGAATTGAGAATTCAAAGTGGGAGATCTTGTCTTGTTATTTAATTTCCGTCTTCAATTGTTTCTGGGAAAGTCGAAGTCGAAATAGAGTGGCCCGTTCAAGGTTGTTTGTGTTTCTCCCTATGGTGCCCTTGATTTGGAAGGAGATGATGGTAGAAGTTTAAGAGTGAATGGGAACCGGGCGAAACATTACTTGGGAGTTATGGAAGGTACCAAGATAGTGGCCTTGGTCGATTTGATTGATCCTTGAGGTAATGGGTCGACGTCGTGGCACGACGTTAACTAAGGCGCTTCTTGGGACGCAACCCAAGGTTTTTAGATAACTAGTTGTAGTTTTGTAGGTTTCAAAGATGAGCTGCAGCTGGAACAAGAAGGAGCTAACAATATGACATTACAGGTAACAGGGAGGCCACACCTTGCTTGGGCGGCCGCCCTTTGGTGAGTGATGATAGCTGTTGGCATGGAAATATTCAGAGGAGCAAAGAGCATGCGGTGGCCTTTAAAAAAGGGAGGCCGCCCATTTTTCATAATCAAAAAATTTTCTATCTATTGAATGTGTGCCTCTCTAGACTTTCCTTGCCCTTTTTGGCCGCACATGCAGAATAGGAGGCCCTTTTTGAAACGGAGACCGCCCCTTCAAGAGGCGACCGCCCCTCTTCTTTAGCCTCAAAGATTTTGCTAAGTGTCAAAAATTGAGATCTCTTGAGTTTGAGCGCCCTCTCAGAGTGCATATGTAGTATAGGCCGCCCAATTTTTATGTGGGAATGTGTGGAGCCCAACCGGCGATCGCCCATCTATCAGGCGACCACCCCTTCTGCTTAAGGAATGCATGATTATATGCCAGTGCATGGGCGACTGCCCTTGCTAAAGGCCGGCGCCCTTTTTGTAACGCCCATTGGGTCAGCAGGGGTATAAAAGGAACCCTAGGGGCGCATCTTTACCTCTTCGCACTATTCCCATCTGAAACCCTAACCACCGGCTACCTCCATTTTTTCTGATCGTCGGACCCCTTCATCCCACTCACTCAATAACAAATCACTCACTCGCCCTACTACATACTTCATCTGGTAAGCCCTTTCCATTAATCTTAGTTTTTTTTGTAAATAAAACAATTTCTTAGTTAAATTTAACATTTTAGGAGTAGGATTTAATGTAGATTATAAACTTGAAAAAATTCAAAAATATGGCATCCGATGGTTGGGGGAAGGGTGTGTATACCTGTTTATCAACTTGAATTCTTGAAGTTTGAGAGTGTTTTGACCTTGACAGGGAAACAAAGTGGGTAATTGTGCGCCTTGTTGTGCTATATTGTTTAAAATCTAGGGAATCATGCCCTTTATTTGTGTTGCTGATGAAGAAAGGGCTCCCGCCCTTAATGGGCGGTCGCCCTCTCTTCGTGTTTAGCAACTTGAACTGCTGATGGTTCCAGAATATGCGGTCGCCCTTCTGTTAGGCGACCTCCTTTTCGTAAAGATCCAATTTTGAAACATGGTGATGAGACAGAAGTCGCACCTTGTTTGTGTGGCCGCCTCTTTTGTCTCACCTGATCATCTCTCCAAGGAGAGAGTACCTAAGAGCAGGCGGGCACCCCTTTATCAGGTGGACGCCTTTTGCCTAGAACTAAAAATTTTCGTAAGTATAAAAAAGGCACCTTTCTAAAGTTTAGGCAACATTTTTGGCTGCCCCTGCAGAGTAGGTTGCCTCTTCTCTTCAAGAATTAAAAAGGGTTGCATTTGGAGGCCGCCCCTTGCTTGGGTGGCCGTTCTTCTGTGCTTTCCGAAAATTTAGCTAAAGTACAAAAATGCACCCTCTTAGGACTTTGGGTGCCCTAAAACGGCGCCCTTGCAGTGTCCGTCCCCCCTTGTCAAAGATGTGGCTGCCCATTCCTGAAGTGGCCGCCTTTTGAAAGCAAATCCTAAGGACTTTCTCCGCCCTTTGTTTCTGCCCTTGCAGTGTAGGCCGCCTTTTGTCGCAAACATTAAAAAAATTCTAAGTGTTGGACCAAGAGGCGGACGCCCTTTTTACCTTTCCCCACCCTTTCACCTATTTTTCTGATATGTGATCGAGTTTGCCAGGCTACTATTAGCTAGGCACTCTCAGCTTATATTAACCTATATTTGAGTTGTTTTGAAGTCACAATGCAACAAAAAACAGCCAATGCATCAAAAAGGAAATTTAAGGACGAATTCCACACCCCTCCTTCCGTAGAGGAATCTGCAGAATTGAGAGAATAAGATCCTGCAAATTTCCTTGTCCGTGAAAGAAAAATTAGTTTGAAAGGAGTGAAGAAGTTAAAGCAAGGCTTTTATAATGCATTCAAGGAAACCGATTGGGCCAAGACATTTGGAAAGACAGTGGGTGCAGCATTGATTGACATTATTTTTCAATTCTATCATGCGTTGAAAAGAAACGAGGCCAACAACTTCAAGGTGCAATGTAGAGAGCATGTGATTGATATCTTAGCCAAAGATCGGAATGAGTACTTGATTCTGCCTCACTTTACACCATATGAGCACATGAAATAGCTAAGCCTCAGTGAAACAGAACAAAGACAATGGCTGGCACCAATCATTGGTAGGGAGCCCAACCTATGTGGAGGCAATGTTGTGTGCAGCCAAATTTAAACTTTGAAGCAAAAGGATGTCATGCCATAGTGATCTCTAGGGTGCTACCAACGGGGATGTCCATAACATAGCATAGAAAACAACTATAATGATTGGTTGCTTGATTAAAGGGATAAAATTCAATTTGGTTGCTGAAATCGTCAAGACAATGATGGAAGCTGCTCAGCCTGAGGATAGACTTTAACCACCTGCTTTATTGATTAGGGTTGCGACGCTTATGTCGATAATGACTATGCAGAAGTAATGGAACCATTTGATTTGTATGACATAGAGGATGTCCACAATCCTATCCACCCTTAAGCAACTGCTACACTCCATGGACATGCTGATTATCCATCATCATCAAGAACAGCTCCAGCCTTGGTGCTTCATGAATTGATGCAAGCACTGACAGAAATGGATGTTAAGATGGACTGGTTCGAAACACTGTTCTCTACCTTGCCTCTAGGTCAAGCTCCAGCTCTACCACTTGACATCACAACTGCACAGTTCAACATGGTAGTCAAAACACTTAAGGCTAATTCCAAAGATCTTGAGAAAATGAACGAAGCCGTGCAACTCCTAGCCGCAACACATGTGGATATAGCCAAAAATCTTAACATTCTATAAAGTGAGAGAACAATGCACCAAGCAGCACTTGGTCCTTCTAGTTCAAGGAGGCCACAAAGAAAAAGAGCTCGAGAGATTGAAGATGAGAAGATACAACAAGACTTGAAGGCAATGGAGTTTATGAACTTTGATGATGTAGACATCCAGTTGCAGTTGGCCACTCAAGCATCTATTGAAGAAGCGGCTCATGCAAAAGCTGAAAAGAAAAAGCAGAAAGAAAAGCCTCCACTGGTCCATGTAGATGGCAAAGGAAAACAAAAAGTCTGTGTTGATCAGGGAGTCCCTCTTTACCCCCCTTGTGCTTCTTTTTGGTGCTTACATCGCATTCGGGGATGATGCGAGAGTTTTAAGTTATGGGAGGGGCTTCAAATTCATGAATGTTTTGGAGAATTTGGTTTGCTTGTATATAGTGTATGTTACTTTCCTTATTATCATATTTAGTTAAGTTCCTAAAAATTTTACATTTTAAATATGTTTACGGTTTCTTTACTTGGTTCTTTCCGGAAGTGGTTGTTTGAACCAAGTAGTGTACATAGTAGATTTTATGAAATTGCCTTGTGGTTGTGTTTGGAAGTCTCATGAAGTACCAACATCTCATTTGAATCTTATGGGATGAGACAAGCTGTGGAGTGTCCACTTTATAAATCATTGGTCTTAGTCGATGACTCTAGGTTAATGTGTTGCTTTGAACTCATTGACATGGTCCCTAGTGGACCATCAAGACTTCACAACTGAGAAACTTGTTGAGAGTTTAGTTTTTTTCTTGAGTGATCCACTTGCGTATGTGTGAGGATAAATGGTGGTTCAAATTTTTAAGTCAAGAGCTCGAACTTGTCCGGCTTGTGTTCAAGGTGAGATTTAAGTTGTGCCGAAATTGGAAATGAGCTTAAGCTTTCTTTGGAACCCTTTTTGAGCCCCTTCATATACCCTTACTCTAAAACTATCAATAGTAATCCTTTTTGAACCGTTAGCCTTTCATTTGGTAACCCGGTTTCTGAGTAATCCGTTGGTGGTTATGAAAAATTTTCTTTTCAAGTAAGAATTCTAGAATGAGGCAAAAGTCTAAGTTTGGGGGAGTTCATTGGATATGTCATGTGCTAGGAAGCCTAGTGAGATGCTAGGTATAGAAAAAAACAAAGCTTGGGAAAAATCCAAAAAAAAAACAAAGTGAAAAGAAATAGTCCCCCTGGTTTGATTTTGTAAATATAAGGGGTGGACTAGGAGAATAAAAGCATTAGGCTTCCAAAAGTTTGAAAATGACAAAAAGAAAGAAGAAGTAGAAAATAAAGGAAAGTGAATAGAGAAAAAGAGTGAAAGGAGGTGAAAGAAGGATGGTTTAAATGGTTGTGTGTCGGTAAGGTAGTTGGTAGTCACTATATTCCTAAATTATCACACCTAGCCTCGAGCCTTCATTACAGGCCTAATCAAGTCCTAGTTGATCCAATGTTTGGTACTCCTCCATTAGTGGAGAGTCACAATATGGGCAAGCCTATGGTTCTTTGACTTAACTCATGAACATTCTTTGGAGTATGAGTGCTTAATTTTTTAAATCCTTTGTTTGAATTTGATTGTGAGATAAGGACTACTCTTTATGAGGTGAGGAATGCAACTGGTGGTATGAGAGATGAGAGCTTGGCTTGAAATAAGGCAAGTGAAGTTGGTTGATGAACCAAATCTACACTTGATGCTCTATGTCATCCTTGGACCATTGTAAAACTTGTAAAGTGGTTCACAAAGTGACTTGTCAAGTGTTCATGAGTATGAATGTGTGTTGGTGCCAAATGAGCTCAAAAGTTTTTCAAAGATTGAAAATGGAACTTAGCTTCATTGTATGCTAGTCATGAAAATGCTTCACTACTCTTGGGTAGAGATTTGTTAGCTTGAGGACAAGCAAAGACTCAAGTTTGGGGTGAGTTAATGCTTGAGCATTTTGCTTACTTTAACACGCTTAAACTCTTGACTTTAAATCCAAAAGTGACCAATCTATAGGAAGGTTTGATGCATTTTTCTTAGTTTCATGTGTTAAACCCTACAAGGAAAAGAAGAAACCAAAAGAGCATCATTACCCAAGAAAAGTGATCAAATTCAAGAAGCTGCAGAAACACTGAAGAGGCGGCCGCCCATGCTAGGGGCGACCGCCCCTTCTCTGGAGGTGCATACCTGCTGAATATCCAACTGGGTACTTAAGAGGCCCCAACCCTTTGCAAGGAAGCTAAGAATCTGAAAGACATGTGAAGATGCGACCACCCATGTTAAGGGTGGGCGCCCATGGCACTTTTCAAGGAGAAGTTGCTGAAGAAGAAGATCCGACCGCCCATGCTAAGGGCTGGCGCCCATTACACTTTGTAAGGAAAAGCTGCTGAAGAAGAAGATGCGGAAAAGAAGAAAAGGCGGTTGCCCAATAAAGTGCGGCCGCCTTCTCATACAAACCCAAAAAAGAGCGCCAACCCATGTCCAAAAAGGCGCCAGCTCTTCTTTTAATTCAGTACCAGAACTCAACCCTTTAGCAAAAAGGCCCAAGTCCAACCTAAGAATGACATTTTTGTAATTAATTTAAGAAAACATAATATATAGCTAGAATTAGGTTTTTGAGAACATCTTACGCTTTACATTACTTAAGAGGCAAGATAATGACAAAAAACTATTAACCCTTAGTCAAGCTTTCTTGTATTGTAGAGAACAATATCATTGTGTGTAAGAATCTTTAGAATCTTTAAACATCAAAGGTAATTTTTAAACATCTATGTATTATGACGACTGATGTTTCACTAGAAAAATCCGAACGTGAACAATCGACAAAAAGCTTTTTTCAATTCGATTTGCACAATCTAAAGCTTAAAGAAACTTACCAAAGAGCAAGGAATGAGTCGAATAACATCTTAACAGAGCAGATATTGGAGAATAGTTGTGGAAAATAGCGAAACAATTGAACAATTTTGTCAATTTGGGAAATCCCGGATCTTATCGAAAGTGACCAACTGACACGACCCGGAATCCGGCTAGGCCGTGCGGGCACCCGACATCCTCCCCTAGACCCGCCGGGCGAACCCTTACTAATTAAATTAGGAAAATAAATATAAATCCAACTCATAAATAAGAACAAGACGCAAAAAAAATACAGACATACGGATACCTCTACGCTGTACAAAAGAAATTACAACTGACTACCCAACATACCATGTTTAGGGCTATCCAGACTAGACATCTAAGAGTACAAAAGAAGACAGATACCTCCTGGAGGGAGCAAAATGCAACTGAAATAATAAACAATAAACTGGTGGCCATCCGGAATAAAAGCTGGCTCACCCTGACAGCTGAAGTCGTCTTCGCTCCTTCACAACGTGCGAACTCAATGCTGGAGCGAACCTGCCGAAACGAAATAGATAGACAAGAAACAAACAACAAACAAGGGTGAGTCAAGAGGACTCAATAAGTGGGGCAGACTAGCCACCTCAAAGAATAGGATAGCTAGCTAGGGAGAAGAGAACAGATAAACCAAATTCCACTTAATTAAATTATAAAAAGGCAGAACTAGATAATAACTAGAAACACGTATGGAATCACAAACTCATTAACAACCAGGAACGTAAGATAGCCAGAACATATAGGTATCCTGAACGTATCAACAATCAAAAATACATCCTGTTGCGGCGTGCAACCCGATCCATATATTCATACTGTCGCGGCGTGCAACACGATCCATATATTTATACCGTTGCGGCGTGCAACCCGATCCATATATTTATACCGTTGCGGCGTGCAACCCGATCCCCACAGCCCAGAATACGAGCTAGAAATATATAGGCAAACCGAGATATGTCCATGACATAGTATACATACCGCATACATAAAACACAACAAAATACACACAATAGTCAGTATGCAGTGCAATGAGATGGGATGACTGCGGTAAAATGCAATGCAGTCACATATGAATGAGATGGGATGAATGCGGTACGATGCAATGCAATCACATATGCCTGATACCAATCTCTGGCGCGGGACTCTCATCGTCTACCAGGAGATATATGCAATAATGACCCTTCACCGGCTCGGGACTCTCATCGATTACCGGGAAGTATATGCAATGATGACCCTTCACCGGCTCGGGACTCTCATCGATTACCGGGAAGTATATGCAATAATGACCCTTCACCGGCTCGGGACTCTCATCGATTACCAGGAAGTATATGCAATGATGACCCTTCACCGGCTCGGGACTCTCATCGATTACCGGAAAGTATATGCAATAATGACCCTTCACCGGTGCGGGACTCTCATCGCCAACCGGGAAGTATATGCAAAGCTCAAAACCAGAATGCAATGCTCATATGCTCAATGCAATACCAACAACAGGGCATAACATATAATATACAATGTAAATTCAAAGTTAAGGCGTAATGAGTACGCCTATCGGCAGCTATACACGTAAGGAACATGTGGTAGAAAATCCACGAGGCCAGGTGCCTCCAAAGAAATGGATATAAACACTTACCTTGTTACAAAGTTAGCACAGTTACTCAACAACCGCTTTATCCTTTGGATTCACTACCAAACGATCCTGCTGTATTCAATAAGCAGAAAACTATATTAAATAAGGCTATAGGCTTCATTCCCCACATCTTAGGATAATCCGGTTAGGAACCTCATGCCCTATTCGCAGACGCAATACGCAGGCCAGGCCTATGTACAGGGTTTAAGGTAACATAACCAAACCCTAAATAAATTGCATTTATATGTTTCCCATATCTTACTGAGTACGAATATATAATCAATTCCATCATCGGAGTCCATTTGACCCTTTAAACTATTAATTGAACTTATGAAAATGATGTCTAATATTCAAACTTTTACCGTTAAAGTATATTCAAACACACGTAATAAACTCAAATAATAAATTAAGATCATTACCTGAATGTTTCGGGGTGAAAATACTATTTTTCTCCGGCTCTTTTCTCATTTTCTGGCATTATTTTGGTACGTTCTCTGCGTTCTTACTTTCCTTTCTCATCTCTGTTTCGCTACTGCTTATATGATATGAACTAATAAGAGGCACCGCCTCCACTTACTCCATTTTCCTTTTTCGTTTATCTTTTTATTTTATTTTATTTTCTTTACGAAAATTAAAACGGTACCCTACGATATTCAAAATAATTCCAACTTTTGCATACAAGTTATACAAAATATATGTAACATACTTGCTAAGGCGGATCGCAAATCGGACTCCTGAAACTCAATATGCGAATTTAAATGGAAAAAGGTCAAATTATTTAACTTTCGGCATTCTAGCGGAAACTAGCCGAACAACATCGAAATTCACTTTCGAAAGTTCACAAATATCACAAATAAACATACGAACCTAACGACGCTTTCGAATTTCGAATCGGAGTTCATTCGCCAAAACCGAGCTCAAAAATCTCTTTTTAATATTTATCGACAATAAAAACTGAAACCTTCTTCCGATGCCTACCAAACGAGGTCTGATTTAGCTCAAATTTTACAGATAAATCTCAATGGACCTTACGAATATTTTAAAATTATCGACACCCCAATCGGAGTCCTAACTCCAGAAACGACTACCTAAGGTTGTTTCATTCTCCTCCATTTAGACTCTCGTTCGTCCTCGAACGAGCCTAAGTCTAAAGCAAGATTCACGTAGATAATAAGAGAACTTGCACAACCTTCATAAACTATGCCATAGACATTATCTCATGATTACAGAATCAGAATTATAACACCACACCGAACTCTTGGAAATAAACATATTTGGATAATATCATAACGCCATTGCCCAGCTTATTCTGACTAAACTGATCCTTCCTCGATCACGAGAAGAGAGTTTTACTTTTTCGAAACAAAGATATATGAAACTCTGGATGGATTAACATGATTCAGCCGATAATCACTTCTTCGATATACCTTTCGATATAGAACAAGTTGATGAAACAAAGAATTAGCTTACGCTTCAGCAACGCCTTAGAGATTTAATATTATGATTCGGTATCAATTGGAGGAAGACTCCTCCACTTAGAGCACAAACTCATACAGCTATTTGAATAGGAACAACCATCCCCGCACCGTCTGCTGGACTAAGAAGATTTACCTAAAAGCTGAACGTAGGCAGACCTAAGCTACCAACTACCCTTTTGAGTTGCCAAACAGCTGCAACTCTCGAGTTCACAACTCCATACCTTTGCCGTAAACACCACCGCCTCATGGATGATACTTCTATTACCCTTAGAAGCCTTGAAAAACAATAATATGCTTACCCAGCTACAATAACACGTACTTTGGCTCAACACAGGGAACATCACAAGCGGCTACCAACCGCCCAAGCTCACTAGTGCTGGACGAAGAAGAAATAGAAATGGACCGAGGATAGAAATAATTAGAGCTTCAGGAAGCTCATCTTCTATTTGCTTGGCTACCAAAGCTAGACTACTTACGAGTCAAAGTAGCCCACGAATCGCAATTAAAGAAACAGATATTAACTGAACTTTATGGAACAACATCCATGCCAATTTGACCTCCCAATAAGAAGGAAACTTTGACAATTTACCAGAAACCCTTTTATAACCCAGACAAGCTCATAGGATAACATGACTTTACTAAAGTGTTGAACCAAGGGGAGATACGTAGATCGAATATTACTTACTAATCACTTTGCACCGGAAGAAACAATAACACTTCTGATGGTGACGAATAAGAATCCTATCATCCTACCAACACGGAATTCCAAGAAGAGAGGTATACTAATTTGACTTAATAATAAAAGCTGGAACGATAAGATGCCAAGCAGACAATACCGACACTCACTGTAAAATCTCTCATATTTAGACCAGATAAAATAGTAGGGTTGCACAAATGCCCTGAATAAATCATACTAGATGCTCACCCCTCTATCGCAATCGATTCTTAATAGAAACAACATCCAAGGAAACCATAGAAAAATGATATGACAAACCATTTCCAAATCGATCGAAAGAATCAAATCCTACTCACATTTAAGAGAGGAAGAAATCTCAGGGTCTACTATATCGGATACCACAGCATCTCATCAAACAAGCAGTTCATAGAACTGCCTCTACAGCTGAGCTGAGCCACTACCCTGACAATCACCTTCTGAAGAACCACTGCCACCATGCTCTCAACCTCTACTGGATGGTGGAATTTCTCTGGCTGATTGAGATCTAAATGAAATCCCCTGGGACTGCGCAGATGCCTAATAACGAGAGAAAAGACGACTGCCTGCTTGTCGGAGTAAGGAAGAACTCCACCAAAGATGACAGGCTCGCGACAATGATAATACCTTTTCAGTGAAAATGGAAGCTGGATAGATTGTTGATAGCTACAAAGAGAAAAAAACTGGGTCTGATATTGACGAACTACTGGCGCACTCTAAGAATCGCGTGACACAAGCTGAGATAACCTGGAAGGTGACCTCCCAAAATAATCAGAAATTTTACCTCCAAATGAGGTACCATGGTTACTCACTAGAGCCATAGAATTTCTTGCTCTCCCGCTCTAACTCTTCCCCCTCTAACTTATGATATGCCTAATACCTTTGAGCAATATCAACAACGACATCAAATGAAGTCACAACCTCATTTTTTTCGAGCCATCTGGGATCTCAAGGAAGGAGAAAGGTCATCAATAAATCTTTGAATCTCTCGAAAGGCTCATGGACTAGTTCTAATGCATATCTAGCCATTCTATAGAATTCAATCTCATATTCTGAAACACCAACAGGCTAACCTGTCCAATCCACTCAAACTGGCGACACTCTTCATCTCGCTCGCCACTCGAAAGGAACTTTTCCACGAATCTAGAAGAAAAATCGAACCAAGTCAGCTAATAAGAGTGCGGTCCACCAATCCAGGGCTGGACCTTGAAACTGGAAAGCAGAATAATCAACACCATCTCGCTCGATATAATAAAGAGCCTGAATGATACGCTGACATCATTTTATTTAAAAAAATCAAGAGGTTTATCTGATGCATTGCTTAAGAATATCGGAAGGTTCAACCGCGTAAAATAATGCAACCTCTTAGGACACTCAGACTGCGTCATTACTCAGGCTAGCTAACCATCCAGAATAACTAGAGGCACAACACATGCTGTCTCCGGAACATAATTTACTGCAGCAATATTAAGAACCGGAATAGGAGCTCCCTGAGATCGAACGTCTGCACATGCGGCAACCTGATAGGCTGCCCAGAGAATAATAGGTTCTTACGGTATCTGCATCGCCAAGATTCTCGTAAAAGCATCATAGAGAGCCAAGGGAACCACAAGGCCCTGCTCCCTTGCCCATCGCGAGCTCGTACAACTGGGACCTCTGTAACTAGATCGTCAGCACGATCAAAACACTCGGGGCTTTGTCAGTACTAACCCCAGGCCAGACTGCTTTGTCTTGAACTCATACCGTTTGGTGATTTGTCGCACGAGGGTTTCACAATTACCACGAAGGAATTAACAAAAATACTTTTGCATCCTAGACAGATGCACGATCAGAAAAGAAGGAAGTGAAATTTCCTAATGCCATCATAGCCTCTCGTAGATAAGTACGGACGTCTACGTACCCATCAGTGAGACTCTACTAGACACTGTCTTAGTCTGGATAGACTCTAAACCGGGCTCTGATACCAACTGACACGACCCGGAATCCGGCTAGGCCGTGCGGGCACCCGACATCCTCCCCTAGACCCGTGGGCGAACCCTTACCAATTAAATTAGGAAAATAAATATAAATCCAACTCATAAATAAGAACAAGACGCAAAAAAAACAAAGACATACTGATACCTCTACACTGTACAAAAAAAATTATAACTGACTACGCAACATACTAGGTTTAGGGCTATCCAGACTAGACATCTAAGAGTACAAAAGAAGACAGATACCTCCTGGAGGGAGCAAAATGCAACTGAAATAATAAACAATAAACTGGTGGCCATCCGAAATAAAAGCTGGCTCATCCTGACAACTGAAGTCGTCTTCGCACTTTTACAACGTGGCGAACTCAATGTTGGAGCAAACCTGCCGAAACGAAATAGATAGACAAGAAACAAACAACAAACAAGGGTGAGTCAAGAGGACTCAATAAGTGGGGCAGACTAGCCACCTCAAAGGATATGATAGCTAGCCAGGGAGAAGAGAACAGATAAACCAAATTCCTCTTATTTAAATTATAAAAGGCAGAACCAGATAATAACTAGAAACACGTATGGAATCACAAACTCATTAACAACCAGTAACGTAAGATAGCCAGAACATATAGGTATCCAGAACGTATCAACAATCAGAAATACATCTCGTTGCGGCGTGCAACCCGATCCATATATTCATACTGTCGCGGCGTGCAACCCGATCCATATATTTATACCGTTGCGGCGTGCAACCTGATCCATATATTTATACCGTTGCGGCGTGCAACTCGATCCATATATTTATACCGTTGCGGCGTGCAACCTGATCCCCACAGCCCAGAATACGAGCTTGAAATATATAGGCAAACCGAGATATGTCCATGACTTAGTATACATACCGCATACATAAAACACAACAAAATACACACAATAGTCAGTATGCAGTGCAATGAGATAGGATGAATGCGGCACAATGCAATGCAGTCACATATGAATGAGATGGGATGAATGCGGTACGATGCAATGCAGTCACATATGCCTGATACCTATCTCCGGCGCGGGATTCTCATCGTCTACCGGGATATATATGCAATAATGACCCTTCACCGGCTCGGGACTCTCATCGATTACTGGGAAGTATATGCAATGATGACCCTTCACCGGCTCGGGACTCTCATCGATTACCGGGAAGTATATACAATGATGACCCTTCACCGGCTCGGGACTCTCATCGATTACCAGGAAGTATATGCAATGATGACCCTTCACCGGCTCGGGACTCTCATCGATTACCGGAAAGTATATAAAATAATGACCCTTCACCGGTGCGGGACTCTCATCACCAACCGGGAAGTATATGCAAAGCTCAAAACCAGAATGCAATGCTCATATGCTCAATGCAATACCAACAACAGGGCATAACATATAATATACAATGTAAATTCAAAGCTAAGGCGTAATGAGTACGCCTATCGGCAGCTATACACGTAAGGAACACGTGGTAGAAAATCCACGAGGCCAGGTGCCTCCAAAGAAATGGATATAAACACTTACCTTGTTACAAAGTTAGCACAGTTACTCAACAACCGCTTTATCCTTTGGATTCACTGCCAAACGATCCTGCTGTATTCAATAAGCAGAAAACTATATCAAATAAGGCTAAAGGCTTCATTCCCCACATCTTAGGGTAATCCGGTTAGGAACCTGATACCCTATTCGCATATGCAATACGCAGGCCAGGCCTATGTACAGGGTTTAAGGTCACATAACCAAACCCTAAATAAATTATATTTATATGTTTCCCATAACTTACTGAGTACGAATATATAATCAATTCCATTATCGGGGTCTATTTGACCCTTTAAACTATTAATTGAACTTATTAAAACGATGTCTAATATTTTAACTTTTACCGTTAATGTATATTCAAACACACGTAATAAATTAAGATCATTACCTGAATGTTTCGGGGTGAAAATACTATTTTTCTCCGGCTCTTTTCTCATTTTCTGGCATTATTTTGGTACGTTCTCTGCGTTCTTACTTTCCTTTCTCATCTCTGTTTCGCTACTGCTTATATGATATGAACTAATAAGAGGCACCGCCTCCACTTACTCCATTTTCCTTTTTCGTTTATCTTTTTCTTTTCTTTTTATTTTATTTTATTTTATTTTCTTTACGAAAATTAAAACGGTACTCTACGATATTCAAAATAATTCCAACTTTTGCATATAAGTTATATAAAATATATGTAACATACTTGCTAAGGCGGATCTCAAATCGGACTCCCGAAACTCAATATGCGAATTTAAATGGAAAAAGGTCAGACTATTTAACTTTCGGCATTTTAGCAAAAACTAGCCGAACAACATCGAAATTCACTTTTGAAAGTTAAAAAATGTCACAAATAATCATACGAACCTAACGACGCTTTCGGATTTCGAATCGGAGTTCATTCGCCAAAACCGAGCTCGAAAATCTCTTTTTAATATTTATCGACAATAAAAACTGAAACCTTCTTCCGATGCCTACCAAACGAGGTCTGATTTAGCTCAAATTTTACAGATAAGTCTCAATGGACCTTACGAATATTTTAAAATTATCGACAAGCCAATCGGAGTCCTAACTCCCGAAACGCCTACCTAAGGTTGTTTCACCAATGTAGTTGAAAATTTGGGTTGTATCTTCATATGGGAGCTGAGATTGAAGCAAATAATTGAAAAAAACGACCGGCCGATCGCCGGCTCTGACAGAAATAAAATTGGGAAGAGGAGGGCGGCGGAAATATTTAGGTGGGTTGGAGGGAATTCTTTTTGCTATTTAGAGTCAAGTTTATTACCATTAACAATAATCTTAAATGAGGACTCTATACCTAATATTTAAACAAGGAGACATTTTTCTTATTTTCAAACATGGAGCAGACCGTAAAACACTTTAACCCCCAGCTAGAATGAGAGGGTTTATTTAAATTTGGATGATTTCAACCATACTTCACGAATTTGTTTGGCAATGTTCCTTGCGAAGTTATTTGATCCAAAAACCTGAATGACTATTCAAGAAATTAACCCTCGTGTGAAGTTATTTGAGTTAAAAAATATACACAGCTCAAAAGTCAACGAGCGACAAAAAAGAAAAAGAAAAAGAAAGATTATATCTATAGAATCATGTGCGCACGTCGTAACTCTGATCCACATTTTTCTATTTTCAGAAGAAACAATTAAAAGGAACAACTTGCTTATTCTTGTATCATATTAGTAACACTGTTGAAATAGCAAGTTCTTTCAATTTACTGAAAAACTCACATTGTTATCCTTTTCTTTCAGTCTCTCGTTTTCTTCTCTTTCCAAAGAAATGGATTCAAGGAAAGTTGTTGTCTTGCTTCTAATGATTTTCATATCCGCTCTGCAGATGCTTTTCGAGAAAATTGTAGTTTCAATATTAAGTTTCCTGGGATTATTGCAAACACAAAGCTCTCCATCTAATAGAAGGGAAATGCAAAGAGCTGTTACTTCACCGAGAATCAAACTAAAGGATGGAAGATATTTGGCTTACAGAGAAAGAGGTGTTCCAATGAATAAATCTCGTCATAGAATGATCCTTGTTCATGGCATTAACAGCTCCAAAGATAAGGAATTTCTTGCTACCCAAGTATGAATAGCTAGCTAATTTAACACCACATAATTTTCACCTTTAGCTATTCATTTTACTTTCCTAATAATTGTTTGGGATTTTTACATTATCTGATTAGTTGTTAGTCCGCTTAAATAAACAATAGATCTTTTTCATATATTACTGTAAATGTATAATAAGTGTATAATCTATATATCTCTGACTAGCTATTTCTATCAAAGTTCCTATAAGTAATTTGAAGAGCTGTCGTCCTAACTAGTCTCCTAGGAAAACTGTGCTTCTTGCTCAACTTCTCTCTGAACTATACGATGAATTATCTTTTTGGCAGTCTCTGAAGTTTACACTATTTTTTTTTTTTAATGTTCTATTTGCTTCATTATACACAGAAAATTACTGCAGTTCTATTTCAGTTGTCCAGCAACACCTGTTTTAGCTATATTAAGGAGTAGTATAAATTTAAAAGTAATGAGTGATTTTTACATTTTTTTTCACATAAATACTCTCTTATCATATTCTATCTGAGACTCTCTTTTATTATTTTATCTAAAAGAATGATATTTTTCTCAAATTGGTAATTTTTCTTAAACCTCCATTTTACTGTTGTAACAAGAATATATATTATACTTAATATTTCTAAGTCAAATTTCTTATTCTGGTGTGCTTCCGAGAACAGTTTATTTTTCCCCAAAACAATTACTAATTTCTAAAAGCTAGCGTTCCTTAAATCCTACTAACTAGTAATTTAATTAATCTTTAGGATATCCTCGAGGAGATGCAGATATATATGCTACAGTTTGATAGAGCTGGATACGGAGAAAGTGATTCAAATCCTAATCGTTCATTCGAAAGTGAAGCAAGTGATATCGAAGAATTAGCCGATCAACTACAAATAGGATCAGAATTCTATCTAATTTCAGTCTCTGCTGGAAGTTATCCTGTTTGGAAATGCCTCAAACGCATACCACACAGACTAAAAGGTGTGGCATTTGTTGTTCCAATAATCAACTATAAATGGAACTCACTTCCTCATGATTTGATCAAGAACGATCATACTAAAAAGCTTTGCCATTTAATTATGTGGTTCGCGCGTTATGCTCCTGGGCTACTCCACTCATTTTTTACACAGAAATCGAACGGTGTTCTCTCTGGCAATTCGGCATTGTTTAGCAAAAAGGACGTAGAAGTAGCGAAGAATGTAAACAGATTGGATGTTTATGATCCGGTGAAGTTCATTATTAGCTTTCTTACCAAATACTCCATCTTTTTATTTACTATGACACTATATGTCCTTTTTTAGTCTGATTCAAAAATAATGATACATATTTATAGGTAGATTTAAATTTAAATTGGCTATTTTTTGTATTAATGACATGATTTTAAAGCCACAGAAATATTATTATTTATTTAAGAACACATGTTTCAACAACTTTTTTAAATTTTGTGTCCATTCATGCAAGTTTACATTATATGAAGGTATCCCAACTTTCCTTTTTAAAGTCTCATGATTTGTCTTCAAAATTGTCTTATTTTGCAGAAGCAAAGTGATTTTGAGTCTCTTCTCCAAGACTTTACCTTGGCTTATGGAGTGTGGGACTTTGATCCACTAGAATTTGATAATCCACTCCTTGAAAATGAGAGCTCAGTACACATTTGGCAAGGATATGAGGACAACATAGTGCCTTATCGTTTACAAAGATATGTATCAAAACGGCTACCTTGGACTCATTATCATGAAGTTGGTGACGGAGGACATGCACTGTGGCATGTTGGTCCAGTTGGTGAAGCCATCTTGAAGTGCCTTCTGCTGGGAGAAGACGACGCATATCCATCGTACAAGCCCAACGAGTACAGCTAAAGGATCTTTTATTTTTATTTTTTTCCCTTGTGGATGTTTCACTTTTGAGCTTGTGTTTTTCCAATTACAAATTGAAAGGATCTTGAAACCTACATTTATCTTCATTCAATCAAACTTACTCAATATCCAACAACTCATTCGTATAGAACTTAAAACAGTCTTAATTTTAATGATAATAGTATAATACCTACACGATGCGCGAAGAATATCAAAGAAAACTTATCTAACAAATTGTATAAATTAAAATTAGCAAATATATAAAATATTAATAATTGAGTCTTGAAACGCAACTACTCATATATAGCAATAGTAAAAAACTTAACCAATAAAGTAGAAGGGAAACGGAAATCATGAATTGAGTCTTAAGATTTAATAGTGCAAGTATAACATGAGGCCTAATTAATATTAGACCAGCACGATGCGTGTTAGATACTATTAATCAAATCAAATTGTAATGTAATTTGTCTAACTTCTCCATATCGTATCGCTTGTTTTTTTTTAAAAAAACAAAAATTCAAGTGTTACTTTGTTGCTAGTGCAATAATGTATCAAACAACAAAATCTCTGTGCGATTAAATGAAACAAATTACATAGTTATGAAAAAACTTTTCTGTTTGAAAAAGAACGTGATTGTTCCTCATTTCTACCTATTAAATTTATCAACTTTTTAGTGTTTTTACATTGATAGTATATTTTTTTATTTGTTTGTTCCCTACTTTAATATCTTTGTCCACGATTCTCTTTTTAATATAACATAAACATGTTCTTTTTAATTTTTGATATTCTTTTTAAACTTTTTTTATATTGTTCAGAATTTTTCAAATGTCTAAATTTATCAATGATATTTTTGTGTTTTATTTCATCATGATTTTAATTTTTAAATTAACTCAATGTATAAATACCCTCACTTTACTACCATGTTGGTACACTTTTATATTTTTATTGATATTTCAACTACTTCAATATCTGTCTTCTACTTACCATGTACATGTATATAATAAAAGAATTGAAGAATTCTTAGAACTTGGCCATAATTCTTAATTCGTTGTACACATCTTGCATCCAATCTTCTTTATATGAGACTAAATATATGTTTTATCATATACTCTATTTTGGTCTACTCTATGAATACGAAATTGAACAGCCGTTTAATCAATTTGCTCGAACAATTTGTGAGAAAGTAAATATCAACATAGGACTAAAAGGTTATAGTCCATACTCGAATGACAATTGAAGAATCTAAATTATTGCATCCCATAATAATTCATTTTAGCACAGCAGTTGCTGCGACTAATAAAAACAACTAAAGAGTAGTAGCTTTCAAACATAGAAATCTAAGGCTATCTATAAAAACTTTGATACTTAATCTTACTGCCTGCTAACTCAATCAGCATGTGAGTTACTTTTACTGTTAATAAGATATCGTAGAACCTAATAAACTTCTGAGCATATACATGGAGAGAGTATATAAGTGCTTTTTCAATAGGAAATGTATCTTTCATATTTTTTCAATGCTACATCATTTCGTATCTGTAGTGAATCAATACAACTTTAAAATGGCAAACAAGGTTTGTATTGATTCATAGTTATATGACTGATACAATTGAGTGAGCAAAAAAAATGAAAAGATAGAAAAGGGAGGTTCCAGAGCTATACTAACAAATTAACTAAGAAAAATAAGAGACAGCATCATAGCATGACCGTAAGAGATATTTCTTCTTCTATATATATGCATCCCCACACTCTTTATTAACCGGAGTCCCATATATAAATTGACAACATCCCAAATGGGTCCTTCGTTGTGACCACGTTCACAACAATACTCGCACCCTCAATAAGAACCTTTCAAGGTTCGAGTCCGGAAATTTGCACTCAAGAATTGTCTCTTCGTTATGTTGCATAGTAACTATTTCACCAGAATTCAATTCACTCCAAGGAAGCTCCAAGGTACAATCTGCCACCATTTGACCATATTGCAAAATTGAACCTTCACTAATAAAATTCTTTGTTCTCAAGTCAGCATGGCTCTTGCTCAATGCCTTTGCTAACATAATGACTGACAGAAGCACTTTGGCAATATTAAAATTTGCACCAACATTGCTCATTCCTGCTGGAATCGCAGCAAACACATTATTTCGTTCTTCCCCTTTCTCAAAAGCAACAATTGTATTTCCAGAGGTATCTGCTTCTATTATTTTAAATCTTGTGCACAAGAGGTAATGGATAATCTCCATTAGTCTAACAATACCTCTGACCACATTGCCATGGTAATGAAGTAATACTTTGCCTGTCCAGTCTCGCAGCAAATTCGGAGAAGTTTCGAGTATCCTAAAAGGCTCCCTGCTCGCATTTGTAGCATCATGGGCAACTTGACTTAACATAGCCAGTGATGCACCGAAATCAACTTGGCTAGGAACACTATATTGCTCGAAGAGCACCCCAGTAAAACACAACTTATGAATGAACATATTAATACACGAGATAGACTATGTCTCATTTATCAATCTAAGAAGCGCAGCGACCTCATCAAGGATCCTAGCATCATCTGTTAAATAAAAGATAGCATGTGCAAATTCACCCACGATCATCTCTCAGCCACGACAATCCCACATAAATCCCATCCCAAGACCTATGTAACTAGCACTAATAACAACCAGCTGTAGTGGAACTTCAGGCAAAGCTAAAGCTCCATTAGATGATCAACTTCCCTTTATGACAGTGTAACCATGTATATTTGATGCAGCAACAACATGAATCATGTAACCAAGCTCCTCATCCAAACCACCAATGATAACTAAGCTCATGCCTAACACAATGAAAGCAGAGAAGGAAGCTCCAACTGTCGTAAAACTAGCATTAGGTAGTCCATAAAAGTTGTTCTCAAGTAGGATATTATAAGTTAAGCAACTAAGGTGTAAGGTCCTTATGTCTAAATTGCTCAACAAAATTTGGCCCTTATTTGGAATATAAGATCCATGTATCAATGAGCCAAAAAGATTATTTCCTGAGCCAAAGCCACCAAAAATAACAACTGCTTTATCAGCATAAAAATTATTGGCAGATCGCGCACCAACAGTGAACACTATTGCATCAGGTGAAAATTGCTTTCCTACTAGAGATGATTCCACAAGATGTTCTTTGCTACTCATTTCAACAAAGCACATGACAATTTCTTTTGCAAGTCCTTGGCGTGTATAAGTTTTCTTATAATGACCAACAATTGAAGAATCACAGCAATAAGTTAGATAAAATTTGGCCAGTAGAGAATTAGTAACCTTTATGATATTTAAAAAGTTTCCCTCCAGCAGCTGCTCTAAAATTTTGATAATGGTAGTCCAAGTAAAAGCACTAAGAAATTTGCTTGCACTATGCTTTTCCACCCTTTTTGATTACCAGATAAGACCAAACCATTAATTAGCTGACGCAACATTGTAGCTCTACGGCCATATCCAATAACACCACAACATAACTCAATAGAGAAGCATCCAGTAACATCCAAATGTACAACCAAACTTTCGAATATGATATCTAGAGGAACCTTCAACTTCCTAAGGAATACCAAGTGAAACAAGAGCCACAGCCCACTCATACTATTTTGTATTGATACTCCAAGCTTTATAAAAAGAACAAGCTGCAAGTTTTCACACACATGAGCAATGTTAACAGATAGATTCCAGATGTTGTGTTCTCCAATTAACAATCTGACTTGAACAATATGCTCGTCAACACAATCATAGGGAACAGACTGAGAGATCCTACAATCGCTAAGACCCAAACTGTCAGTCGCAAATGCAGAACAAAATGTATGAGAGCGTGCACCACATTTGGTTGAAACCTGGACCAATTAATCCAACACGTACATGAACATGCCTCGCTATCATAAAATCCCAGAGTCATCGTTGTTCTGTGACGGGTAAAAGATGGAAGATCCAAAGTAGGGCACTCATAAAAAGTTCGAGCTACATGATCCAATCGACTAAAATTCTCATATGAATCAAAAAAATTGTTTATGACAAAGTTGTAACACTGAAATCCCAACTTTACAGAGAGTGCATGAACTTGTTTGCAAGCATTAGCACACGGAAAGCCACCAACAGAGCTGATGACGACAACTAAACTTGTCTGCTTTGATACAATTCCTTGGTTGCAGATCTTAACAAGAATGGCTAGATATGCTCGCACAATCATGCAACCTTCAATTGTACTATCTAAGCAATGTTTCGGCCTTGTCTGCAGTCTAAGAGAGTCCACGACATGGTCTGGGTTATCCAATATCAAGGCAAAGAAAGGTGGTTTTGGAAGTGGTTGTGGCGGCGAAGGTTGAACAGTTTGAACTTTTATTTTTCTACGAGTCGTTTCATCAAACGACACTCCTCCTTCCATTGGACCAGCGAGGTTAAATAGATAGAAGGACGGAACAAGCAAGCAAAAAAAATTTATCCAAATGTATTTCCGAGTGCTCGGGCTGAATGGGTGGAGAAATAGATTCACCGGGATCAAAACGAAGCTGTATGAATACATGCTTATGCATGATATTAGGCTATTTTAACTATATTTTGAAGGTAGTTTTACCATGTTATGATAGTACACCTAAAAGTTTATATGCAAAATTCTCAAGAGTTGATACTAATTGAGTTGTTTGGTGTTGTAGGGTTTGAACATGGTGAATTGAGCAAGAAAGTGCTTGGTTTTGAGCTAAAAGTGAAGATGTTGAAGAGTTCAAGTGATCCGTGTGCCACGCGAGTGCCACGGGAAGAAATAGAGTCTTTGCTTAGGAATGGAATAAAAATTTCAGCATATTTAGGCCAAATACGCGAGCGCCACGCGAGCTGAATTGCCTGGAGAAAATCAGTCTGCGTGTCACGCGGGTACCATTATGGTACTTTTTCTTAGTTTTCTATAGGGTATAAAAGCTTCTTTTGCCTCCATTATGCAAGATGCACAGGGAAAAGAGGAAAAAAGGAGGCTAGAGCTTTGGAGACTTCAAGAACACGAGTTTTTCCTAAATTCTTCCTTACTTTTTGTAATTTATTCATTCATGAATTATTTTTATATAACTATCATGAACATGAGTGGCTAATTCACCCATTCTAGGGTTGATTGAACCACTCCAATACTTATGTGTTATGAATATTTATTTCAATGAATGAAACTTGTGAATCCTTCCTATCTAAGTGTCTATGTTTTGATTGCTATTAATTGGAAGGGCCCCCAATTGATTGTTCCCATTATTCTTGTGTGTCTAGGGATAGATTCATAGGTTTGGGTTAAACACTTAGCAATATTTCAACCTAAAACCAAGGTATTACTTAGGTTGTCAATAAGGTGATCTGTGACCATTTACCCTGATTGTGAACTAAACTTCTAGTCCTAAGTATCTTCATTAATTAATTGGAAGATTGGTTAGTGAAAGTTACTACTATTAATGGGAGTGAATAGTAATATAATTGGAGCAAGTGTTAAATAGGAAGAAAACCAAGTTGAATTTGTTAAAAGAATTACTCTAACACATAGGTAGGAGTTGGGTAGATGAATCCTAGGCTTCTAAATTCTTGATTAATCTATTCCTTAATACTTTGCTATTTACTTTTGTTACATTGAAACCATTATACGAATACAAAACCTCGAAGTTAATTGGTTAGATAAATTAGTTTGATTAGCAACTAGATTTCAAGTGTTCTCTGTGGGATTCGACCTCGAGACTTTAAGTACCGAGCTATATTTGCTGCGACCGCTTAGTCCCTTTTATAGGGCGTAGTTGGGCGTGATCAAATTTTTGCGCCATTGCCGGGGACACGGTGAATTTCTAGCTTGTTAGGATAGCTGAGTTGTTTGTTCAATTAACTTCGTTTCTGTACATATTCTTTTTAGATTATAAAAAAAATATAAAAAAATATGGCATCAGGAAATAACATGTGGCTAGGTGATCATTATTATGGTTGTACTAATGCGTGTTATTCTTCCCCGAGCCCCTATTATGATGATTTTTCTTTCTCTTATGATAATAGTTGGTGCAATGAAGCGGAGGATGACGAGGAAGAATATGAAGCTGAATTGAAGAAGGTTTGGGACAGACATAGAGCGCAACTATGCCATATAGAAGCTCAAGTGAATCAGTTGGCTACATTATTAGGAATTCAACAACCTAGCCAAAAAGACATGGAATTAGAAGAAGAAATTATGGCTATAGTTGAAGATCTAAAACGTGAATTTCCATTGGATGAGACAAGGGTTGAAAGCCAACCATCTAGCCTTATGGTGTGGGAAGATGCCGATGATAAAGATGTGGTACTGGAGTCAGCCAATAACATTGAAGCTAAAATTTTACTTGACTCTGATTCGTGCCAAAAAGAGAATGTCAATATTGAAGTGAAGTCTAAGAGGGTTGCACCACATTCTGGACACTTTTCTACACTGGTTTTAAAGGGAGACATGGAAATTGATCCTTTTGAGCCAATAGAAGAGCTGAAGGATGAGGTGTATGGTGCTTACATTATGGAATTTTTACTACCATCTAGACATGATGACTATCTTCGTTTGAAAGCCAAAGAGTACAAAATTGATGTTTCTCCCAACGCACACGCAAGTATACGTGGTCGACAAGTAATAAAGTGATAAGTAGAGTATCGTTCCCACGAGGACTATTCAGACTGGACTCCTAACAAACAATTTCTAACTAACTATCCAGGGATCTTTTTCCAATAGTGATGATTTAGTTAACTAAAGAACAGTAATTAAGAGGGTAAAAGTGAATTCAAACAATGGAGCAAAAATTGGTTGTTAACAATATTAAGGAGACGGTCCAGGGTCAGAGTTACGAACAATCCAGTTGAGTTTTCCAGTTGATTCTACTTCTTGATTTCCTAGATTGCTAACTACAGGTTAAATCTACCCGTGAAAACCTTTCGATTCTTCACGGTCTATGCAGGCTACTCCAATCCCTATATATCTATGGGTTGAATCATGTGCACGCATTAACGAATTCTGTGATTAGTTAAGCTAAGCGAGCAAGTATATGTCTATCCTACTCACAAATTGGTTCCCCGATGCCCAGGTTCACAATCTAGCCCTACTCTTTCTTATTGCGTTAATAAATTTCCTCTTTCGAGTTCAATCTAAAAACCATAGATAATGCGTAAAAATCGGGCCCTGACAATTACACAAGTGAAATCAAGAAAGAATAACCAATCCGTTATAGGATTCAATATAATGGAAATCAATCTTCAAACATCAACTTTAATGAATTACTCTAACCCTAGAACGTAAGATTTAGCCACGCATATTCATAATCACAAGGCAATGAATTGATGAAATAATGATGTAAATGAATTAATAGATGAAAGATTAGGAATAAACCCCTGTTCAATGAAGTATGGTGCTCTCAATATGCTCCAAAGTCTGAACTCCTTCTAAAAACTAAGTAAAAGAGTATTTATAGGGTTTACAAAAGCCTAGTAATAAGTTACACCTAAGCCTAGACGAAATAGGAAGTCCAAAAACGCTCCAGGGGCGCTGTAGCTAGCGGGCGTGCCTCGGAATGCGCGCACACAAGCAGAACCCATCGAATCTTGGGCGCTTTTAGGGCGCCTCGCGCCAGTAACCGCGCCAGAAGTCTGGGTGCTTTTGGGGGCGCCCCGCGCCACCTATAGTGCCAGGCCATTTTCCTGCTTCCTCTGTCTGCAGCTCGCGTCGTGTTGTGCCTTCGTATGTTCGATCTAATCCTCAATCCAAATCTAATCTTTTCTTGCTCGATCATGCTCTTTAAAGCTCCAATTGCACTTCATAACAACCTACAATCATACGACACAAAATCAGTGCAAAATCACATTCATTAACTACAAAACGGGCGAATAAAATACTCAAACGTGAGGAAAAATATTAAGGAAATATAGGCATAAAATGCCAAACATCAGTATACTTGGTGCTTGGTCAAAAGCATATCCAACAATTCGAAGATATTCCTGAGTTAGTGACTACGCGCAAAAGGAGATGCTTAGTTTTTGGCATGCAAGAACTTGTGCCAGGTCAAGAGCATAACCACACTTACAACTGGGGAGGCGATTCATAAGCTCAAGATGGAGGAAAAAGTATTGACTCTGGGTTATGTCGTGCTACGACTATAACTAAGGCGCTTCTCGGGAGGCAACCCGTGATTGTAATTGTATACAAGTAAAAAAAAGAAAAAAAAATCAAAAAATACAAAAAAAATAGTGTTATCTTTTGAAGGATGTTACTTGCTGAGTTTCTTTGTGTTGCAGATTTAAACTGGGTTGAAGTCTAAGTGTGGGGTGTCTACAAACACATCATGCTTGAAGATGAATTCCTGCTATGGGGGAAGTCTGAGTACCTTGCGCCCTAAGGAACTTACTAGGATATTCTTCGGGCTTAGAGCCCAGGGAGTTTCTCTATCACCCTTAGTTTTTATTTTTAATGCATTGAGGGCAATACATGATATTAAGTGTGGGGGTGGGAGTTTATTTTGTTGGTATCTGTTTATTCTAGTATGTTTTCAGATTTTCTTGTCACTTGACAGTTTTTTATTTGTTTCTTGCTTTCTAGTGATTAAAGTAAATTTTATTAGTAATTCTTAGTATACCAATAATTCTTTGGGTTTTCTTAGCCTTGGTTCTTTCCCATTGAGTTATTTTTGCTGAACCAGGCATTCTGTAGGTTAGATATATAAAAAAAATTTTAAAAAAAATTCCTAAGATGAGCTCAGAAGGAGTAAAAGTAGAAAGGAGGCAGAAAAAGAGAGAAGTGAGGAATTCAAAAGTCAACCTTTAGCTAGAACTACCTACACATTTTTTAACTTCCTTTTTGAGTTCATAGTGAGGTATTGCGAGGTGAAACTGAATTGATCTTTGGGTTCCATGTACAGTGTGTGGTGAGTTTATGTGTATACTTCTCATTGTTTCATGCTAAGTCTAGAACTTTCCCTGCTTGTTGTTGGAGGCGAAATCCTAGGTAGTCTTGATCTTAAGAATGAAAGTAGGCCTTTTTTGGCCCGCCAGTTCCCAAATTAGCCTACCTAATGAACATATTCATTAGAATCCCCAATTTAAGCCTATTGGCCTTTTCTTTGGCAACCTGAATTACAAGCCCTATCCATTTTTCTATTTACCTCTCTTGTTACCCGTCTTCCCCTTAACTACTTAGGTTGTGTGTTTGGAAGGATTGTGGGTTATTAATAAGAGCTGTTGTATACTTGGGAGGAAAGTTGCAAAATAATGAAGGAATGAAATACTTGATATTTTCTTCGTATAGAAAGATGTGAAAAAAAAAGAGAAATAAAGAATGGGGGCAATGTTCCTATGCTCGGTTAAGGGTGATAAAAGTCTCGAGTATGAAGACGCCAAAGGCACCCTAGTGAGGTTGATGTGTCTCATTAAACTCTTAGGTCCCCAATCATCCAAGTGTTGTGAAAATCATAGCCCCAAAAAAAAAAACAAGAGAAGAGAATGAGTTGATGAATAAACGAGGAGAAAGGAAAGTGGATATATGAAAAAAAAAATATGTTGGGAAGTGCCATAATTACATGAAAAAGGTGAGGAAAAATTAGTAGTAAGTGATGTTTAAAGTGTTGATGGGAAGAATTAGTCACTGTATACCCAAAAGTGAACCACACCTTACCCCAAGCCAACATTACAAGCTATGAAAAATCCCTACTTGACTTTTGATTGAGACTCCTACATTAGTGGATAACGACAAAATGGGCAAGCCTATGGTACTTTTCAATGGGACATGAGAAACTTCTTTCTGAGTGCGAGAGTATTTGATATTTTATATGCCACAATTTCTCTTGAAATCATATGTTGTGTGTTTGGTGGCATCTTCCCTCTGTGAGGTACATTGGAACTTGAGTGGTCTCTAGGTTTCTACTTTCAATACTTGACTATGACCAAAAGAAAGGGTGTTTGAATTTTATGGGTGAGTTTTGCTAAGTTGTTGTCACGAGTCCTTATCTAATCTAGATGTCTTACCCGCTTTCTGTGTATTCTTCTTCTTCGCTCGAGGACAAGCAAAAGTCTAAGTGTGGGATTGTGATATTTGGCTATTTTACCTATATTTTGAAGGTAATTTTACCATATTATGATAGTACACCTAAGAGTTTATCTGCATAGTTCTCAAGAGTTGATACTAATTGAGTTGTTTGGTGTTGTAGGATGTGAACATGGTGAACTGAGCAAGAAATTGCTAGTTTTTGAGCTAAAAGTGAATATGTTGAAGAGTTTAAGTGATCTGTGTGCCACGCGAGTGACACACGAAGAAATAGAATCTTTGCTTAGGAATGGAATAAAAATTTCACCACATTTAGGCCAAATACGCGAGCGCCACGCGAACTAAATTGCCTGGAGAAAATCAGTCTGCGTAGCACGCGGGTGCCACGCGAAGCACAAAGCTGTTAGGTGAACTTTTAAGGATTTTTTGGTACTTTTGCTTAGCTTCCTACAAGGTATAAAAACTTCTTTTACCTCTATTATGAAAGATGCACAGGGAAAAGAGGAAAAAAGGAGGCTAGAGCTTTGGAGACTTCAAGAACACGAGTTTTTCCTAAATTCTTCCTTACTTTTTTTGTAATTTATTCATTCATGAATTATTTTGATATGACTATCATGAACATGAGTGGCTAATTCACTCATTCTAGGGTTGATTGAACCACTCCAATACTTATGTGTTATGAATATTTATTTTAATGAATGAAACTTGTGAATCATTCCTATCTAAGTGTTTATATTTTGATTGCTATTAATTGGAAGGGTGCACAATTTATTGTTCCCATTATTCTTGTGTCTCTAGGGATAGATTCATAAGTTTGGGTTAAACACTTAGCAATATCTCAACCTAAAACTAAGGTATTACTTAGGTTGTCAATAAGGTGATCTGTGACCATTGACCCTAATTGTGAACTAAACTTCTAGTCCTAAGTATCTTCATTAATTAATTGAAAAATTTGTTAGTGAAAGTTACTACTATTACATGGGAGTGAACAGTAGTATAATTGGAGCAAGTGTTCAATAGGAAGAAAACTAAGTTGAATTTGTTAAAAGAATTACTCTAACACATAGGTAGAAGTTGGGTAGATCAATCTTAGGCTTCTAAATCCTTGATTAATCTATTCCTTAATACTTTGCTATTTACTTTTGTTACATTGAAACCATTATACGAATACAAAACCTCGAAGTGAATTGGTTAGATAAATTAGTTTGATTAGCAAATAGATTTCGAGTGTTTTCTGTGGGATTCGACCTCAGGACTTTAAGTACCGAGCTATATTTACTGCGACTACTTAGTCCCTTTTATAGGGCGTAGTTGGGCGTGATCAATGCATTAATCTGATTTCATCAGAAATCAAGATGTCAGTCCTTTCCCCGAGTGATTCGATCACTTCATAAATAAAAGTTGGCTCAGCTCTATGAGAACAAGTATCAAACACCTGATCCACATTACTTCTCAAGTTTCTAGCTGCTATATCAAACTCTCTTTCACGAGCACTTTCATCGAGCACATAGACCTCATGGCTTGATTTTGCATCTGGTGAAGTAAAATCATCCAAAAAATGTGTGTTTTCTTCTCCCAAACCAGATTCACGCTCATGGATACAAATTATCCCAACACTATCCGTTGAATCCTCTACTGTGACCACCTTTGTTAGTGCATCATCCAAAGCTATGGAGTCCAATTGCATCTCCTGAAGTTGTGACCGCGCATGGGAAAGTGTAGAGAGCATACGACAGTTATTCTCTTGCATCTCGAGCACCAAATCCCTGATGGTATTGATGGCGTTTTATATCATCTCTACTGGAACTCGAGGTAGAAAAGAATGGCTCGGGGGTGGAAGCGGATTCGTAAAAACTGGCTGGTAGTATGTTTTTGAAGGAGGTGGAAAGGAGGTCGATTGAGTTTCTACTGGAGCATGGGTATATGCCTGGAATGAATAATCTGCCACGTAAGGATGCATGTGAGAAATCCAATAAGCCATGGAGATTGGAGATCGAGGAACGAGAGCACCAAATGTAGTGAATCAATACAACTTTAAAATGGAAAACAAGGTTTGTATTGATTCATAGTCATATGTCTGATACAATTGAGTGACCAAAAAAATGAAAAGATAGAAAAGGCTATACTAACAAATTACTAACTAAGAAAAATAAGAGACAACATCATAGCATGACCGTAAGAGATATTTCTTCTTTTATATATAAGCATACCCACGTTCTTTATTAACTGGGGTCCCATATATAAATTGACAACATCCCAAATGGGTCCTCCGTTGTGACCACGTTCACAACAGTATCTTTTACATTCTAAAGTTAAAATCAGAATCAAACAAAATAATTCAACTTATGAATCGAGTTGCCTCATGCTTCAATATATGTATGTCCTTTTCAGAAGCCATTAGAAGAAAGCGCTGCAAAGCTACACTTGGCTCCACTACAATCTAAAGGATCTCATACCAAAGATCCTTATGAGCATGTATTCATTATCTCTTTATCATCAACAACCATAATGTCATCCACAAATCAAGGACGATACGCATGTTTGATGATAAAGATAAATTTCTGAGATCATATGTCGAATTATCTAGTTGGATAAACAAATTTTCGATTAAATAAAGCCTTATGACACTTGACTGATACTACATGAACTTATAATTAGGTGCAAGAAAAAACGGCTTATTCAATGCAGGGTAAGTAATTAATAAAAAAATAGTATTACATATTATCTCAAGAATATTGATCTATGCCAATATTTTCACCAACAAAACCTAGATTTTGACTTCGGAAAGCCCTAAGTAGGCACACAATTGTTTAAAGCGAGAGAAGCAAAATAAACAAATACTTCATTTGCCATCAAGCTCATATTCCGAAGCACAAAAAGAAGATAAGGACGAAGACAATTTTGAATAACCAACAAAGGGAAGATTCAACATAACAAAGATAGTAAGATTGATTGAACAGAGTAGGAGGTTTACCAGCATTAACATTCACTAAACTACTGAAGTTCTTAATTTACAAGTTCTATCATGTCCACAAAAAGATATCCATAAAATTAAGCAAAGATTTCTTCATACTTCAACAATATTGGCCACCAATGCTTTTGCTCCTTTTGGATTGAGAAGAGGATATTCATAGACTCAATACTCCTTATGACAGGACCCAGAATCTGGTTAGGCCGTGCGGGCACCCGACATCCTCCCCTAGACCCGTCGGACGAACCCTTACCAATTAAATTAGGAAAATAAATATAACAATTCATAAATAAGGACAAGACTTTAAAAAAATACAGACATACTGATACCTCTAAGCTGTACAAAAGAAATTACAGCTGACTACCCAACATACTAGGTTTAGGGCTCACCCTGAAGGGAGCAAAATATAACTGAAATAGTAAACATAAAGCTGGTGGCCATCCTGAATAAAAGCTGGCTCACCCTGACAGCTGAAGTCGTCTTCGCTCCTTCACAACATGGCGAACTCAATCCTGGAGCGAATCTGCCGAAACGAAATAGATAGACAAAAACAAACAACAAACAAGGGTGAGTCAAAAGGACTCAATAAGTGGGGCAGACTAGCCACCTCAAAGAATAGGATAGCTAGCCAGGGAGACAAAAAAAGATAAACCAAATTCCTCTTATTTAAATTATGAAAAGGCAGAGCCAGATAATAACTAGAAACATGTATGGAATCACAAACTCATTAACAACCAAGAACGTAAGATAGCCAGAACATATAGGTATCCCGAACAAATCAACAATCAGAAATACATCCTATTGCGGCGTACAACCCGATCCATATATTCATCTTGTTGCGGCGTGCAACCCGACCAATATATTCATACTATCGCGGCGTGCGACCCGATCCATATATTTATACCATTGCGACGTGCAGACGTGCAACTCGATCCATATATTTATACCGTTACGGCGTGCAACCCGATCCCCGCAACCCAGAATACGAGCCAGAAATATATAGGCAAACTGAGATATGTCCACGACATACTATACATACCGCATACATAAAACACAACACAGTACACACAATAGCTAGTATGCGGTGCACTGAGATGGGATGAATGCGGTACAATGCAATGCAGTCACATATGAATGAGATGGGATGAATGCGGTACGATGCAATGCAGTCACATATGCCTGATACCTATCTCCGGCGCAGGACTCTCGTCGTCTACCCGGAGATATATGCAATCATGATCCTTCACCGGCTCGGGAGTCTAATCGATTACCGGGAAGTATATGGAATAATGACCCTTCACCGGTGCGGGACTCTCATCGCCAACTGGGAAGTATATGCAATAATGATTCTTCACCGGCTCGGGACTCTCATCGATTACCGGGAAGTATATGCAATGATGACCCTTCACCGGCTCGGGACTCTCATCGATTACCGGAAAAAACCTTATTACAAAGAACCTTACAAAGTTAGCACAGTTACTCAACAACCGCTTTATCCTTTGGATTCACTGCCAAACGATCCTGCTGTATTCAATAAGCAGAAAACGATATCAAATAAGGCTAAAGGCTTCATTCCCCACATCTTGGGGTAATCCGGTTACGAACCTGATACCCTATTCGCATATGCAATACGCAGGCCAGACCTATATACAGGGTTTAAGGTCACATAACCAAACCCTAAATAAATTATATTTATATGTTGCCCATAACTCACTGAGTGCGAATATATAATCAATTCCATTATCGGGGTCCAATTGGCCCTTGAAACTATCAATTGAAATTATTAAAACGATGGCTAATATCCTAATTTTTACCATCAAAATATATTTAAAGACACATAAAAAACTAGAATAATGCATTAAGATCATTACCTGAATGTTTCAGCAGAAAAATTCTACTTTTCTCCGGCTCTTTTCTCAATTTCTGGCATTTTCTTTCTCGCTGCGTTTCTGGTTTTCTTCGTGCCTATTTGTTTCTATTTCTCACGTCAAAGCTAGGGGAAAGGGATTTTATCCCAATCCCTGGGCTTGCCACCACCTGCCATTCTTTGTTCTTTTTCCTTTTTCCTTTTTTTTTTTTTGTCATTTTCTCTTTTTCTTTTCTTTTATTTTCTTTTCTTTTCGTGAAAAAAATTAAAACGGTACCCTACGTTATTCGAAATAATTTCAAATTTTCCATACAAGTTATACAAAATATATGTAGCATACTCGCTAAGGCAGATCTCAAATCGGGTTCCCGAAACTCAACATGCGACTTTAAATGGAAAAAGGTCAAATTATTTAACTTTCGGTATTTTAACGGAAACTAGCCGAACAACCTCGAAATTCAATTTCGAAAAATTACAAAAGTCACAAATAATCATACAAACCTAACGGCGCTTTCGGATTTCGAATCGGAACTCATTCGCCAAAACCGAGCTCGAAAATCTCTTTTTAATATTTATCGATAATAAAAACTGAAACCTTCTTCTGATGCCTACCAAACGAGGTCTGATTTAGCTCAAATTTTACATGTAAGTCCCAATGGACCTAACGAAGATTTTAAAATTATTGGCATGCAAATCGGAGTCCTAGCTCCCGAAACGACTGACCAAGGTCGTTTCATTCTCCTTCACTTAGACTGTCGTTCGTCCTCGAACGAGCCTAAGTCTAAAGCGAGATTCACGTAGATAACAAGAGAACTTGCACAACCTTCATAAACTACGCCACGGGCATTATCTCATGATTACAGAATCATAATTATAACACGCACATCAAACTCTTGGATAAAAACATAGCTGGATAATATCATAACGCCATTGCCCAGCTTATTCTGACTAAGTTGATCCTTCCTTGATCACGAGAGGAGAGTTCTACATTTTCGAAATAAAGATACACGAGACTCTGGATGGATAATCATGATTCCGCCGACAAATCACCTCGTCGATATTCTTTACAATATAGAACAAGTCGATGGAACTAAGAATTAGCTCACGCTTGAACAACACCTTAGGGATTTAATATTAGGATTCGATATCAATTGGAGGAAGACTCCTCCACTTAGAGCATAAACTCATACAACTAATTTGAATAGAAATAGTCATCCTCGCACAACCTGCTGGATTAAGGAAGACTTAGCTAAATAGAGAACGCGGCTCAGACCTGAGCTACCAAATTACTCTCTCGAGTTGCCAAACAGCTGCAACTCTCGAGTTCACAACTCCATACATTTTCTATAAGCACCACCGCCTGATGGATCAAATCAAAGGTCAAATGACGCCTCTCATTACCCTTAGTAGCCTTGAAAAACAACAATGTGCTTATCCGGCCACCTTGACACGCACTCTGGCTCAACACAGGGAACATCACAAGAGGCTACTGACCGCCTAAGCTCACTAGTGCCGAACAAAGAACGGATGGCAATGGACTGAGGATAGAAATGATTAGTGCTTCAGGAAGGTCATCTTTTTATCTGTTTGGCTCCCAGAGCTACACTACTTCCGAGCCAGGAAATTGAAGAGATAGACATTAAATAAGCTTTATGGAACAACATCTATGTCAATTTAACCTTCCTATAAGAAGGAAACTTTGACAATTTACCAGAAACCCTTTTATAATTAAGACAAACTCATGGAATAACATGACTCTACAAGCATCTTAAACAAAAGGAAGGCACATAAGTTGCATATTACTTACTTATCACCTTGCACCAGAAGAAACGATAACACTTTCTGATGGTGACGAATTAGGATCCCATTATCCTACCAACATTGAATTCCGACGAGAGAGGTAAACTGACTTGACATAATAACAGAATGTGGCACAATAAGATGCCAAGCGGAAAATACCGCCACTCACTCCCAATCTCTCGCATTTAAACCTAGTAAGTCTCACAAATACCAGAAATAAATCATACTAGAAGCTCACCCTTCTACCGCAACTGATTCTTAATAGAAACAATATCCAAGAAAACCATGGAACATGATATGACAGACCATCTCCAGATCGATCGGAAGAGTCAAATCTTACTCACATATAAGGGAAGAAGAAACACATGGGTCTACTACATCGGATGCCTCAGCATCCTGCCAGACTGGCAGTTTTATGCTGAACTAAGCCGCTACACTGATAATTACCTTCTGAAGAATAACTGCCACCACGCTCTCAACCTTTACTGGATCGTGGCATTTCTCTGGCTGATTGAGATCTAAATGAAATCCCTGCGACTGGGCAGGTGCCTGAGGGTAAGAAGAATGACGACTGTCTACTTGCTGGAGTAAGGGAAAACTCCCTAAAGGATAACCAAACTCACGACAATGATAACACCTTTTTCGCTAAAAATGAAAACTTGACAGATTATTGATAGCTACAAAGAGAAAACTGACTCTGATCTTGACGAAGTACTTGCGCGCTTTGAGAATTACGCTCTGCAAGCTGAGATAAGACCTCCCAAAATAATCAGAACTCTTACCTCCAAATGAGGTACCATGGTTGCCCACTAGGGCCACGGGATCTCTTGCTCTCCCGCTCTAACTCTTCCCGCTCTAACTTATGGTATGCCTCGTACCTCGAGCAATATCAACAACAACATCAAATGAAATCCCGACCTCAATCTCTCGAGCCATCTGGGATCTCAAGGAAAATGAAAGGTCATCAATAAATCTTTGAATCTCTCGAAAGGCTCATGGACTAGTTCTAATGCATATTCAGCCATTCTATAGAATTCAATCTCATATTCTGAAACCAATAGGCTAACCGACAGGCTACCCTGTCTAATCCACTCAAACTGGCAACATTCTTCATCTCGCTCGCTACTCGAAAGGAATTCTTCCGTGAATCTAGAAGAAAAATCGAACCAAGTTAGCTAATAAGAAAGCGGCCCACCAATTCAAGGCTGGACCCCTGAAACTGGAAAGAAGAATAATCAACACCATACCGCTCGATATAATCAAGAGCCTGAAGGATACGGTGACATCATTTTATTTTAAAAAAACTTACACATGGATTATCTAATGCATGGCTTAAGAATATCAGAAGGTTCAGTTGGGTAAAATAATGCAGCCTTTTCAGATACTCTGACAGAGCCATTACTCGGGCTAGCTAACCAGCCAGAATAACTAGAGGCACAACACATGCTACCTCCGGAACATACTTTACTGCGGTAATATTAAGAGTTGGAATAGGAGCTCCCTGTGACCGAACATCTGTATCTGCGGCAACCTGATAAGCTGCCTAGTGAATAATAGATTCTTGCGGTATCTACATCACCAAGATTCTTGTAAAGCATCGTAGAGAGCCAAGGAAACCACAAGGCACTGCTCCCTTTCCCATTGCGAACTCGTACAGCTGGGGCCTGCGCAACTGGATTTTCATTGCGATCCACAACACTTGGGGCTTCGTCAGTGCTAGCCCCAGGCTAGACAGCTTCGTCTTGAACTCATACCGTTTGTTCATTCGTCGCACGAGGGTTCACAATTACCACGAAGGAATTAACGAATTAACGAAAATACTTTTGAATCCTAGAGCGACGCGCGATAAGAAATGAAGGAAGTGAAACTTCCTAAATGCCATCATAGCCTCTCGTAGATAAGTACGGACGTCTACGTACCCATCAGCGAGATTCTACTAGACACTGTCTTAGTCTGGATATACTCTAAACCGGGCTCTGATACCAACTGACACGATCCAAAATCCAGTTAGGCCGTGCGGGCACCCGACATCCTCTCCTAGACCCGTCGGGCGAACCCTTACCAATTAAATTAGGAAAATAAATATATTAATTCATAAATAAGGACAAGACTTTAAAAAAAAAACACACAGACATACTGATACCTCTAAGCTGTACAAAAGAAATTACAACTGACTACCCAACATACTAGGTTTAGGGCTATCCAGAGTAGACATCTAAGAGTATGAAAGAAGACAGATAGCTCCTGAAGGGAGCAAAATGCAACTGAAACAATAAACATAAAACTGGTGGCCATCCTGAATAAAAGCTGGCTCACCCTGACAGCTGAATTCATCTTCGCTCCTTCACAACGCGGCGAACTCAATCCTGGAGCGAACCTGCCGAAACGAAATAGATAGACAATAATAAACAACAAACAAGGGTGAGTCAAAAGGACTCAATAAGTGGGGCAGACTAGCCACCTTAAAGAATAGGATAACTACCCAGGGAGAAGAAAAAAAGATAAACCAAATTACTCTTATTTAAATTATGAAAAGGCAGAGCCAGATAATAACTAGAAACACGTATGAAATCACAAACTCATTAACAACCATGAATGTAAGATAGCCAGAATATATAGGTATCCTGAACAAATCAACAATCAGAAATATATCCTGTTGCGGCGTGCAACCCGATCTGTATATTCATCCTGTTGCAGCGTGCAACCCGATCCATATATTCATACTGTCGCGGCGTGCAACCCGATCCATTTATTTATACCGTTGCAACGTGCAGACGTGCAACCCGATCCATATATTTATACCGTTACAGCGTGCAACCCGTGCAACCCGTTCCCCGCATCCCAGAATACGAGCCAGAAATATATAGGCAAATTGAGATATGTCCACGACATAGTATACATACCGCATACATAAAACACAACACAATACACACAATAGTCAGTATGCGGTGCACTGAGATGGGATGAATGCGGTACAATGCAATGCAATCACATATGAATGAGATGGGATGAATCCGGTACGATGCAATGCAGTCACATATGCCTGATACCTATCTCCGGCGCGGTACTCTCATCGTCTACCAGGAGATATATGCAATAATGATCCTTCACCGGCTTGGGACTCTCATCGATTACCGGGAAGTATATGCAATGATGACCCTTCACCGACTCGGGACTCTCATCGATTATCGGGAAGTATTTGCAATAATGACCCTTCACCGGTGCGGGACTCTCATCGCCAACTGGTAAGTATATGCAATAATGATCCTTCACCGGCTCGGGACTCTCATCGATTACCGGGAAGTATATGCAATGATGACCCTTCACCGGCTGGTGACTCTTATCGATTACCGGGAAGTATATGCAATAATGACCCTTCACCAGCTCGGGACTCTCATCGATTACCGGGAAGTATATGCAATAATGACCCTTTTCCGGTGCGGGACTCTCATCACCAACCGGAAAATATATGCAATAATGACCCTTCTCCGGTGCGGGACTCTCATCGCCAATCGAAAAGTATATGCAATGCTCAAAACCAGAGTGCAATGCTCATATGCTCAATGCAATACCAACAACAGGGCATAACATGTAATATATAATGTAAATTCAATGTTAAGGCATAATGAGTACGTCTATTGGCAGCTACACACGCAAGGAATACGTGGTAGAAAATCTACGAGGCCAATTGCCTCCAAAGAAATGGATATAAACACTTACCTTGTTACAAAGTTAGCACAGTTACTCAACAACCGCTTTATCCTTTGGATTCACTGCCAAATGATCCTGTTCTATTCAAGAAGCAGAAAACGATATCAAATCAGGCTAAAGGCTTCATTCCCCACATCTTGGGGTAATCCAGTTAGGAACCTGATACCCTATTCGCATATGCAATACGCAGGCTAGGCCTATATACAGGGTTCAAGGTCACATAACAAAACCCTAAATAAATTGCATTTATATGTTGCCCATAACTCACTGAGTACGAATATATAATCAATTCTATTATCGGGGTCCAATTGGCCCATGAAACTATCAATTGAACTTATTAAAACGATGGCTAATATCCTTATTTTTACCATCAAAATATATTTAAATACACGTAATAAACTAAAATAATGCATTAAGATCATTAGCTGAATGTTTCAGGGTAAAAATTCTACTTTTCTCCGGCTCTTTTCTTATTTTCTGGCATTTTCTTTCTCGCTGCGTTCCTGGTTTTCTTCGTTCCTATTTGTTTCTGTTTCTCACGTCAAAGCTAAGGGAAATTGGGATTATCCCAATCCCTTGGCTGGCCACCGCCTGCCATTTTTTGTTCTTTTTCCTTTTTCCTTTTTTTTGTCATTTTCTCTTTTTCTTTTCTTTTATTTTCTTTTCTTTTCGTAAAAAAAATTAAAACGGTACTCTACGATATTCGAAATAATTCTAACTTTTACATACAAGTTATACAAAATATATGTAGCATACTCACTAAGGCGGATCTCAAATCGGGTTCCCGAAACTCACGATGCGAATTTAAATGGAAAAAGGTCAAATTATTTAACTTTCGGTATTTTAGCGGAAACTAGCCGAAAAACCTCGAAATTCACTTTCGAAAAATCACAAAAGTCACAAATAATCATACGAACCTAACGGCGCTTTCAGATTTCGAATCGGAGCTCGTTCGCCAAAACTGAGCTCGAAAATCTCTTTTTAATATGTATCGATAATAAAAACTGAAACCTTCTTCCGATGCCTACCAAACGAGGTCTGATTTAGCTCAAATTTTACATATAAGTCCTAATGGACCTAATGAAGATTTTAAAATTATTGACACGTAAATCGGAGTCCTATCTCTCGAAATGACTGACCAAGATCGTTTCACCTTATTAGCTTTACACTCCTGCACCGGGAAGCACTCTAAGATAGTATTAATTATGAGAATTTTCTAAACTGTTCTTATATATCATCTATAAAGACACAATACCATTATTCAAGAAAAATGTTACAGGAAGATTCGTTGTTCAGTCATGATAAACATTATAGTACTTTTTTTCTATAAACAATAGTCGAGTTCCCATCTGGAACCTTGAGAGGAGATATTTGAACCATGTCTATACTGAAAATATCTTTACAAAAAAAAATGTTACAGGAAGATTCGTTGTTAAGTCATGATAAACAGAAAAGTACTCTTTTTCTATAAACAATAGTCGAGTTCCCATCTGGAATCTTGAGAAGAGATATTTGAACCATGTCCATACTGAAAATATCTACTACAAATTGGAGGGTGGATCTTTTACATTTGACATATTACAAAAAGGAATAACATACCATGTTGGCATTATCTATACAAACTTAGAAAATTAGAAAATCAACTAGTAAAGTCTATCTGTGAAATGACCTTCTGAAAGTTGGCATTTGCCTTTGATCAGCCGAATTGTTTATGTATTGCAGTGACCTGCAAATGCCATCACTAACTGGCCATCATGGTTCTTAATGTTAGAATATACTAATAACGATGTAGTTGTTAGTTATATTACTTCTTGTCGAACAATTATTGATTATACATTTATTAAATATAATAAAGTATTATTTATATAGATCAATTAGATCATTGTGTTCTATTATTTATATAGTAGTTGATTTAGTGTGTAGAGCAAGCTTATACACGGAAGATTAAATCATCGGTTCTTATAAATAATAAAGTATTGTTTACAATCTAAGATGGAAATTGGACAAAGCCATCGGTATGATTGCCGTACAAGATTATATATAATTTATCTTGATTACGGGAATGGTATAGTTCCTTTTCCTTGTGCTAGTGTACTTTGTAAGCATTGAACGAACCAAGTAGAGATAAGTATTTTTATACTGACTATATAAAATAAACTCTCTAACTCATAAAATGTACTTATACTCTTAATCTAGATATAGATTTTATTAGTGGTGCATATTATTCATTGTCTTGATTTATCAATAGGTGAGGTCAAGGATATTTGGGTAAAATAATTCCTAATAAGTTGGATAATGATAATATGCATTTGCGAAGTGATAGTTAGTTGATAAAATTCACGTCTCTGTATAGAGATTGATGACATCCCTTTATGAAAGCTTATAAGTTTCTATGTGTAAATCTAGCTAATGGATTTTGAATCTGGTACATGGAATAAGCTAAGTGGAAGTGTAAAGAATATTCATTTAGTCAATTTATTAAATTGTCAATAATTTAATATTATTGGTTGATGTCTGTAATCTTAACGAGGGGAATTAAATAAAATTTGGTGGAAGAATTTGAAATTCAACTAATCCAATTTGGACTGGGAGAAAAGTTGTTTGGTGGAAAAGGAAAATCTTAACAGGTTTTGGATAAGGGTTTTAACCCTCAAAGCCTAGCCTATATAAGAATAAATTTGGCCTCCTGACGCTCCAAACGCACACGCAAGTATACGCGGTCAATCAAGTAATAAAGTTATAAGAAAGTATCATTCTCACGAGGACTCTTGATTAATTATTAACTAGACAAACATTAATTCAAATACTGCTCTAGAGAGTTCAACTAAATTTCGAGTATTTTTATTATAACTAATTAATAAAAAGTAAAGGAAGTAAAAATTGAACGCAAGACGGTTTCAAGAGTTTTAAATACCAGTGAGAAGAAATGAATATGCGTGGATTATACCTTTCATTCCACTTCCAGTCCCTATGTTAATAGGAGCGGGTTTTATTCTTTTTCCAACGGCAACAAAAAGTTTTCGCCGTATGTGGGCTTTTCAGAATATTCCAGGGTCATGGGACGTTCACCAATCCAGTTGCACTTCTCAGCTAATTGAACTAACTTTATTTATCTGGGTCGCTAATCACAGGGTTGATTTTACTCACAGGACTCTGTTGATACCCTGTTCGCCTATTCAAGCATACTTAACGCCTATATGTCTATGAAATTAGAGTTAACAAGAATGCATGTATTACTCCTGTATAGTGACTAAGCATGACTGTAAGATATATTTCTATCCTAACCACGAAACCATTCCCCGATGCCCAGGTTCAGGAACACGCTCTATTTAATTCTATTGCAACCTACGGCTCCTACTTTCGAGTTCAACCTTAGGTTCATAGATAGTACTTAACAGCTGGCCAGCAATCCAAGTAATTCAGAGCAGAATTGAATAAACAACCCAATACGATAAATTTAACAGATTTCAATTAACATCAGAGTACAACTTTCATGGTTAACCCATAACCCTAGAATAATAGTGTTTAGCTACTCATGGTCATGGTAGCTTTCTCACAAAATAGTCCAAAAATCATGAAACAAAAAAGAGGAAAGAAGAATTACAACTCAGTTGATGAATCTTGATTGCTCTAGCCTCTACTATTTTTCTTACCTTCAAAAGCACCTAAAGAAGGACTAATGATATATTTACAAAGGTTCAAATATGGAATAATGAGAGTAAAAAATGCCCTAGGCTAGTCCAAACTCGGGTAGGAGAGTTCTCAATCATACAACAGCTCATACAATATAAGAATCCTTGTATGCTCAATTCTCAGGTCTCACTGATCATACAATATTCGCATGTTGTAAGGTTCATACATTGAGCTTACAATGTCCCTTAGTCTACTGATTTTTACACCATTATTCTTTATTTTTCTACTTCAATTTTTGACTTCGGACTTCTCCAAGAAATGTAGCCATCATGCTCCAAAATTTTTGGGCATGTATTACTATGAAAACCATCTAAAAGTATTAATATCATTGCTAAAAATATAGGAAATATGTCAAACATCAATACCCCAAACTTAGCTTTTGTTCGTCCTCGAACAAGCTAGTCCACATTTTTTCTCACAATCAAACTCATCCTACTAAGTCAGGAATTCCAGGGAAGTGCATCTATGACTTTGGTTGATACCAACAATTAATCACCAAATATACAAGCACACAACTTCCCCATGTTTATATTTCACACATATAAAACAATAATTATCAAAATAATCAAGCAGTAACATCCAAGCCTCAATAATCGACTCCACTCCCAACTTACTCACGACATGCCCACTTGTTCAAAATTAGGTAGCCTAATAAAAGCTCCTATCTCTCATGATCCAAGTGCCCTCACCAATCAAATCCTAGTCCCAATAACACACCAATAGATCAAATTTATTATAAGGGATGTCTAAGATAGAAAGAATTCGCTCATACTCACAAAGAAATTCAAGTGCCACACAATGGTACCACAGGCTTGCCCGTCTTTTAATTCTCCACTAATGTAGGTACACTCGGGCTAGAATCAAATAGGACTTTATCAAGGTTGTAATGTTGGTTAGGGGACGGGTAGGATAAATATATGGATAATAGTGACTACACCTCCCTAAGCACTTACAAAACTTATTTAAACCTCAATTACCACTTTCTTTCCAACCATTGGTTTTCCTTTCAATTCAACTTCCAATTGCTCCTCATTTTATTCACTTCCTCATTTTTTCTTTTCTTTCATCATTCTTTTTTAGTTTTTTATTTCTTCCTTTTTTTTCTTCTTCTTTTCACAATTTCTCTTCTTTTTCTCATCTCTTTTTTTTTTTTTTTGGAATAACAATTTTGCTCCTCATGGTCACCTACTTAAACTGCACCACCCTTTACTACAACTTAAGCTGTTCAGCTCGTAATACATATAAATGCTCAGGGAGAGGAAAAAAATAGAATGGACAGTGCAAAGCACAAAAATAGGTTACGGCTTGTAATATGGCTTCCAATAAAAAAAGTCATACGCTCAAAGGGGCTCAATAGCATCATGTCATCAAGGAAATGCTATAAAAAAATTTAAACGGGCCAAAGAAGGCCTACTATCATTTCCTAAGCCGAGTACATCCTAGAATTTCGCCTCGAAAAACAATCACGGCAAGTTCTAGACCAATAATGCAAGCACGAGAATAAATACTAATACCTCACCACTCATGAACTACTCAAGACGGAATAACTCCAACTCCTGACAAGAACAAGCGAGACAAAGTCATGTTATTCAGCCAGCCAGAAAATTTAGAAACCTGAGCCGAAGTATCACTAAAAAGGGTGTCTATCAATCCAATACAATACGGAACTCAAAAAATCTTTAGGGAAGTTCTACTTGCATGTAAAGGACTAAATGTGATAGTATCAAACAAGTCACAAAGGAAGCACAGGTCCTTCACCATTTATCTACTCCTATTTTCTAATTGTTTTTTCAATTTTTTTTTTAATTTTTATCTAAAAATACCCGGTTCAAAACAAAAGGCATCCTCGAGAAAGAATCGTGGCTTGAAGAAAACCTGAGAATTATGCCACTAATCTAAAAAAATAAATGATAAAAGCAGTAAAAATGCAATACAAGTCATGATACCCCACCCACACTTAAATAAAGAATGGTCCCCACTGCACAAAAATAAAAACAAGGAAATGGAGTAGGTACCAAAGTGATGCCCGACGCGTCCACAGTATCAATCAGTGAACCCTTTTCAGTAGTGCCAAGAGCCAGTTCTATAGAAGTGCCATCAGTAGCACTCAAAACAACAATCTCATGAATGGACTCGTCCTCAGTCTGGACGCCAATGGAACGCGTGAGCCAAGCACTCTGTATGGAGGAAAAGAACTCTGACATTGTACTCATCAGTGATGCAACACGGGCCTCTAGTTTTCTAAGCAACAACCTATCCCGGGCTTCCTGCTCCTCCCTCAACTTGGCCAACTCGGCCCCTTGCCCCTGCCTCAACTAGGCTAGCTCGGCCTCAACTCGCTCCGATAATTTTCTTTTGTCAACCTTCACCACCTTAGGATCATGGACTATAGTGATATCATGCTCGGGTGTAGTATCTGTATCCATCACATCATCCGTGTACCTCAGGAACTTATGCTTACGCATGATGGCTGACAAAGTGTGTGCACAATAGAGCCTCCATTGCATGTTTTATCGTCTCCGAACCATCTACTCCTGCATGAGATCTCCCAAATTAAGAAATATGCTAGTCGTTAAAGCATAAGCAAGCAGCACCCTAGCCGGAATCACATTGGTCTGATGATCAGCTTGCATAATCCTATTATAAATCCAATTCAACCAAGCCTTTGCTTCCTGGACCATCAACCTGTTTGGTAATGCACTATAGGGTGTGCGGTTGTTAGGAACCCATTCTGCCATCTCTAATTCTTCACATAGCACCTTAACAATGTCATCAAAGTCAGGCTCAGCTACAAATTTCTTGAAATCTGTCATATCAGCATCTGGAGCACCGTAGAACCTATTTATAGCATGGGGTGATATGTCCACATCTCTCCCTCTGATCTAGACTGCATCACTCTTCTTATGGTCCCAGCTTGCATAAAGTTCACGAACTGCTATTATATTAGCAGGACATTTTGGCCCTTTCATGAATGTTTCCCAATTTCTTTCCTCCAACTTGCGAACAATACTAGGACAATCTCTCTCACATGCCTGAACATTCAGAGCTCGCCCTGGCTTGTGTTGTTTCGTGCATAACCAGTTGTATGCCTTGTAGGCATCCTCGCTCACAAAGGTTCCCTCCCAAAGAGACCGCTCAATAGGAATACTCGTGGACGACATGTCTTCAGGCAATGGAATGGTAATGTACTCTTCTTCAGCATCACAATTAACTGGGACATCATCAGCATTGTCCTGCACTATTAGTGCTTTCCCTTTTCCTTGAACTATTCTTTTCTTCTTAGCCTATAGTTTAGAAGTACCACCCTTACGGATCACCACTGGTTTTTCTATCACACTTGCGCCTTTCCTCTTACCCATGGCTGCCTGAGGAGCGGAGGTGGCCTGAGCACTTGGAGCTGACCTCTTTTCGCTAATGGTATGACCTCAGGCTCATCACTCTCCTCCTCCACTTCCAGGGCAGGTTTGTCATGTTTTCTCTTTGAGCATTGCTCTCGTTTATCCTTGCCCTATGTTGGATTCCTTGCTAGTTGGCCCCCGGTCCCACCTCCACCGCTCTTAGATTCTTGGTTTGTGACCGCCATTTGGTAATGAAATACCTGCACAAAAATAATTAAAATCAGCCGATGAAGTGCAACCAAGTTCATCGAGATAGCTCGAAACTAGTCCGTTCAAGCTTTTTGTGCACCTCTTGGTGTGCATCACACACTTAAGCTCAAGTGTATTTCACTTTTAAACAATTTAAGCTCATTGTAAACTTATTATGTCATTCGCGAAGTAATCCGACTTCCCTTGATGTGCACCTCTTTATTTGAAACAATTCTCGTGTTTAAAAATCACCAAAGTGTGCAAACGGGGTTCCTACACCCCACGATTATGCTATTTTTCATCACAAAAACATGGAGAAACATTCAATTATGAAAAAAAATCAAGGCAGTCCATGAATTACACAACGGGCAGCGACTGGTGTAACTAGTGTGCAAAACGACACTCATCGCGTACTTACGATGTGCAATGAGTGTCGCTCAAGTTAAAGCGCCCTAAACGCTGCCCCCAAGCCATAATTATAACCAATTCATGTTAAGTTTATGCCCCATAACTGATTCGGTTACTCAGGTTTGTCCGAATGTATCAAATTTTTATTGGGAAATTTTGTTGAACACCTTGCGTGCACGATTCTGGACAGCTTATATGTGAGCTATTTGATCGTGATTTGGCCTCCAAAATCCGGGAGCTTTCATGTTTCAATAACCCCAGTGCATCACCGTACTCCCCATAATAAGATACCAAGCAAAAATATTGAATTTACACCATGTTTTCACCGTAAAACTTAAAGTTAACATTTAAGCATATGGGAAAAAAAAGGGAATGGAAAAATGCAACAGTCCTGTAGGCGAAAGAAGGACGAAGGAGAGAGATAGAGAAAAAGAGAATGAGAGAGATTGATCAGACCTGAAAATCAAACAAACAACAGAGGAACAACAAGCAAGAGAGGCCAAATTTACGTCCTGTTTCTATTGTTCTCTTTGACTGGTAATATTGTCAAGTGTAGTGTGCGTTTTATGTCTTATTTGCTTACCTTACAAAACTCTTGCATTGTAAGACTTGAACTTTGAGAATAAAATTTTCTTACAATATCCTTACAAAATAAGTCAGTCCACTGGTTGAGCTTATATTCCCAACGCCACAGCCTTACAACAGCTCCTACAATGTAAGACTTGTTGTAAGGGCCTGAACACTGCTCTTTTTCCTGCATTTTTTTGCTTTACTGCACAGTGCTTAATTCTCCAAGTTCACCTCGCTAACTCCCTGCTATAACACAATCAAACAACCAATTAGTTTCAAGTTGTCCGTTTTTTTTACTTTTTTTAATTTTTGTTTATTTTTAAATATCAAAACTAACTAACTAACTACCAAAAAATGATAAACCATGGGTTGCCTCCCATGAAGCGCTTGATTTAACGTCGCGGCACGATAATTACATCCCTCTTCAAGGGTCAACCAAAGAGATGGAGGATTTAAGCCTATCGACTTCACCTCTCCAATAACGGTTCATTCTTTGCCCATTCACAAGAAATGACTTGTCGGAACCCGGGGCTCGCAATACAATCGCTCCATGGGGCATCACCTTAATAATGTCAAACAGACCGCACCACCTCGACTTGAGCTTTCCAGGGAAGAGCTTCAACCTTGAGTTAAATAAAAGAACAAGTTGGCCCGGCTCAAAGTGACGGTACTGAATGTGCTTGTCATGCCACTGCTTAGTCTTCTCTTTATATAATTTGGTGTTTTCAGAAGCATGCAACCTAAACTCATCAAGTTCATTGAGTTGAAACAATCTCTTTTCACCCACCAATTCCATATCAAAATTTAACTTCTTAATCGCCTAATAAGCATTGTCTTCGAGCTAGACTGGCACGTGGCACGCCTTTCTGTAGACCAGCTTGTACGGTAAAGTCCTAATTGGAGTCTTATAAGTTGTCCTATACACCTAGAGCGCATCATCGAGCTTGGTAGCCCAATCTTTTCTATTTGCACTAACAGTCTTCTCAAGAATTTGCTTCACCTCTCTATTGGACACCTCAGCTTGCGCACTAGTTTGCGGATGATAGATGGTGGCGACCTTCTACTAGACCCCATACTAAGCTAGAAGGTTGTTTAGCAACTTGCTGCAGAAGTGTGTACCTTCATCACTAATCAAAGCCCGCGGAGTCCCAAATCTGGTGAAAATATTCTTTTGATGAAACTCACCACCGCCTTTGCATCATTAGTAGAAAGAGCAACAGCCTCCACCAACTTAGACACGTAATATACTGCCAATAAGATGTATTTGTTACCATTCGATTAAGGGAAAGGACCCATGAAGTCGATCCCCCACAGATAAAAAATTTCCACCTCTAGAATGCCTTACAGCAGCATCTCTTGCTTCCTTGTGATTGTGCCGGTTCTTTGATATTGATCACACTTCTTTACAAAAGCGTGAGCATCATTAAATAGTGACGGCCAATAGAACCTGGATTAAAGTACTTTAGCGGCTGTTCTGCCACCACCATGATGACCCCCATAAGAAGATGCATGGCACTCTTGTAGAACAGCCTCCGTCTCTTCCTCAGGAATGCATCTTCGCACCAACGGATCTGCACACAATCTAAACAAAAATGGCTTCTCCCACATATAAAATTTCACATCATGGAAAAACCGACGGGTACCCTCTGTAGTCAGATGTACTACCTCACTTACCAAATAGTTGGCATAATCAGCGTACCATGGATCCGAATGACTTGTGATGGAAAAAAGTTGCTCATCAGGGAAGGTTTCTCTGAATAAACCTCCCTCATCCGCGTGCTTGTGGTTCTCCAACCTAGATAGTTGGTCAGCTACTTGATTTTCCGTTCCCTTACGGTTGCGGACCTCAAAGTCAAATTCTTGCAGCAATAACACCCAACGAATTAGTCGAGGCTTGGCATCCTTTTTATCAATTGAATACATGATTGTTGTATGATCTGTATAGACAATAACATTGATTCCAACCAGGTATGCCCGAAACTTATCAAAGGCATACACTACTGCCAACAACCCATTTTCAGTAACTGTGTAATTCAACTGGGCAGGATTAAGAGTTTTGATGGAGTAGTAAATTGAATGGAACACTGTGTTCCTCATTTGCCCCAGGACTGCAACAATAGCGACATCACTAGACTCACACATTAATTCAAATGGTCCAGTCCAATCAGGAGCCACTATTATTGCTGCAGAGACCAATTTCTCTTTCAGCTCATTAAATACCCTCAGACAGGCCTTATCAAACACAAATGCTGCTTCTTTCTCAAGTAACCTGCACAAAGGAGTAGAAATCTTAGAAATATCTTTAATAAACCTCCTATAGAAGCCAGTATGTCCGAGAAATCTTTGGACTCCCTTCACAGACGTGGGTAGAGGTAATTTTTCAACTTCATCAATCTTTGCCTTGTTAACCTCAATTCCAGCACTGGACACCTTGTGTCCCAAAACTATACCTTCACGAACAATGAAATGGCATTTTTCCCAGTTTAGAACAAGGTTAGTTTCTTCACACCTAGCAAACACTAGATCAAGATTGGTTAGACAAGCATCAAAAGAAGATCCAAAGACAGAGAAATCATCTATAAACACCTCGACAAACTTTTCCACTATATCAGTGAAAATAGCCATCATACACCTTTGGAAAGTCGCAGGTGCTTACGTAACCCGAATGACATCCTCCTATAGGCATAGGTACCGTAAAGGAATGTAAAAGTGGTTTTCTCCTAGTCTTCGAGAGCAATCCATATCTAGTTATAGCAGAGTAACCGTCAAGGAAACAGTAATACTCTTGACCAGCTAGCCTATCTAACATTTGATTAATAAAAAGAAGGGGAAAGTGGTCCTTTCGGGTGGCTTTATTAATTTTTTTATAATCAATGCACACTCTCAACCCCGTGACAGTCCTTGTAGGGATAAGTTCATTATTATCATTTTGCACCAATGTCATCCCTCCCTTTTTAGGGACGCATTGCACAGGACTTACCCACTTATTGTCAGAGATAGGGAAAATTATACCTACATCTAGCCACTTAATCACCTCTTTCTTTACCACCTCTTTCATGATTGGATTGAGGCGACGCTGATGCTCCATACTAGGCTTGTATCCTTCCTCCATGAACATCTTGTGCATGCAAAAACCCGGGCTTATTCCCTTGATATCAGCTATGGTCCAACCAATAACACTTTTATGCTCTCGTAGCACTCTCAACAGCTTCTCTTCCTACAAATCAGACAACAAAGAAGAAATAATCACAGGTAACATGTCAGATTGCCCCAAATAGGCATAACGAAGATGAGTAGGTAAAGGCTTGAGCTCAAGTTTGGTCGCCTCTTCAATAGATGGCTTGGGTGGTGGCCCTAGCGGTCTATCTAGAGGCTCAAACTCGGAAGACCGCATAATATAATCACACGAGCAGTCTAAAAGCTGCAAAATCTCCTCTACATCAGCATCGTCACTAGTTTCTTCCCCTAGCATCAGTGCTTGTTGTAAATCATCTTTAACATAATCAGTTGGATCACTAGACTTCTCCTTCGGGTCACTCACTTTGATCATGGAAACCTCTTCATGATGGCCATGAATTTTTAGAGCCTTGTACGCATTGAAATCTGCTTCTTGATCATTCACCTTCACTGTCATTTTTCCTTCTCAAACATGGATTACAGCATCACCAGTGGTTAAGAAAGGTCGTCCCAAGATGATAGGAACTTCCTTATCTGCCTCATAATCCAGGATGATGAAATCAGCTGGAAAAATAAATTGGCCAATTTGAACCAATACATCCTCAATCACCCCCTCAGGATAAGTAGTAGACCGATCGGCTAACGGAAGTGAGACCGTTGTTGGCTTTGGAGTACCGAGACCCAGTTGGTTGCACATAGACAATGGCATAAGATTTATGCTCGCCCCTAGATCACATAGGGCTCGACCAACTGCTATGTTGCCAACACAAATAGGAATGGTAAAACTACTTGGATCCTTCAACTTTTGTGGGAGTTTGTTATGAACCCTAGATGTGCACTCTTTAGTAAGTTCCACAGCTTCGAATTCATTGAGTTTCCTCTTTGATGATACTATGTCTTTGATGTACTTGGCATACTTTGAAATTCCTCGGAGCACGTCTACCAATGGAATATTGATACTAGTCTGTCTGAGTATGCCCAAGATCTTTGTGATTGCGGGATCCTGCAGATTCTTTTGCAACCTTGGAGGGTAAGGTGGTGGTGGTTTAGCAGCAATCACTGCCTCTTTCTTTTCTAGCTCCATCTCGACTTCGATTGATTGCTCAGCTTCTCTTTCTTTGTTAGAGTGCGAGTGTTTTAGCTTCTTTGGAAGTTCTTCCAAAGCCCTCCCATTTTTTAATGAAACCGCTTACACCTGTTCCTTCGGGTTGAGATCAGTGTTCCTTGGAAGTGCTCCAAGTAGCCTTGTATTTTGATTGCTAGCAAGCTGTCCCATTTGTTTTTCTAAAGAGTGAATGGCGATGTCCTGGTTTTGTTGAAGAGTTGTAATCTTCTGGTTGAGATCAACATCCAGTTGTTGTATCATTGCATCTATTTTTGACGTTCCAGGCTACTTCTGCTGTGGTGGATTCTGCACTTGATGAGTATTACCTTGAGGTTGTCTGCTGCCTTGCCCACCTTAATTACTGCCCTATGAGAAACTCGGGTGGTTCCAAAAGTTAGGCGGGTAGGTGTTGCCATACTGAGCATTTTGGTTAAATCCTCTGTTCTGTTGATCTACATAGTATGCATACTCTGGGTTAGCCGAGCGCACACTACCTATATGATCATCTCCACCACACATATCACAGAATTGTAGTGCTTGCACTTGTTAAACCTGGGGCGGAGCCTGTGGCTTGCTTACCTGGACTAGTACAGCATCAAGTTGCTGCTTAACAAAGTGTTGCATTGCCGCTATTTTAGCTCTCATAGCTGTCAGTGCATCCACTTCCATCTTTCCACCTAACTTAAGGGTTTTGCCTCTGCCTGATTCACCTTGATAATGCTGACTACCATATGAAATTTTGTTAAGAATGATCTCTAGCTCATCATACTGCTTCTCTAAACTTGGTTCGCCACAATAAGCATTCAGCAAAATTTTATTATGCGATTGGAGTCTCTCAACAAAAATTTGTCCCAATTCCTCTTTTGATTGGCCATGGTGTCGGCAGCTTCTCAACAGTGCCTTGAACCTTTCACATGCTTCAACTATCTCTTCTGATGAACTCTGACTAAACGACACTATCTCACCTCTGATCTTTGCAGTCTTGCCAGATGGAAAAAATTTGATCAGAAAATAGGTGAAGCTAGGTGGTTGGATCAAGAGCCACCTCTTTGCTTCACCCATCAAAGTTAATGGGAACATATTCAGCCGTATATATTCATCCGACAAATCAATATATTTGTAAGTGTTGCTGATCTACAAAAAATTCTGAATGTGCTGTTGAGGATCTTCATGTGATAAGCCCTCGAACTGACCATTAGACTGGAAGAGTCGGATCATACTCTCTTTTAGCTCAAATTTACCAGTGATGGTGGGCCTCACAATAATTTTGGTCATGTTATCAAGATTGAATCTGGCCACTTCCAGTATGGCGCAGTTTTGATTTTCAGCCATCTCTGCAGGTTCAGGAACAAGGGCTTTCTCTAGCTTTGCTTTGAGTCTGGCCTGCTTCTTTAGCCTGTGAAAAAGTCTTTTAGGTTCAAGTTCAAAAGTGTAGAGTTTATCACCACTCTTACTCCTTCGCATTCAAGACAAAACCTGAAACACCCAAAGATAACTAAAACAAAAATTAATCTTGAACAAATAACAAATAAAAGCTAATCTAGAAACTAATTAATTTTTGGTCCCCGGCAACGACGCCAAAAACTTGTCGCTCCAAATGCACACACAAGTATATGCGGTCGATCAAGTAATAAAGTGATAAGAAAGTATCGTTGCCACGAGGACTATTGATTAATTATTAACTAGACAAACTTTAATTCAAATACTGTTCAAGAGAGTTCAACCAAATTTTGAGTGTTTTTATTATAACTAATTAACAAAAAGTAAAGGAAGTAAAAATTGAATGCAAGACAGTTTCAAGAGTTTTAAATATCAGTGAGAGGAAATATTCCAGGGTCATGGGACGTTCACCAATCCAGTTGCACTCCTCAGCTAATTGAACTAACTTTATTTATCTGGGTCGCTAATCAAAAGGTTGATTTTACTCACATGACTCTGTTGATACCCTGCTCACTTATTCAAGCCAACTAACGCCTATATATCTATGGAATTAGAGTTAACAAGAATGCATATATTACTCCTGTATAGTGACTAAGCGTGACTGTTAGGTATATTTCTATCCTAACCGCGAAACTATTCTCCGATTTATTCTATTGCAACCTACGGTTCTCACTTTCGAGTTCAACCTTAGGTTCATAGATAGTACTTAACAGCTGGCCAGGAATCCAAGTAATTCAGAGCAGAATTAAATAAACAACCCAATACGATAAATTTAACATATTTCAATTAACATCAGAGTACAACATTCATGGTTAACCCATAACACTAGAATAATAGTGTTTAGCTACTCATGGTCATGGTAGCTTTCTCACAGAATAATCCAAAAGTCATGAAATAATAAAGAGGAAAGAAGAATTACAACTCAATTGATGAATCTTGATTGCTCTAGCCTCTACTATATTTTTTGCCTCCAAAAGTACGTAAAGAAGGACTAATGATATGTTTACAAGGGTTTAAATATGGAATAATGAGAGTAACAAATGCCCTAGGATAGTTAAAACTCGGGTAGGAGAGTTCCTAATCGTACAACAGCTCATATAATGCAAGAATCTTTGTATGCTCAATTCTCAGGTCTCACAACTTCTCATACAATGTATGCATGTTGTTAGGTTCATACAATGAGCTTACAATGCCCCTTAGTCCACTGATTTTTACACTACTATTCTTCATTTCTCTACTTCAATTTTTGATTTCGGACTTCTCCAAAAAATATAGCCATCTTGCTCCAAAATTCCATCAATTCATACCTAAGTCATTGAAACACACCAAGTTAGAATCATGTCACAAATTAGCATTGTTGGGGATTTATTACTATGAAAACCATCTAAAAGTATTACATATCATTGCTAAAAATATAGAAAATATGCCCAACATCACCTCCACTATAGACAAACGAAAAATACAGTTTTTCACCCTTTTCTCCGAAACACTTGTTCCACTCAACTAATGTTGGTCCGAGAATTGTTCGGGTACACAATAGAAGGCCGTGGAAAGCTGAAGTAACTAGACAACGAGATTATTGAAGGTCTTTGTGAGTGCTTTTACATGTATTCTGTTTTATATTATTATAAAATTGAATATATGCTACTAGTTTTTCTAGAATACATGTGAGTATGACGCTTGAACTATTTACACGGCATATACGTTCTTTCAGAAAGTTCTTCAACAACAGCTTTGAAATCCTTAAACTTAAAATTAAAAACTTATGCGCTAATCAAGAGAGATAGTAGATCCCATGTTAGATCGAACAAACGATAAAATGTGAAAAAAGGAGGCGAAACAAGAGAGAGGTGAAAGGAGCTCCAGCTAAGGATTCTGCAAATTTGGAGTTTAGTTTTAAGTTAATGGTGGAATCTAGGAGAATGACCAAAAAAATTCTTGAATTTAATATTGTGGCAGCACATAATGAGGATATTTTGGAGAACTAAAAAATATATACATTATTAACCTATTACAACTATGTAGTACTAGTATGTTAGTTCTCATTCTTTTATTTTATTTGAACATCCTTTCTTTATTTTTTTAATTACAAAAGAAAAGTAAAACCTTTACTAAGACTTTTAATCTATATTTTCAAAATAAAGGATGAGTGGTTCTAGTTATTGGCTTGGAATTATTTCATCATTACATTTTTTTATTAGAGTTTCATTATCCATCTGTACAAAAAAGGAAGGCAGGAAAAACTACTTCCGCAATATCTGTATCTTAATTCAACTTTCAATATTATTACTTCTCATAGTTGTCGATAATTAATTAATCACAACTATATTAATTCTTATTAATGTATGTATTTGACTATGCGAAGCTTTATTTTTATCAATTTATATGTTTACAAAATAAAAGGATGTGGATTTGTGTCAATGCTTCAGCAGGCTTTTGCTATTAAAAATTTTGTTTTTCTTTCCTTTTCTGTGACAATTTTGCCTTTCAAATTAAAGAAACTAAACTAGTGTAATTACCACCTAACTAAATTAGTTATATTTGTACTAAGAAACTACATGTGACATCCTTAAATGGTGCCACATGCCTTCAAGTTTAGCTAGACTTTTTAGCTTTTAAATAATGCAAATATATATAGATATATAAATTAAATATTCAACACAAGTAATAAGCATTACACAACATAACCGAAGACTAACATACATCGCATGATTGAGCAACTCTAGTCTAGAGGGAAATAACAACTCATAGCTGCGTAGAAAACAATATAGGGATATATAGCACAACTATAAAGAAAGGTATAAAGACACTGGCTCCCAACCAAGGGAAAATGGACCTCATGACCTAGTAGCTAGCTCAACAAGAACACAACTCAGTCATCTCGAGCTCAATTTTAGCTCTGGAATCTAAACATACAAATTAAGGGTTAGTTCACTAACTCCACAAGCAACTTTTACACTACAAGAGAAAAGGCGACAGAAAATGTGGTCCCTAAAGATCGATTTCTGGTCCTTAAAACTCAATAGCGACGACCGTCGTCATTGCCTCTCTCGCTAAAGGTCTACAACGACTGTCTACTATCTGGCCGTTAAAGATAATTGCGACCAGACGTAACCTGTTCCCCAAATCACTTTTAGTGACCATTTTTTTGGTCCATAATTGACTATCCAAACAAAAAATATCTGGTCCCAAATATTATTGAGTGACTGGCTTTCTGTTTTTTAACTTGATTGTGCAATAAAAAGTTAGCGATCACAATTGACTGGTCCCTAAAGTATTTAGGACCAAAAATTTTGATCCTGATTTTAATTACAAAAATTCTAATTTTTCATCAATTATTTCTGCAGCTACAAAATTTTAAAATTAATTCTACATGTAAAGATATTGCATTCACAACCAACAAGCCTTTAAAATGATACTCCCTCTGTTCCAATTTATGTGGCAGCATTTTCTTATTAGTCTGTTCACAAAAAAAACGGCAACACTCTAAATTTGGTAACAATTTAACTTCAAAATTATAGGTTTGCCATTAATAAAATGATTTACAACCACACGAACATCTATGTCTTATTTTAGACCACAAGCTTCAAAAGTCTTTCTTTATTTCTTAAACTTCGTACCGAGTCAAACTATGACATATAAAGCGGAACGAAGGAAGTATATATTACCCAACACAAAATTGGTTTAATTGCATTAAAGGCATTGCATAGCCATAATGTAAGAAACAACATTGTTTACTTTCTTGAATACAAGAAAACTAGCTAGTTAACATCCCTTAGACTATAACATAAAATAGGTCCATAGTCCCAGCAAAATAATTAGTCAGCTATGTCCTCAAAATCTACTTGCTGTATGTGCATTCACATCTTGAAAACCTGTAAAAAGATAAGAATAAAACTGTTTTAGAAAACTAAAAGAGAAAGTTCAAGCTTTCTGCACAAAATTACTCAACTTCAAAACACTAAAATAAGGAATTGTATGATGATAAGATGGAAGATAAATGACACGTTCAACCAGGAATAACTATTTGGCAAGGGTAAGTAAAGATCTAGAATTGTTACATTTAAATTTGACCGTAAGCTATTTGCAAAGTTGTACGTGAACTATTATTACACACAAAACATCCCACAATAGTGTCCCTATAAGTATACCAAAAAGTGCTATGCGTGGTAGATAAATGACATGCTAAAGCAGGAAGATTGCATATCAAAATGCACCAGACTTGAACCATATTTTGTTTTATCAAAATGCACCAGACATATCAAAATGCACCAGACTCCTAAATATTTTTTTTTTTTATTCCATCATCAGCAGGCCAACAATCTCAAATTCACTGCCCAAATTTTGCTTCTTTACATAGTCAAGAGATATAAGTTTTACTGCAAAAATTGGTGAAGTATTCATTTACTAGTCAAGCACATACGACACATAACAGAAACACTCAACTTTCCATATATAACTACTTCATGATTCTAATAACTGTCACTTCTTGATTCAAATCACAATACATAATTTCCCAACAGAACATATAACATTTTCATGAAGGTACAACAAAAGGACATGACTCGGGATTGTATATCACAGATCAAATACCTACTAATTTTAAGACGACTTCATATATAGGATTCAGAAAAATAAAAATTTACAGTACAAAAGAGATCCTTGCACTAGCAAGTACAATGTAAATATGTGAAATTAACAGCGATAGTGTAATAATGTCGTATGCACCAACAGGCTTTCTTGAACATCATCACAGCTTTATAGCTGGTGAATAAATGGAATAAGTCCTTAGCTAACTTGATGACTAATAGTGGAGATAACCAAAAAGTACTTTGTTCTTTGTACTAAAATATTGGCATAAGTTCTTTTATAAGTAATGTATAACATAGTTGTTCTTGTAAAAAGGAACAAAGCAAGAAAAAAAGAAAATGAAGGAAGCGATTAAGGCATACCACAGGAATAAATAATATGAATATATGCCAACGATAATGTATTTACATCAACAGATGCACAAATAATAGCACCTCATTCCAAATTTTCATAAACACTATTCCGCCACGCCCCTATCCACCCTAGCCAAACCAAGCAAGGAAAAGAAAATTTAACACGGAAGAAGGTATGGTTGAAATATGAAAATACCAAATCCAATAGTTATTGGGGAGATTAATTTTTTTCATGAAATATGAAGAAGAAATCTTCTTCCCAACCCCCTGACCTTTTCAAAAATTAAGAGATATCAGAATTTATTTTACTACCTCCAAAGCAAATTCATGGTTACCCATATCTTTCTTGTTGAACACCAGCAATACATATTCATTTTGACGAGTTTCAATCAAAGAATATCACACACTAACTACTTCTCTAATCCCATCGGTAATTGATAGTGAGATAAAAAGAAATCATCACTGCAAATTTAAAGATAGTAATAAAAAAAAACTGCTCATTACATAAATGAATCTCATTAAAAGTTTGAACAAACCATTCCACATAATAAGTTCTTTACTTTGCTAATGGACTCTGTTTCAATTTATCTCTTTGTTTCTTTACTTAGCTACATATTAACATACACTCGAAACTATAATTTTCATATGCCGAAAAGTGATTGATGGTCCATAGCAAGGAATCATGCAACTTACAGTTTTGTTTAATCGATGCATCGAAGGTCTCAACACCGATTTCCCACAACTCTTTCAATTCCTCTATCAACAGTTGAGATATGTGTCAATTGCATCTCCTGGACTATCTGGACCGGGAATAAGTATTGAAATTATCAAATTTTCTTGTTTCACACACATCCAAGGCGGTAAATTATAAGGAATAAGTACCACGGGCGAAATTATATATGATGTTTTTGAATTTCGAAATATCTGAAATCAATCACTAGCAAGTCCAAGTTGAATATTACGAGGTTCAACAGCAAATGAGGGATGAAGTTCATCAAATGACTTCCATGCCATTGAATTAGCAGGGTGCCTCATTATCCATCATCAACTCGTTTATCATGATTCCATATCATTTCAGATGACGTGTTTGTAAACATAAGCAACCTCTGTAGCCTAGGCTTCAATGGAAAGTAGCGTAAAGTCTTTGAGGCTATCCTTTTACCTCTTTAATCCTTGATTCCCTGCTATGTTTATCTATTTTCCATCCGGGAGCACCACAAACTTTGCATGAGTCAAGCAATTTATCTTCCTTCCAATATAGCATACAATTATTTCCACAAGCATCAATTTTCTAGTAAGAAAGCTCAAGCCTCATAATATGAACTTGGCAAATTAGCTCCATCAAGCAACAATTCATCCTTTAATATTTTCAATAACATTAGAAATGACTGATTACTCCAGTGGCCAATAATTTTTATGTGAAGAAATTATTCAATATGGACAACTTTGAAGTTTTTGAATTCTGATATAGTGGTAGCTCAAAATCTTTTAGTAGTCCATAAAAATTTTTTGCTTCAGCATTCGATTCCCCTTCAAGAAAATCATTATAACCCATATTTGTAGTGCCATGATCAAGATTAGGATATAAATCATTCCAAATTTTTCCTATTTCATCCTCACTCTCTTACTCGTATACTTCATTATTATCTTCATCTTCACATTCTGATAACAGCTCACCTAAAACTTCACGGTGGTGATACCAAAACGTGTAGTTTTTTATTATTACAAATGCCACTCAACTATCTCACGTGCTTCTTAATATGTATTACAAAATTTTACGCATGGACAGGGTATTCATCCATCTCTGTCATTCTGTTAAAAGCATAATGTAAAAAATTTTGAACCCCAGTTAAGATGACTCATTAAGCCGATCATCGACAAGTTTCATCCATTGCTTACTAAGTGCCATAACACTTAAATGTTCATAAAAATCAAATTAGAAAAAAATATATAGGATATTAAAAGTAGTCTAACATGCACATAATTTTTTATGATAAAATACGTAAATAAATATAATAGATAACTTGTAAAGAACTAAGTGTGTTAGTTATAGGTGTTTATCCATAGAAGCCGATCTTTTAGAAATTGACTTCAGAGTTAATAATTATGAACTAATGAAATCGATGAAACTAAAACTAGTGAGATATATGTGAAGTACAAAACAACCTTAACTAAAAAGAACTCATATACAGGTCATGAAACAACATTGCTTTCAAGTATTCTCCCCATAGATTCAATAACCTTCAAATCAAAAGTCACTTAAATAATTCTTCGATAAGTTAATCCATATAGATATTTTCAAACCAAAAGAAAAAGTTATACTGTTTGTGTGGGAAAAAATACGCCACCTATTATTACGGGAATACAGATACTGTAGGCGAGATTACACTTAGTCTATAAGTCACCGGGCATAGAGGATACATATCTGCTCCTTGAGCCATGACCGTTAAGGCCAGGTATAGGACGCAGGGTATACTTCCCACTGCCTTAGGGTTCACAATCTCCTAGCTAAGGTTTCATATATACCACCGCCTTGAGTTTAGACCCATAGCCTTTATTAGTTTTTGTATTTTACTATAATTAGGACTGGGTAAATCTCAACTATAAATACCCCTCCTCTAATTGTATTGTACATCAAGTGATTCACACAGAATCTGGCTATTCTCAAGGAATAAGATAATTACTTTCCTGCTTGTTACTTTTCTCTCAATATTTATTTACTTTTCCTGCATAGCTACTGTATAGCTTGTGACCATCTAAAAAATTTAATTGTTTTACCTAAAAAATTTAATTATTTTACCAATTTAGCCCTAAACAGTTTGGTACCCATGGTGGGGCCTAGGCAATTGCAGGTTTCTACAAGAAAAATGCCGCAGTCATCAAATGACAACGACAGCATCCTAAAGGACACAACAATTATGGTAGACGATTCCGATACAGGATCCTAGTGATCCTAACGATCAATCAAAGGACTCTGCCATGGAGCCAGTCCACATAGCAAGTGATGAAGAGGATGATAAATTACGCGGAGGTAATTCTGAATTTTGAGGTTTCCTTGTTGATCTCCTCAAAAACCTGTCAGAACAGGCAGAGCAGAACTCGTCCAACATGGTCAAAGGCATGACCCAAAAATTAGGAGCAATGTTTGCTGGATCGTCTCAGAGGCCAGCATCCCTACGAGGACCAGCGCTTATGAACGATTCACCAGTATCCGTTCCTAATCTCAGGCTCAACATGGATGTCGCCCTTTGAGGCTCGACAACAGTCAGTGATCAAGACCTTAAAGGAACATCTGTTATTTAGGACATCCTAATGAAGATGAAGGTCATCCACGATCAGATCGGTAATGTTCCTGGTACTCCACATAAGGCTGCCACTGTAGATGAGCAGAAGTTTTACAAGCATGCATACAAGGCAAGTGCTGCACCGGCATATGTACCAAAGTATTTCTACTTGCTGGATAACCTTAAGTACGACGGAACTACTGATCCGGACGAGCACATTGCTGCAGACTATGCAGCCGTTAAAAGCAACGAGATTTCGAAAGAAGAAACTCAATCCGCTCTGGTGAAAAGATTCAGATTCTCCTTGACAGAAGGAGTCCTCGAACGGTGCACTCAGCTACACCCAGATGCTGGATCTATTCAAGAAGGCACACTCTGGAGCCCGCAAATGGGAGCAACGCATGGAAGATATCTTCGAGATTCGATTGCGGGATGATGAGTTGCTGAAGGATTACCTGGACAGATTTCAGAGAGAACACATGGAGCTTCCTCCAGTTCTTGATAATGTAGCGGCCTTTGGCAAAATTCTGAACTCCAGGTGTTTGTTAGCCACTAAGGAGTTGTAGTGGATTCTAATTCAACACCCCATGACGACATAGAGTGCTTTACACTAGAGATACATGGAGAAGCTTCGTTTGGAACCTGAAGAATCCCCAATTTTTGGAAGTGGAATCCGCTCGATTGCCCAAGGCCCTAGCCGTCATGGGCAGAAGCGAGAATACACCGAGGAATCTCGAGCTCGGGATAGAGGAAAACATAGTAGAAAAAGGAATTATAGGGCAGATTTCCCAAGGCCGGTCGAAAAATGAGAGGACAATAGAAAGACAACGGTAAATTCCCACAAGGGGTCACTCTCTATAGTCTACATACTTGACAGGTTTGAGGAGCTAGGACTACGTGTTAATGCCGTAGATTTTGTAAAGGATCATATGAAGGATACCTAGGTATACGGGCCTAGTAACATAAGGGCAGAACCTGGCAAAAGAAATACAAACCTCTACTGTAATTTTCATAGGGATCACGGACATGAGACTACCGGTTGCAGAGCTGTGATCCTAAAAGTTGTGAGCTTATTAACCAAAGGATAATTGAAGGATTTGGTGACCGACAGGGGAAAGAAAATGTTTGCCAAGACAAAGGCTCTGAAGAACCGCCAGATCTGTCGGAACCTAGAAAGTCCATCAACGTGATAGTTGGTGGCCCAATGCTACTCGGTGATACGAGGGCCAACGAGGCAGCACCCGAAGAGTGCTACGCTTGAGAAGAGATGATATTTTCAGTGTCGAGGATAGCACTAGTTGCAATACTCCTCACCATGATACTTTGGTCATAACACTTAGAATAGGGGATACAGATGTCAAACGTGTCTTGGTCGATGCTGGAAGCACCGTAAATCTTATTAAATGGGATACCCTGCAAGTGATGGGGGTTGAAGACAAAATGACTCCAAGTGTTTACATACTGGCCGACTTCAACAATTCTTGTGAAAAGTATGTTGGACAGATTAATGTCACTATGCCTCATTCTGGGAGCAGACCACGTTTCATCTTTTTAGGTAATCAAGAGAGGGGTCCCGTATAATGCAATCATGGGATGGTCTTGGATTCATCAAGTCAAAGTAGTGCCTTCCACCTTGCATCAAAAGCTCAACTACCTTACTAATATTGGGGGGGGGGGGGGGGAGGGTGAAAGAAATCAACGAAGAACAAGAGGCGGCAAGAAAATGCTACACATTAGCAATCTTAGGAGAATTTGTCTCCGAAAAGGTGCCAGAGGCAAACTTCCTTGAAGATGATGAAGACCTCGAAACTTCAATCAACTAAGATGACGACTCTAACTGTTTGGTTGATGATTTTTTTTGGGGAGGGGGGGGGGGGGAGGGGAACAGGACTTCAAAGTAAAATTCTTTTAAGCATTTACTTTAAGTAAGTGTTTAGTTTCTTTTTAAATTTTGATTAGAGTATTTTCATACTTATCAATCATGTTACCGGTGTTCACCGAGAACAATTCAGGCTCAACGCCCCTGTTTTATCAATAAAATTACTATTTTATTTAGTCAGTTTTGCAATTAGATCCAACTACGATCTAATTATGCATAGCCCCGACACAATTTAAGTTGAAGTAATACACTCACTTTTCGGGAAAAAAATAGGGTAAAATACTCGCTTAAAGCTATATCACATCTAGTTCAGCCACCAGACATTACATCGTAAGTTGAAAAAATCAATTTAACAAAATTGCACCAACATGCCGGTGGGGACGCCCGCCTGCCTAGTGTTAGACAGTCTTAAAATACTCGAGCAAACAAGCAGCGACGTTCATATTTGGATGCAAAAATGCCCCGTTACATATCTCGGGCTAAAGTCGTCCCATTGTGGGCGTAAAATAGCCACCTATTATAGGTGCAACATAAGCCGCCAACCACAGGCACATATTCACTGGATGTAACGGCCCATGCAGCACACTGATAAACATTCTAAACACTAGAATCTCGACGCAAAAAAGGAAAAGCAAGTACATCCTTAACGGTCTCTATTCTTAATGTGAACAGACGTATAAACAGGGCGTCCGTTACTTAGTTAAAAAGCCGCCTAACTTATCGGCGCACACGCCTATATAGGCACGACTTTGCAAGATCATTATATAACAAACTGTTTACGGCAAACATAAATCATCACAATAAAACTAATGAGAAGTTCTAAGTCAAAAGCCTCATAGTGGGCAAAAATATATTAATTACACCCATAAAATATAGGCGGATGTTAAGAACTAGAGCAAAAAAAAAAAAATTCATTGGGGAGGGGGGGAAGTTGTAACTCTCTCTCAGGGGACTTCCTTCAGTGGCAATATTCTGCGAAGGTCTTGCTCCACCAACTGCAGGTTCCCCAGCCGTCATGATATCTTCTTCTCCACTAGCCTCTTCGGAGCCTTCCTTAGGGTCGGACCCCACCTGAGCATCTGTTTGAGCTACAAGCTCTATCATCGAAGCAATCTCATTAGTTAGGTCCAAGCTAGGGTTGTTACGTACCCGGTGCAAGGAAGCAAGAGGGACTGCCAAATTTGTACGGTCCATTTCGGGAATGTGACGGGAATTCAAAGCCTTCATCCTTTTCTCCCTATAATGGGCCTCATTGCAATGCTTGTCACAATACTTCTCGAGGGTTGCCACTTTGTTTCTCAACTGGTCATTCTCATCTTAAAGGAAGGCAGAGAAGCCACTAGCATCAGAGATACTCCTCTCGCAGCTTTAATTCTCTCGTCCACCTCTGACAACTTTTGTCGCAGAGCCTCTACCGTCGACTCTAGGTGGGTGATATTGGTTTCATGAAGTTACTCTGAGAGTTGGGCCTCCCGAAGGGAGTACTGAAGGGTCTCCACAGCCTGCCTGCACCTGCGAATCTCATTACTCATCGCCTCATCGAGATTCTTGTTCTTCAGGAACTCTAGGTAATAAGCTTTGTGCGTGGTCTGAAGCTCCCCTTTCAGCCGCTCCCATTATTTTCCTTTCTACTTTTTGCTATGGGATTATCAAAATGATCATTTGCATTTATTTTATTAAAAAGAAAGGACAAGGTTCTTCAAAAAGGAAATTGATATTTATCCAAGGAAATTGATATTTGTTTACACAATCACAATTTATTATAGACTATTGTATTTTCTATTGTACTAGACTATTTAAAAATAAAAAGTTTCTATATTATTTTTTTTGGGTGTAGTTAGTGGTGTTTGTTATAATGTTAATGTACTTGAGAAAACTGAATGAATATTGCTGCCTATTATTTTATTTTTTTATCAAAAAAGGATGGTTTAGTGGCGACCTTTGTTACCACAAAAAAACAGTTTTAGCTACGACCCTACTTGACATAAAATTTAAGTACTTTGTGGCAACTAAAGTGTATCCTATTATGGCAACTTAGTCACAACAAAAGGTGTGTCTTTAGTGGCGATGCTTTTTGGAACACCTTTATGGGTGGTTTTACGTTGCGATTATAGTTGCCACCAAAAGCTTACTTTAAGTGGCAGCTGTTATTTGTCGCCACATATAAGTATCAGCCATTAACTATTTCTAACGACCTATGAGTCACCGCAAAAGACCTTTGGGGCCGACTTTTCGTCTTTTACTAGCGAATTTTGTCGCCAAAAAATGTTGAATTCTTGTAGTGATAACATCACTTTTATGAACCATATTGCCTACCTATCCCTAAATCTTCGTCCCTATTAAGCAGCTTTCATATAGTGATAGTATCGCCTTATGGTGGCGAGCCCTGTCATTAATCATCAAAAAACGTACAAAAATAAGTGGATAAATGATCCTTCCCCTTATGATGTATTTTGTACTAAGAAGTGAAGAAGACTTTGTCCCATATCAGTGGAACAAAATTTTGGAGATAGTTTAAAGAAATAAATAGTCCTCCAAGTCCTTTGTGTAGTATATATTATATATTGTATATATTGTATATTGTATAATATATATATTTAATACTTGAACATGGAACGCAGGCGTGGGTCAGTCGAGCTTAAGTGATGCGTGGCAACTCGAGCAACAATCCAAAACCACCATCCAAGGCCAAGGAAGAGCTTATGCATTGGAACGCCATGGAAGGAGGGACATTCGAGACACATTTCGACGCGTTTCAAGTCTTTCCAGGAAGAGGCGGACCGCCAGTTTGCAGAGGCGGACCGCCCACTTGATGTCTGCTCTCTGGATTTCCAGCCGCCCCATTTATAGGAGGGGTGCCTACTGGGTCACCTGTTTCCCTCTGTGAAGCTACCAGGTGGGGCGCCTGGTAGGGTAGGCGGGGCGCCTACTATGCTGAAGAACTTGCGGGATTTTTATTTAAGTTGCTATGTTTTGACTATTATAGCCCTACGTGGGCTTTGTTATTTAGACCCACTTTGGGGGTACTTAAGGGCTTTCATTATGTCTACGGGAAGCCTATAAATACTTCATTAGCCTTTCAATTTCCTTAGTTAGCTATTATGATGAATGATTGAATGAACAATGCTCAAGAGAGGATTCTCTTTGAATGAAAACCTTTTGAGACGGTTTGAGTTTACTAGTGGATTCTAGTTGACCCCCAAACCCCCCGATCATTCTACTTGCGAGTTCGTTGTTAACTCGAGGGTAGTTGCTTAGCGTTGGCTCTTCTTGACACCGATACGAGGGTATCACAGAACAAGTTCTCCGTGGTTACTTCGTAGGGAGTTCGAGACGCGTCTCGTTCCCTTTATCTTTTACCTTTTATCGTCTTTTGGTTTTGATCCTTATCATCTTAATATCAGAGCAAGGCTCGGGTTTAGTTTCTACAAATCCTCGACCATTGATTCTTTGTGCCTTAGGTCGATTCCTATCTTAGTTTTCTTGTTGTTGTTATTGAAAAGAAGAAAAACACAAAAAAATAGAAAAAGAAGAAAAAACACCAAAAATTTGATGTATGTTCTTGGTTTGATTGATTCGTGTTGTGATTGATATTGGGGTTTGTTCCTTATTGGAAACTCGTTATTTTGGTACCTTGAAATCGTGATTTGGAGTTGTACCCCAAGATTTGAAAATTTGAAACCCTTTGAAAATTTGAAAAGTTGAAACCCTAGCTTGAAAATTGATGAACATGGTGATTTGATTGAAATTGATTTGAGTTTGTTTAAATTCATTGGGGTTTGATCTTTGTGACTGAAACAACATTTGGGTACCTTCGGATTGCTAAAACAACGTGAGATTTGTTGGATTTTTGGGTGTTAAAGCCAAGAAAAATGTTGTTGAACGTTGCTGGAATTTGCAGTAGGCGGACCGCCCGAAAAGTAGGCAGGGTGCCTACCCAACTCTCTGAAGTTCAGAGGCGGACCGCCCCTGTAACCAGGTGGACCGCCCACTCTCCACTGTAGAGCACCAGGCGGACCGCCCACTCTGGGTAGGTGGGGCGCCTGTTTTCTTGAGTTGATGATTTGGGTAGATTCTTCTAGGATCTTGTTTGTTGATTGCATTGCTTCCGGTTAGTGCTATTAGAGTATAATCCTACTCGATTAGTACTAATTACTTTGAGCTATTAGGATCGTCGTGCCTAGAAAGGAGAGTAGAATTCAAAGAAGATCCGTAGTATCTTTTGATTCAAGTCCTCACTTAAAGTGCTTATCGTTCCAATCGAGTCCCATTAACTCCACTCACCCCGGAGTGTATTGGACTTGATAAGTTGAGTGATTGAGTTGTGGTTCTTTGATCAACTACTTAAAGCTTTTAGACTCAAACTTGTGTGAAATATCCACCACCACTAAACGAGTGAAACACTTGTGAGGGAGTGGGTGAGGTATTTTACTAACGTTTGTTGCTTTTGTAGGTACAATGGCAAATGATGGAGATGATCCCATGAAGAACTTCGTGGCCACCATTATGGCAAAGTTGGAAGACATATCCTTGAGACTTGAGACCGTTGAGAGGAATCAAGTTGAGACCGGTGAGAAGAGGACCCCGAGTGTCCAAATTGAATCCGGAGAGGGCACAAGTCATAGCACTCCTATGACTCCCGGACACTTTGTAGAGCTAACCAAGAAGTATGAACAAAGCAAAGTTGAAGCTCTACAAGAGAGTGGGTTGGGCAATCCCCAACAAGAGGGCAATCCCCTCAACTTGGGCAATCCCCAAGGAAATGCTCCACTTCGGAGACCCGTTAGATTTGTTCCATCTCTTGAGCAAGTTGTTGAGGCTCAAGAAGAGGAGGAAGCCGAGTATGGTGATGAAGCCTATGGGTATGATGCTCATTATCAACCTAGGAGGCTAATGAATTGGGGTCGAAATGTGGATAGGGGTAGAGGCCGCGGTCGAGGGCCACCCATGGGATATGGTGGGAGGAATGCTAGGAGGGAATACGTTGCTCATGATGATCATTATGGAGGCCAACCGGAGCCTAACTATGGGGTACGTGACAACAACAACAACAACAACCTCAATAGCGTTAAACTCAACCTTTCATCCTTTAAGGGAACTTGTGATCCGGAGGCATACATGGAATGGGTACTACTCATGGAGAGGGTGTTTGACACCAATGAGATGACCGAGGAGAGAAAGGGTACCTATGCTATTTCTACCTTTAAGGCCTATGCTTCTACGTGGTGGGAGTCCATGAAGAGATCAAGGAGGAAGATTAATTTGCATGTGAATGTGACATGGGATGAGTTGAAAGAACACATGAATACCAAGTACATAACTCCAAGGTATGGACAAGAGCAACTCAAGAAGCTCTATGATCTAAAACAAGGTGTCAAATCGGTGCATGAGTACTATGATGAATTTGAGAAGATCCGGATAGCAATGGATATGGATACCGAATGTGTAGAACAAGCCATGATCCGCTTCAAGAATGGTTTGAGCTATGGTATAGCTTCTCAATTGAGGTTGCATACTTATCATTTACTACAAGATCTCCTTGAAGCCGCAATTGAAGCCGAGAATTGGCTTAAAGGAGAGAAGTCCAAAAGCAACACTCCTATTGCCACAAGCAAGCCAAAGGAGTGGAAGACTCCAAATGCAAGCTTCCCAAGTGCCAATGCTAGCAAAGAAATGAAGAAGCCTTATGAGAAGACTACTCCACAATTGGAAGGTACTTCTAAAACTAGTTTGAGTAATCCTACTTCTACTTCTACTCAATGCTATAAGTGTAAGGGCTATGGTGATATTGCTAGGGATTTCTCTACAAAAAGAACCATGGTTGTGGTTGGTAATTTGGTGTATGAGCAAGAAAGTGAGTCCGAAAATGAGGAAGTAGAGGAGGATGAGGAAGTTGATTGTGAGGAGGCTATAGAGGAGGATGCGGATCCTCAATTGTTCTTGGTGGTTAGGAGAAGCTTGAGTACCATTTTTATGGAAAGGAGGTGGAAAATGATCAAAGGGAAAACCTCTTTCATGCTAGGTGCCGAAAAATGGGCCAAGTATGTTCAATGGTTGTTGATTCGGGGAGTTGTGCCAACATAGTGAGCCAAACCTTGATTACCCAATTGAAGTTACCCACTCTAAAGCATCCAAAACCCTATCGTTTACAATGGCTTAGTGAGTGTGGTGAACTAAAGGTGGTGAAGCAAGTGATGATTGAGTTTAGCATTGGGAACTACAAGGATAAGATCATGTTTGATGTGGTCCCGATGCAAGCTTGCCATCTATTGTTTGGGAGACCATGGCAACATGATAGGTGTGTAGTGCATGATGGCCGGACCAACTCCTACACGGTCAAGCAAGATGGGAGGAAGTATGCGCTTAGACCTTTGACTCCAAGACAAGTGAGGGAAGACTACAAGCGAATGAAGGAGTTGAGGGAAGCGGCTAAAGCAAAGTCAGCCATTGTACTTGAGCCCGAGGCAAACAATCTTATTGTTTTGCCATTGCATGATGAAAATGAGAGTCACTCCACTTCAAATGAGAGAGAAAAGATAGAGAGAAGTGAGGAAGTGACCGGTGACAATCAAAGAGAGGAAAAAGGAGAGGATTTGAGGAGTGAAGTGAGTGGATTGTCACAACAAACTACACTTGACCATGAGGTAAAATTGAGAGAGAAGAGAGGTGAGGAAAGAAAAATTTGGAGTGAGAGGACCCATTGTTCTAACAATTCTTCATCTTCTACTTTTTCTTGTGAAAGTTCATGTGTAGGTATATTTGAAGAGAAGCCATTGGGGCCTTAAAGTGAGCCTCATGAAAGGGGAGTAGCATATGACACTTCAAACCTTGTGAGTGATCAAGGAAGTACTACAAATGTAAGTGTTACTTCACCTCTTTATGAGCCTACTAGTTGCTACTTGTCTTGTGATGACTCAACACTAGTTGGTGCTTATGATGCATCTAGTGAATATGCCACTAGTGAAGAGTCTAGTTGTCAACTTGAGTTTGCTTGTGAAACACTAGTTGGGAGAAGTACTATGCCACATCATGATGTGAGCTCATTGTTCATTGAACCCCTCCCTAGTGTAGATGTGATAGTTGACCATGGTTGTGACCGTTGCTATGACACACCACCAACCTTTGAAAAAGGGGGAGATAAGGTAGTTGACCATTCCCTAATTGATATCCTTCTATTTGGTGGGCCAATGTGTTGTGGTAGAGATGGTATTGACCTTGAGGAGTCCAAAGTGAATGAATTGGACAAGGTTGTCTATGATGACTCCTCAAGTAAACCTAGCCTTGACAACTTGTCTATGCTTAATCATGATATTGAGATTCATGTTTTCACCAATCCATTGTTTGAAGGCATTCTCATTAGTGGAAGTGACTTGTATCGGACTAGGGTGGGTGGTCAAATGGAACCTCCATGGTGTGAAGGGTTTGACCCCTTAGGCAACCCATTTTTTCAGAATTTGGGTGAGGTAGATGGTTCTTTGAGTGGCCCTACTATTGCTTGTTGGGGTTATGATGAAGAAGAATCCATCATCAACACCTTCCTTGAGAGCTTGTCTTTTGAGAAGGGTTGCTTAGGTGATGTAATTGGAAGGGATGAGAAATCTCTTGGTGTGAGTAAGTATGCTCTAAAGAAGGGGAGTGGAGTACTTGATCCTACTTGTAGATTGAGTTATTTAATTCACTCCACCCCACTTGTTGATCACACCTTGAGGATTGATTGGTGTGTTGATTTTGACCTTAAGGTTCAAGGGGGTTTTGATAGCTTGATCTTGCAATTTTCATGTTCCCATGACCTATTTGCTCATTATCGTGTTGAGTGCATGTTTTTAGTGAACCAAGTACTTATTATCCTCTTTGGAGACTTGCTATTTGTGCTTCTTATTGATGCTTGGTTATACAACAAGAGTGTGTTTTCCACAGTTCTTGCACTAACCTACTTTCAAACTAGAAAATTTGCTTGTGTTTGCTTGACGTTGCTTGTAGGTTCTAAGCTCCATGTTAAGGCGGGGAGATCTTGGAAGAAGCCTATATCAAAATGATGATCAAGAAGGACAAAGAAGGAGAGTCTTGGCCACCCCGAGGAGTTGTTGATGCCATGAGAGACCAAGCCTTGATTTCGAGGACGAAATCTTCTCAAGAAGGGGAGGATGATGTGGGGCAACTCGAGCAACCATCCAAAAATACCATCCAAGGCCAAGGAAGAGCTTATGCATTGGAACACCATGGAAGGAGGGACATCCGAGACACATTTCAGCGCGTTTCAAGTCTTTCCAGGAAGAGGCGGACCGCTCGTTTGCAGAGGCGGACCGCCCACTTGATGTCTGCTCTCTGGATTTCCAGCCGCCCCTTTTATAGGCGGGGCGCCTACTGGGCCGCCTGTTTCCCTCTGTGAAGCTACCAGGTGGGGCGCCTGGTAGGGTAGGCGGGGCGCCTACTATGTTGAAGAACTTGCGGGATTTTATTTAAGTTGCTATATTTTGACTATTATAGCCCTACGTGGCCTTTGTTATTTAGACCCACTTTGGGGGTACTTAAGGACTTTCATTATGTCTAGGGGAAGCCTATAAATACTTCATTAGCCTTTCAATTTCCTTAGTTAGCTATTATGATGAATGATTGAATGAACAATGTTCAAGAGAGGATTCTCTTTGAATGAAAACCTTTTGAGACGGTTTGAGTTTACTAGTGGATTCTAGTTGACTCCCAAACCCCCCCGATCATTCTACTTGCGAGTTCGTTGTTAACTCGAGGGTAGTTGCTTAACGTTGGCTCTTCTTGACACCGATACGAGGGTATCACGGAACAAGTTCTCCGTGGTTACTTCGTAGGGAGTTCGAGACGCGTCTCGTTCCCTTTATCTTTTACCTTTTATCGTCTTTTGATTTTGATCCTTATCATTAAGGGTGGAGGCTATTTAGTTTTTGTATTTATTTTAAAAACAGTTTAATTTAATATTTAAATTTCACACATGAAATTTAAATTTTGAACCAAAAAGCTATTCATAAAGAAGATACTTGTTCATGAAAAGTCTCCTCTTCCTTCAATAAATATCTTTTCACTGAAAGTGGCTAAACACTCTGCAATAACTATTTGGCTTTGAGGAATTCTGAAGAATATTGTTTGTATACATTCAATAAATCTTTAAGAATAGTGATAATTGTTCTCGCCTCAAAGTTTGTTCTTCTATTTTCGTTTAGACTTTTCCTAACAATCTTAAAAAATTATTTGCTATTGAGAAGATTCTGTCTGCAGTTGATAACTCAAAGGAGTTTATCAAACTCAATCACTTTGATGGATTGAACTTTACTCGCTGACAGGACAAGATGATTTTCTTTCTCACTGCCTTGAAAGTCCTCTATGTTCTAGATCCTAATCTGGTCTCCTTGCCCGAACCAACTCCAACCAATACTAATGCTATCAAGGCGGAATGGAAAAAACGTGAAGAGGATGAACTGCTCTGTCGTGGATATTTGTGCCTAAAAATTAGTTAATAGGTTAAACAGATAAAATTTATAAAGGGCACAAGCAATACAGTAACTATTAAGAAAATGTAAATAAAGTAGAAAATAAAGAGTTTGTATTTCTTGAGAATAATCAGATTCTTGGAGAATCCCTTAATGAATTATAAAATAAGGTAGAAGGGTATTTATAGTTGTGATTTACCCGAGACCTGATTATGGTAAATTACAATGACTATAGGCGGTAGGCCTGTTTATTCAAGACAGTGATACTAATTAAACCTAACTAGGAGAGTGTAAACCTTAAGACGGCGGGACGTAAATCTTACGTCCCTTGACCTGTGCCTGCTGAGTGGTCGTGGCTTGTAGAGTGTCGTGTATCCTCAACGCCAGCTGGATAGAAATCCTAATGATATTCTTCAGGATGTCTTCTTCTTGGCATGTGCACTAATTACAGTGAGCTCATTTTCTAATGCAACGGTTGCTGCAATATTTTTCTTTTCATAGGGAGGTCGTGTAATGCCTCTGCATTTGCCCACTCTCCAGTTCTCTGGGGTATGTGTTGATGCAATAAGGCTTAATGACTCATCCCTCTCCTATAAGTGGTCAATCTCCAACCTTTCTCTATAAGCTTTGCAATTTTAGGGCAGTCGTGGACCTCTACCCTTGTCTGCAGTTTGGAGGTTGCATCAGCTTCCAATTCTTAGGAGAGGAGTGTCACCACCCAAACCAACCTTCTAATAATCTATTAATCATAGAGATAAGCTGGCAGCTTGGTCATATATATATTGAAAACGTAACGTCTGGAAAGTCAACAAGGCTATCACAAGCTTGCATATATAACATACTAAATGAACTACATAGGTACATATCTACAGGCCTCTAAGCGTGTTGAACTGAATATACAAAAGACAAGACAAGGCCCCGCCATACCTACTAGAGGTCTATACAACATACCAAAAGTAGTAAACTCCGGGAGGAGGTGGAGTGACTCCAACTACTGGTAGATAGCATACTAAGTTCAACGTAATCTGTTTGTACCTTTGCGGCATGAAATACAGCGCCTAAGAGGGGACGTAAGTACAATATGTACAAAGTATGTATGGCGGGAATATATAACATAACTGCTAAATAAAACTGTAAGACTGGAATGTAAATCTGTAAAAATTCTACTTAAGTATACTAATATAGCTGGAAATCTAAAATGTAAACTGAATATAAACTACGGTCTAACTAGATCTGGAACCAAAGACTAAACTAGACTATACTAAGAACTGACTGTAATTTTGGCTGATAACCAACAATGGATAACTGAACTAGCCTCCCTACTAGTCATGCAGTGCATACTATGGCTATATATATGTATATAATAAAGTTGTAATGCACTATGTCCCCCAGGTAATAATATCTAGTCTCTCTAGTCAGAGTGTGTGAATGACACCCGGGCACACTAGCTGTTTCAACTCCTGCCTGAACCAGAGGGGCGTGTCCCCTAAACGAGTAGTATCACACATGATTGGACTGTGTGTCCAATACCCAGCCTCATTTGGGGACTCTAAATCACACATAATATGATCAAAATTTAAGCATAAGTATGCATGAAGCATAACACTATATGGGCAAAAATACGCCACATATTATTACGGAGATACGAGACTGGCTGGCGAGACTAGACTTATCTTAAATCACCGGACACAGAGGATACACGCCCACTCCATGAGCTAACGACCGTTCAGGCGGCACGACCATAGGACACACGACATATATCCCGCCGCCTAAGGGTTTTTAAAGTCGACTAGTTAGGGTTTCGTATATACCACCGCCCACTTTATAGCCTCATCAGTCTTTATATTTTACCATAATTAGGACTGGGTAAATCTCTACTATAAATACCCCTCCTTACATTGTATTGTATATCAAGCGATTCACACCGAATCCGGCTATTCTCAAGGAATTATATTACTTTACTTTTCTTGCTCAATTATTTTCTCTTTATTTACTTATGTTTCCATCGTTAATATTGTATTGCTTGTGACCTCATTCTCAATTTAATTGTTTAATCTAGACGTACAATTTTAGGCGTAAACAGTTTGGCGCCCATGTTCCGAAGAACACCACCGACGTAGTAGACAAGTCTGCAAAGGATCTCAGAGATCCTAGAGTGCAGCCAAATGATCTTAGTAATCCCAATGAGCAGCCGAAAAATTCTTCCCACGAGTCCATCCATGTAGCCAGCGATGGCGAAGGCGATAAACTATTTGAAGGTGATTCTGAGTTTAGAGGTTTTCTTGTTAATCTCCTCAATACCCTATCAGATCGAGAAGAAAAAAACTCGGCCAACATAGTCGAAGACATATCCCTGAAGTTAGGAACAATGTTTGCTTGATCGTCTCAGAGACCAGCATCCCAGTGAGGACCACCACCCATGAATAATTCACCAGCGTCCATTCCAAGGCGCAGGCTCAACACGGACGCAGCCCCTAGAGGCTCATCATCAGTTAACAATCAGGACCTTAAAGGAGCGCCTATGATTCAGGACATCCATGATCGGATCAGTAATGTGTCGGGTGCTCCACCCCAAAGTACAACCGTAGATGAGCAGAAGTTCTACAAACATGCTTATAAGCAAGCGTTGCACCAGTCCGCATACCAAGGCACTTCTGCTTGCCGGATAACTTAAAGTATGACGAAACAACAGATCCGAACGAGCATAGTGCTGTATATTATACAACTGTGAAAAGTAACAAAATTTCTGAAGAAGAAATTCAGTCTACTCTAGTGAAGAGATTTGGCTCAACCTTGACTAAAGGTGCCCTTACTTGGTTCACTCAACTACGAATGGGTTCTATCGGGTCATTTACTCAGATGCAAGACTTGTTCAAGAAAGCGCATTCCGGTGTCCGCAAGCGGGAGAAATGCATGGAAGACATCTTCGAGATTCGACAGCTTGACGACGAGCCGTTAAAGGACTACTTTGACGAATTTCAAAGGGAATGCATGGAGCTTCCTCTTGTCCCTAACAATATTGCTGTGATAGCCTTTGAAACGAGTCTAAACTTGAAAAGGTCGCCAGCCACTAAGGAGTTACAGGTGAGAATGGGCGTTCACGAACCTCTCAAGTCTTTTTTTGCAGAAAAGGGCCTCGCCTTTTCTTTTCCATTTTCTTTTTTTCTAAAGCTGATTAGGACTAATCAGGGACCGAATTAACATTTTCAAAACTTGAGGGTCGTTCTTAAAATATACAAATTAATCATTTCAAACATTGGGAACAACATAACCTCCCCCCTATGTGGCTCTTTCTCTTTTTCCATCACTTCATTCACTTCATCTTTTCTTGCACGAAATCTCAACCAAATTTCTCTCAACTTCTCTGTGGGTTTTCAAGGAATCCGGCCAGCAATACAACAAAGTATTACATATAAAAGGTAAAACAATGTCATGATAATTTAAACTGTGGTGTAAATCTTGAACCTAGGGTTTTTTTTTTTTTTAATTTCCTCGTCGACAGTGATTAACGCTGCTTTAGGTGTTTGTTTTTGTACAAAAGGTGTAATATTGTGTTGAAATTGAATGGCATTATGTGTTTTAATGGGTAAAGTAGTTCCGAACTAGAAAGGGGATTTTTGTTGTTCAACTGAAATTTTTAGGCTTTTTACATTTGTTGGTTAAATTGTGACGATTTTTGGGTTTTCTGTGAACCAATGCTGCTTTATTTAGTTGCAAATAGAAGTTTTTGCTGTTAAGTGTTTTGATGTTCCGAACACCATTGTAGCTTCACAATAGTTCATATGAGGTTCTAAACATCTCAGTGGATGTTCATCATTTTCTGTAACTAAATTTTGTATTCCCTTGTTTTGCAGATAAATGGTAAATTTAAGACCGAGAAATTTAACATTGAAATATGAAGATGAGCAGAAGAAGAAGCCTACAAAGACTCCCACAAAGGGAATTTCTAAAAGAAAGGGCCCTGAGCCGAAGAAGAAACCTGAGAAGCCTACTTCTTCAGATTCGGAATGTACTCCTACAGATTTAGAACCTACTCCTAAACGCCCAAGAAAAACCAGAACAACTAAAAGAAAATTAGTTGTGGAGAGTGACGACAGCCAAAGAGAAGTAGTAGGTCCACAAATCAAAGGTGAAGCAGGTGATAAAATAAGAGGAAATCCAAATCCATCATGAAGTTACGATTTAAGTAAAGGTGGGGAGGATTTTGAGAGGGCTGTAGATGAGGGTAAAAGAAGGGTGGATTCAGATGACGTCGGTATTGATGAACTGTTAAAAAGTGATTTTTTGAGGACTGGAGAGGAAGATGGTGATCGTGAAAATGAAGAGGAAGATGGTGGTAAAAAAAATGAAGAAGGTGATGATTTAAGTAGAGAAAAAGGAGAAGAAGTAGAGGGGGATGCAGATATGTAACGACCTCAAATAGTCGTTTCAGGAAACGGGACCTCGATTTGCATGTCGAAAATTCCAAAAGCTCCGTAAGGTCCATTATGGCATGTCTGAAATTTTTTTAGCTAAAACGAACTTTGTTAGATAGGTATCGGAGAAAGACATCCGTTTCGGATATTCGTCAAGGCTAAAAGAAGTTTCGGAGCTCGATTTGAGCAAATGAGCTCTGATAAGAAATCTGAAAGTTGCGTTAGGTTCGTATGGTAATTTATGACCTGTAGCAACCTTCAGAAGTGAAAACGGACCTCGTTTGATAGGACTTTTTATAAAGTCTCCGTTGCGGAAATTTAAAAAGGTTAAAAGAGGTTTTCGAGCTCGATTTGAGTAAACGAACTCCGATTAGAGATCTGAGAGTTCCGTTAGGTTCGTATCGTCATTTGTGACTTGTAGCAACTTTCGAATTTGGATTCCGGGATCGTTTGATTAAAATTTGCTATTTTGGCGAAAGTCGAAAATTGACCCTTTTCCATGGGACCCACTTTTGAGTTCTAGAGATCCGAATTGAGTTCCGTCTTGACGAGCATGTCACACAAGTCTTGTATGACTTGTGTACAAATTTTGGGGTCATTCCGAGCTTCGTAGGGTCCCGTTTGGACCCAAAAACAGTTGCTGATCTGGTGCAAGCCAAAAAGCTGCTGAAATCTGTTTTTTTTACTGTTCAGCCGGGAAAAAATCCATTTTTCAGATCAATCCATAAGGAATTGGAAAAAAGTCCAAAGATGCAAGTTGTAGCTCTTTGAGTTGTGGTTCTAATGACACCAATTTCGTATCATTTGGACATTTGTACGAAAAGTTATGTGTATTTTACCGAAAGCTGTCCAGTGAGGTACAATTCGGACAGCATGTGGTACAACTCTTTAAAGCTGCGGGCTGCTATATATACTAGGGCGGGCATTCTTTTTTATTTTCATGTTTTGAGCTTCTAAAAGTGATTCCAAGGGGAATTTGAAGTACCAAAATCATTCCTAAACACAAGGTAACTATTCTTACCCATTTTTAACGCTTTAATCTGAGGATCAAAGTGACGATCCTTGGAAAGAGGGTTTGAACTCTAGATTTGTGAAATGGGAAAAATGACCGAGTTGGACTCAGGTATGTACAATAATGATACTTTGGACTCGTGGGAGTATGGGGAGTCCGGAAACATAAATTTTACGGGTTTTGGGTACGTCCGACCCGGGGGTATTTTGGTAAATTGCCTCTTAAATTGCGTAAGGGCTTAGAATCCTTTCCTCACATGCTTACGAGTGCGACACTATTTCTTTGGCTCAGAGAGGAGTCTTACGGAGGCACATCGTTTGGGAAAGGAGGTCGTTCCTTAGCCACTTGAGCCGATTTTGAGGTAAGTGAGACTTGACCTCTATTTTGCTTGCGGATAAGATTTGATCTTGCTAAGTAAGATGTCGAGTACTTAATTGACTAGCATTGTCTAGTAGATAGTATTATGTACTACTCGTTATATTTATACAAAAAAAAGGAGAAAGCACAAACGTGACTTGTGTATAGTCGATGTTGTGTGCCGGTGTATTATTTATATGCTCTAGGGACAGAGGCCGGTGGTGCGTTATGACCTAGAAGCGAAATTCCATCTAGGGACAGAGGCCGGTGGTGCGTTATGACCTAGATGTGGAGACTTATAGGGACAGAGGCTTGTGGTGCGTTATGACCTATAAGTAAAGTTGTTTATAGGGACAGAGGCCTGTGGTGCGTTATGACCTATAAACAAAGCCGCACAGGGTGTGTGCTTATGCTATGTGCTAGGTACATCATTACTTATGTGGTATGCGAGATATATCATCGCCATGCTGTGTATTTATTATATTATTGCTTATGCCATAGTATCAATATAATATTGTATATGCTGCCTATATTATGTATCTTTATATTATTGACCATGTTATGTATCCGCGTATTATTGCTTGTGTTGTTGTATAATTATATTATCGCATGTAATGTTTATGGGTTACTGTAAAGGTGTGGATTGTACTTCCGTTATCTGCTTATGCATTATCAAAGACTTGTCCCGAAAGGGTAATTTAGCGGGCCTGTCGATGATCTTACTGGGCTTTGGCTCATAACTTACTGTTTAAATGTGCAGATCCTTCTACTAGTCAGACAGCTGGACTTATCTGATCCATTCGAGGCTGTGGCTATTTTTGCTTGAGGTGAGCCAACCGCATGGTTCGCGGTGGCATACCGTCTGATCCACCTTAGTGTTTAGTCGCTTCCTACATCTTGTATTATATATTATATATATCGGATGTCAGAATTCGTAGATGCTCTATTGACACTGTATTTCGGGTGGATGTCTACACCTACATTTTATTGAAATATTTTTATCTAAATTATCATTATGAGTCAGTTTAATTATTCGTGGTTCGCCTAAGGATGTAACACTTAGGTGCCATCACGGCCCCGAAAAATGGGTCGTGACAAATTGGTATCAGAGCCCTAGGTTGTAAGTCGAGTCTTAGGGAGTCAATGGAGCAGTGTCCGAGCAGAGTCTTGTTTATGGGTATGTTGTCGACCATACTTATAAGCAAGAGGCTGCAAAGGCATTTTAGGAAGAGTTGTTTCCCTTCATTTCATCTCTTCTCGTGCTATGATGCTTACATAGGTGCTAATCCTTTAATGTGATTATGACAGATGGTGAGAACGCGATCGTCCTCTACTTCGGGAGCTGGTGACGCTATGACTGAGTCGGTCCGTGGGAGAGCTGTGCGTAGCACACGGACTGGTGCGCGGGCACCTACTCAGCCGAGAGCGGCTACTACCAGAGCTTCTGTGGGCAGACCTCCTGCTGCCAGACAGACTAGTACAGTACCACCGGTGTCTTCTGAGATACCCGTCACACATGTCCCATCGACTATGCCTTCTCTTGTGCCGGGTACAACGGTATCTATTTCTGCAGATGTTCTATTGCGGATGATGGGCATGCTTGGATCTCAGGCCTCGCCTATGGGCGATATGCCAGTACCTTCTGCGGTACCCCAGCCAGTTACTCCAGCTATGAGTACGCCGACTCCTGAGGCTACTCCGGTGATTCCTCAGTCTACTCCAGTTATTAGTCCTATTGCTCAGCCTTCCACTTTGGCTCCTCAGTCGGGTATTCAGTTGGGTCATTCTATTCCTGCTCTTTCTATGAGTGACGAGGAGGTAGCTCGGAGGATTGAGTCCTTTATAAAGCTCAAGCCTCCCGAGTTCGATGGTACCCCAGCTACTTGCACTGCCCAGAGGTATATTCAGAAATGTGAGAAGATATTTTCTGTATTGGGTACTAGGGACACCCTTGGGGTGAGATGTGCTTCTTTCCGTTTGTCCGGTGATGCCGAGACTTGGTGGTCTTCTATGATGAGACAGAGGTCGAGTGATCTTCCTCCGTTGACTTGGACCGAGTTCGTTGCTATGTTTATGAGTAGATTTGTGCCTCAGAGTCATCTTGATGCCCAGAGACGCGAGTTTGAGTTGTTAAGACAGGGAGGCATGTCCGTGACTGCTTATGATACCAGATTTTTAGAGTTATCTCAGTATGCGCCTGCTATGGTTATGCTGGAGAGAGACAAGGTTCTTAGATTTGTTGAGGGTCTTCACCCTCGTCTTCAGGTGGCTGTTGCCTCACATATTGGCAACAAGTCTTATTATGATGTGGTTGATATTGCGAGGCGTATGGAGGACATTCATGCTAGAGTAGATGCAGAGAGGGCGAGCAAGAGGGTGCGATATTCTGGTACTTCTGGTGGCCCCTCGCATGGTGGCCAGAGTTTTCGTGGTCATACTCAGCCTAGGCTTCCCCAGGCCGCTGCTTTACCATCTCAGGGTACTTCGTCGGGTGTTCAGAGGCCTCAACCGTCTCAGAGGCGTGGGGATTCATCTCAGTCTGTTCCACCTATTTGTGGGAGATGCCGTCTGAGGCACTATGGGAGGTGCAGGCCCGGAGGTGGACGCGGAGGAGGCGGTAGTAAGGCTTGTTACCAGTGTTGGGATCCCAGGCACTTTGTTAGGGATTGCCCCTATGTTACTTCATCTGGACCTACCTTCACGGGACATCAGAGTTCTGCTGCTATGGTTCGGTCTTCTCCTCAGGCAGCTAGGCCTGTCACTCAGGTTCCTCCTAGGCAGCCGGTTCAGAGAGCTCCTGGTCCTGGAGGTTCAGCTCAGGTTTTTGCTATGACACGCCAGGATGCCGAGGCATCCAATGATGTGATCACAGGTACTCTTTCTGTTTGTGGCTGCAGTGCCTTTGCCCTTATAGATCCGGGATCTACTTTCTCTTATGTGTCTCCTGGATTTTCACCTTGCTTGAGCAAGGATCTGGTTTTTATTGATGCTCCATTTATGGTGGCAACGCCTGTCGGAGATCCTATATGTGTAGATAAAGGGTATCGGGAGTGTGTGATTTCTATTTGTGGTGTTGAGTCTCTAGTAGACTTGATGTTGCTAGATATGGTGGAATTTGATGTGATCATGGGCATGGATTGGTTGGCATCCTGTCACGCGACGTTGGATTGCCATGCCAAGTCCGTGACTATAGGTGCCGAAGGTGAGCCTAAGGCTATTTGGAAGGGTTCCAGGTCTTCTCCGAGGAACAAGACCATATCATTCATGAAGGCTCAGAAGATGATAGCTCGCGGGTGTGGAGGGTATATTGCTTCTATTCGAGATGCTCGAGTGGAGGAGGTATCTATTGATCGAGTACCGGTAGTATGCGAGTATCCGCAGGTCTTTCCGGATGACTTGCCGGGTTTGCCTCTTATGCGGGAGATTGAGTTCTGTATTGATATATTGCCAGGTACTCAGCCTATATCTATTCCTCCATATCGTATGGCTCCTGCTGAGTTGAGGGAATTGAAGGAGCAAATTCAAGATTTGCTTGATAAGGGTTTCATTAGACCCAGTGTGTCTCCTTGGGGTGCTCCGGTTCTTTTTGTAAAGAAGAAGGATGGTTCTATGCGCATGTGTATTGATTATCGGCAATTGAACAAAGTGACTATCAAAAACAGGTATCCTTTACCGCGTATAGATGATTTATTTGATCAGCTTCAGGGTGCTACTCATTTTTCCAAGATTGACTTGAGATCGGGGTATCATCAGTTGCAGATTCGGACTGAGGATATTTCTAAGACTGCTTTCCGTACGAGATATGGGCACTATGAGTTTCTTGTCATGTCATTTGGGCTTACAAATGCTCCGGCCGCCTTTATGGATCTTATGAACCGTGTGTTCAAGCCATATCTTGATTCTTTTGTTATTGTGTTCATTGATGACATCCTTATATATTCAAGGAGCCGAGGGGAGCATGAGCATCACTTGAAGATTATCCTTCAGACCTTGAGAGACCATGAATTGTATGCTAAATTCTCTAAATGTGAGTTCTGGCTGGATACCGTTTCATTCCTGGGTCACGTGGTGACCAAGGACGGTATTGGTGTTGATCCCAAGAAAGTGGAGGCCGTTCAGAATTGGCCTAGGCCTACTTCTCTTACAGAGATTCGGAGTTTCTTAGGCTTGGCAGGTTATTATCGGCGATTCGTGGAGGGATTTTCTTCCATATCAGCACCACTGACTAAATTGACGCAGAAGAATGTTCCTTTTCTATGGTCTGCTGCTTGTGAGTCTAGCTTTCAGAGGCTCAAGACTGTCTTGACTACAGCACCTGTATTGGCCTTGCCTAGTGGATCCGGGGGATTCACAGTCTATTGTGATGCTTCTGGTATTGGCTTAGGTGGTGTTTTGATGCAGAATGGCAAGGTGATAGCTTATGCCTCGAGACAACTGAAAGTGCACGAGAAGAACTACCCTGTCCACGATCTAGAGTTATTGGCGGTGGTATTTGCATTGAAGTTGTGGAGGCATTATTTATATGGTGAGCCTTGTGAGATTTTCACTGATCATAAGAGTCTCCAGTATCTGTTCACCCAGAAGGACTTGAACGGGAGACAGCGCCGATGGTTGGAGTTGCTTAAGGATTATGACATCGCTATTCGGTATCATCCCGGGAAAGCTAATGTTGTTTCTGATGCTCTGAGCAGGAAGTCTATGGGTAGCCTTGCCTATCTTGATGTTGATATGAGACCACTAGCTCGAGAGTTGCAGGCCTTGTCCATTACTGGAGTGCGATTTGATGATTCTGTGCCAGACCGAGTTTTTGCTTATATAGGGACTCAATCATCCCTAGCTTCCCAGATCAAGAAAAAGCAATTTGATGATTCATATTTGCGTGATATTCGAGATAGAGTTTTAAGTGGGGGAGTGACCTCATTTATGATCGGATATGATGGTGTACTGCGGCTCAACGGTCGGTTGTGTGTTCCAAATGTTGGGGAGTTGAGGCAGCTGATATTGGCAGAGGCACACAGTTCTCGGTATTCTATTCATCCTGGTATTACAAAGATGTATCAAGATCTTCGGGAGTTATATTGGTGGAAGGGAATGAAGAGAGATGTTGTTGATCATGTGTCTCGGTGCTTAAATTGTCAGCAGGTAAAGTATGAGCATAGAAGACCAGCCGGGGTGACTCAGTCCATGCCAATTCCGGAATGGAAATGGGAGCATATTACTATGGACTTTGTGGTTGGATTGCCTTTGACCTTGGGCAAGCATGATTCAGTATGGGTAGTGGTTGATCGTCTCACCAAGTCAGCTCATTTCATCCCCGTGAGGACTACTTATTCATCGGAGCGCTAAGCTCGTATCTTTATCAAGCAGATTGTGAGATTGCATGGTGCTCTAGTCTCTATTATATCAGATCGCGGTACTCAGTTCACAGCTCAGTTCTGGAGATCATTTCAGAAGGAGCTGGGTACCCGAGTGGATCTTAGCACCGCATTTCATCCTCAGACTGATGGTCAGTCCGAGAGGACCATCCAGATTCTTGAGGACATGCTGAGGGCTTCTGCTATTGACTTTGGAGGCCATTGGGACAGTTATTTGCCTTTGGCGGAATTTGCCTATAATAACAGTTATCCGTCTTCTATCCAGATGGCTCCGTTTGAGGCATTATATGGCCGCCGATGTCGTTCTCCAGTTGGTTGGTTTGAACCTGGAGAGGTGAAGGTGTTGGGTCCGGATCTAGTTCAGCAGACCTTAGATAAGGTCCGAATCATTCAGGATCGGCTCCGCACAGCTCAGAGTCGACAGATATCTTATGCGGATCGGAGGAGGAGGGATTTGGTGTTTATGGTAGGTGACCGGGTGTTTCTTAAAGTATCACCGATGAAGGGTGTTATGAGATTCGGGAAAAAGGGCAAGCTTAGTCCGAGGTTCATTGGTCCTTTTGAGGTCTTGGAGCGCATTGGCGCTGTTGCATATAGGCTTGCTTTGCCTCCATCTCTGTCAGTTCATCCGGTATTCCACGTATCTATGCTCCGAAAGTATGTTCATGATCCACCCCATGTGATTGATATGGCTTCTGTCAAGATCGACGAGGACTTGGCTTATTTGGAGGAGCCAATTGCTATTGCGGCTAGAGAGATCCGTAAGCTAAGGTCGAAAGAGATCCCGTTGGTTAAAGTGCTATGGAAGAATCGTCCTAGCGAAGAGGCCACTTGGGAACTCGAGTCCGACATGCGGGAGAAGTATCCTCGCCTTTTCGATAATTCAGGTTTGATTTCAATCTCTAAAGCCTGAAAGTTATGTTGTTGTTTATAATTTCGAATAGTAGCGAGAGTCCTCGAAAATCCGTGTAATTATTTTCATGAAAATGTGAATCTTACCTTAGACTCGGGCTCGTCCGAGGACGAACGAGAGTCTAAGTGGGGGAGATTGTAACGACCTCAAATAGTCGTTTCGGGAATCGGGACCTCGATTTGCGTATCGAAAATTCCAAAAGCTCCGTAAGGTCCATTATGGCATGTCTGAAATTTTTTAGCTAAAACGAACTTTGTTAGATAGGTATCGGAGAAAGACATCCGTTTCGGATATTCGTTAAGGCTAAAAGAGGTTTCGGAGCTCGATTTGAGCAAATGAGCTCTGATAAGAAATCTGAAAGTTGCGTTAGGTTCGTATGGTAATTTATGACTTGTAGCAACCTTCAGAAGTGAAAACGGACCTCGTTTGATAGGACTTTTTATAAAGTCTCCGTTGCGGAAGTTAAAAAGGTTAAAAGAGGTTTTCGAGCTCGATTTGAGTAAACGAACTCCGATGAGAGATCTGAGAGTTCCGTTAGGTTCGTATCGTCATTTGTGACTTGTAGCAACTTTCGAATTTAGATTCCGGGATCGTTTGATTAAAATTCGCTATTTTGGCGAAAGTCCAAATTTGACCCTTTCCGTGGGACCCACTTTTTGAGTTCTAGAGATCCGAATTGAGTTCCGTCTTGACGAGCATGTCACACAAGTCTTATATGACTTGTGTACAAATTTTGGGGTCATTCCGAGCTTCGTAGGGTTCCGTTTGGACCCAAAAACAGTGGCTGATCTGGTGCAAGCCAAAAAGCTGCTGAAATCTGTTTTTTTTACTGTTCAGCCGGGACAAAATCCATTTTTCAGATCAATCCATAAGGAATTGGAAAAAGGTCCAAACATGAAAGTTGTAGCTCTTTGAGTTGTGGTTCTAATGCCACTAATTTCGTATCATTTGGACATTATTACGAAAAGTTATGTGTATTTTACCGAAAACTGTCCAGTGAGGTACAATTCGGACAGCATGTGGTACAACTCTTTAAAGCTGCGGGCTGCTATATATACTAGGGCGGGCATTCTTTTTTATTTTCATGTTTTGAGCTTCTAAAAGTGATTCCAAGGGAAATTTGAAGTACCAAAATCATTCCTAAACACAAGGTAACTATTCTTACCCATTTTTAACGCTTTAATCCGAGGATCAAAGTGACGATCCTTGGAAAGAGGGTTTGAACCCTAGATTTGTGAAATGGGAAAAATGACCGAGTTGGACTCGGGTATGTACAATAATGGTACTTTGGACTCGTGGGAGTATGGGGAGTCCGGAAACATAAATTTTACGGGTTTTGGGTACGTCCGACCCGGGGGTATTTTGGTAAATTGCCTCTTAAATTGCGTAAGGGCTTAGAATCCTTTCCTCACATGCTTACGAGTGCGACACTATTTCTTTGGCTCAGAGAGGAGTCTTACGGAGGCACATCGTTTGGGAAAGGAGGTCGTTCCTTAGCCACTTGAGCCGATTTTGAGGTAAGTGAGACTTGACCTCTATTTTGCTTGCGGATAAGATTTGATCTTGCTAAGTAAGATGTCGAGTACTTAATTGACTAGCATTGTCTAGTAGATAGTATTATGTACTACTCGTTATATTTATACAAAAAAAGGAGAAAGCACAAACGTGACTTGTGTATAGTCGATGTTGTGTGCCGGTGTATTATTTATATGCTCTAGGGACAGAGGCCGGTGGTGCGTTATGACCTAGAAGCGAAATTCCATCTAGGGACAGAGGCCGGTGGTGCGTTATGACCTAGATGTGGAGACTTATAGGGACAGAGGCTTGTGGTGCGTTATGACCTATAAGTAAAGTTGTTTATAGGGACAGAGGCCTGTGGTGCGTTATGACCTATAAACAAAGCCGCACAGGGTGTGTGCTTATGCTATGTGCTAGGTACATCATTACTTATGTGGTATGCGAGATATATCATCGCCATGCTGTGTATTTATTATATTATTGCTTATGCCATAGTATCAATATAATATTGTATATGCTGCCTATATTATGTATCTTTATATTATTGACCATGTTATGTATCCGCGTATTATTGCTTGTGTTGTTGTATAATTATATTATCGCATGTAATGTTTATGGGTTACTGTAAAGGTGTGGATTGTACTTCCGTTATCTGCTTATGCATTATCAAAGACTTGTCCCGAAAGGGTAATTTAGCGGGCCTGTCGATGATCTTACTGGGCTTTGGCTCATAACTTACTGTTTAAATGTGCAGATCCTTCTACTAGTCAGACAGCTGGACTTATCTGATCCGTTCGAGGCTGTGGCTATTTTTGCTTGAGGTGAGCCAACCGCATGGTTCGCGGTGGCATACCGTCTGATCCACCTTAGTGTTTAGTCGCTTCCTACATCTTGTATTATATATTATATATATCGGATGTCAGAATTCGTAGATGCTCTATTGACACTGTATTTCGGGTGGATGTCTACACCTACATTTTATTGAAATATTTCTATCTAAATTATCATTATGAGTCTGTTTAATTATTCGTGGTTCGCCTAAGGATGTAACACTTAGGTGCCATCACGGCCCCGAAAAATGGGTTGTGACAAGATAAGTCAGGGGAGAATCCAAGAAGCAGTAAAAGAAGTAGAAGAGAGGCGGAGGATGTAATATTAAAAAGCAACTTTCTGAAGGATCGTGTAACAAGAGTTAAAATAGATGGGGAAGTTATAAATAATGCCGGTGGAAATGTTGAAGAGGAAGCAGGTGAAGAGAAGGAAACTAAAGGAACATCTGGATTAAAACTGGAGGAAGACTAGGTGATAGTTGAATTGAAACTCGTGATTGTTTGGAAAAACTATGTTGAGGTTCTACACGATCTGTTAATGTTCCCAACATCAGCATGAATGATGGTAGCTGTCGTTCTGAACACATTGCGTGATGTTCCAAACGATTGTTGTGGTCGTTCAGAACCTCATCGTAACTATGTTCCGAACATTTAAGTTTATCCTTTAATGTGATTTAATATCATTGTGATTCATTTTATTAAATTTATGCTAAAATTATGTGTAGTATGAAGACGTTGGTCATGCTATTTTTAAGAGGAACGTTTAGTTTCTCTATGACACATTCCTGACCAACAATGAACCTTTTTATGTGAAGATTACTGTTCGATCGTCATTGGCTAGGGGTATGATACAGTTCAAGGAGGTTTTGAAAAAATTGCAAGTGAGAAAGGGATTTGTCCATAGTTGTTTCGGTCCTTTCTTGCAATTACCCGAATATCCACTGTTTGGCACCAAGTTGGTGCATAACCTCCTCATGCGAAGGATTCTTTGCAAGAAGCAGAGAGAGGTTTGGATATCCTTCAAATGGATTGCCAGCACGTTTTTGCCTCTCCGAGTTTGCACTAATGACAGGGCTAAACTGTGGTGCCTATCCAGATAAGCAGTACATGAAAAAAATGAAAGAAAAGGGGATGGAATTGTTGAAGTTTGTTGTTGGTTATTTCACGGAGAAGAAGAGGAAGCAGAAGGAGAAAGAGAAGAAGGAAAAGGAGGAGAAGGAAAAGAAGGAAAATGAGGAGAAGAAAGAAAGGAGGAGAAGGAAAAAGAGAAGGGGAGGGGGAAGCGGAAGGGGGGGGGTGGGAAGAAGAAGGTGGAGGAGTCACCTGCACCCTCACCCTCACACTCACACTCATACTCATCCTCACCCTCACCTTCACCCGCTACTAGGAAGTTCAACAAGCCCAAAAAACAAAAGCAGCCGAAGAAAAAGCAAGTTGTGATGTCTGGTTACTTGCTTGACTTGGTCTGTTCTAGAATAGTATCCAAGAAGTGGTATTTAAATCTGTGCATGGCTTGGTTTGTTCATACCATTATTTGTGCGAGGGATTCGAAATATGGAATAGAGGAATGGGTGGTGTGCTTGGCCGTCAATCTTGAGGCATTCCAACGTTATCGTTGGGGTAGGATGAGTTTTGAATTAATAATAGAATATCTGATAAAGCCAATGGAACCTCGTGCAGAAAGAAGCCAGACTTACAATCTTTATTGATTTCCATGGGAATTCATGGCCTGGGCTCATGAAGCTATACCTGCCTTGAGGCCAAATGATTTTCCAAAAGAAAAAACAATCCCAAGGATCATAAACAGGCTTACTGAAATTTGTAAAAAAGATACGGACAGGTTGTTTGAGCAACATGATGTTCCTATAAGTATTCCATTTTCCATATATGTTATGTAAATGTTTGGAACAACTTTCTGTTTGTTGAGATATTTCTACTTGTTGTTCGGAACATCTACATGAAGCACCATCAACTTCTTTACTCTATGATGTTCGGAACATCATGGCTTGGTGTTTTTGAACAACTTAACTTTGTTCCAAACAACTTTGAAAAGCCTTTTAAAATTTATATGATATTTATTTAATGTTGTGGGGTATATTAACAATTTCTTCACCCTTTCCTTATTCCTACTGATGATGAGCTGGAGATGGATTTCTATCAAAATATTGTGCTATTTGAAGACTCTGAGGACGCCTTTATGGATTCTTTTTATGAAACGTTGGCGGATGCTACCAGCCTTGGTCTTGTTTGTGGCACTACAATTTGTATCTTGAAGAACAATCCTGCAATCCTTTCAAGAGAAGTAATAGAGAGTAAAGCTAAGGAAGGAGAAATTGCGATGATGTTTTGAAGTGATGGGGAATATAATGAAGAGAGAATTGATGGCCTGCAAGATGTGAATATTGACATTGGAAATAAAGCTGATGGTGAAGTTGTTGGTGACTTTGAAGTTGCTGGCATCACTGAAGTTGGTACAGTGAAGAGGAGCTCCAATTGCAGAGGATGCAAATGTGATGAATGCAGCGGATGGAGAGAAGCAATGCAGCAAAAGATTCTGGCTTATGAGCAAAAGATCATGGCTTATGAGACAAATATTGTGGCTTCTGAGCAAAGCAAAGTTGATTCTTCTGGTGGAGATGGATTTGACATCTCCAAATGTAGCAGTTGCAATTGCAAAGATTGCAACGATTGGCATAAAGACATGGAGATGGAGATGGCGGCCATGCAGGAGATGATTGAGCAGTTGAAGAGTAAAACAATTATAAAATCTACAAAGGCTGTGAAATCACCATAAACAGAAGAGAAGAAGAAGAAGGAAGAAGTTTCTCCGAGGTTTCCAGTAGATATTTACAAGCCATTGGAGCGGAAAAAAGTGGATGCTATGAACGCATTTATCAGAAAGAGGAAGCAACAAAAAGATGTTTTTCTTGGATTGCCGATGAATTTCAAGGATTTCAAAACACTGATGGACAAGAAAGAGTGGCTGTGGGACATTGTATGTTTATTTTTACTGATTTTCTGAACTTCTCATAGTTGTACGGAACATATTGAGTGAGTTCGGAACATCGAACTTATGCTTACAACAACTTACGCATTTCTAACTTCTCATAGATTTCTAGAACATCGGACATTCATTCTGAACATCATGGCGAGATGTTCAGAACGACAGACCTTTCCTTCACTCACTTATATCCCAATTTATTTTTGTCTCTTATATGTTCTGCAGTATGTTGAAGCTGTGATGACAATGATGCGGGAGAGGCATTTGAAGTACCCCTATCATTACGATCAAAGTGACCTCATTTGGATATGGCATTCTTGACAAACATGAAAACACTTTACTACCAACTGGAAGTAGATGCGCAAAAAGATAAGCTATCGCTTGATGTGGCATTGAGGACGTATGAGTTTGATGATAATTTTCTGAAGTATGCAAATGGAAGCTACCCTATCCAGGGGGTAGGTGTTGGGCTGGTGTTAAGAGGATCTTCGCTATCTTCAACATCAACGACAATCACTATGTGACGGGTGTGTTTGACATGGTTTAAGCAAAGGTTTTGGTGTATGATTGCAATCATGGTGTTAATGATGATGAATACTTCTTGCCAATAATTATCCCCATTCTCTACATGTTCCCGATCTATGTCAGAAATTCTAAGCTATTCAAAGGCTTGGATCCGAAGTGTAAGGAAGGAGACATGTGGTCGTTTGAGAGAGTGCTAAGATCACTTTGTCCACAAAATCTAAACGCGAAAGCATGTGGAGTGTTCTCATTGATGTACATTGAGCATCTTCTCACAAACACCCTCATGGACAAAATTTGGGACAATGAGGCTGATCGGTGGAGGCAACGCTTGGCCATTTGTATTTATGACGGCAAAATAAAACCTTGATTTGGGTATGTCATATTTGGATAATATTTTAACATTTATTTTGGTATGTAATTAGGTATGGATGACTTTTATTTTCTTAGCCAAGTAGTGCATGGCTAATAACTTTTGATGTGCTTAAATGGATAGCTTAATTAGTCGTAATTAAAACAAACATTCAAATATATTGGTCAGTTTTTCAGCATTCAACAGAAAATTTCATAGTAAAATTTAGACGATTCAAACTGATGTTCCAGAACGACCAATTGTTGTTCCTGAAAAGTAAAGGTATGTTCCAAACTTCTGCAACATTTATTTAAGTTTATCTTGAAATGATACTAAGTCATCCTGGAACGATAAGTCGTTCCTTAATATAACCACTGATGTTACAAACGTCATTCAACTCCTCCACTTATGTTCTTTAGAAAATGCAAAATACATATTACATCGAGACATAAACGGCACAATAACATAATAAACATAAGCAATCGAACTTAGGGTGCATGTTGTGAAGCTTGTGGTGGTGCTTCAGGTGGAATCAATGTGTGACTGTTGGGTATTTATAAGAGTAAAATGCCAATCGACGAGTCTGGAAACTCGTAACCGTTATGTACTATTCAAACGAGGATGCAACTGCTAATTGTAACCGTTGTGCCTTTTTACACTTTAACTTGAAGTTCGGAACATTGGCCTGTCGCTCGGGAAATTGTGCTTATCTAATTATGTATGTATTACTTTTTTTGTTTAATTAGCAGTGTAATAGTGTTGTCTCAATTGTTCAGCATCCAAACAAACATTCAAATAATATATTTTCGTCATTTGCTCAGCATTTGTTTAGAAAATGAAAAGAGCATATAAATTGTTCATCAGTTGTTCAGAATGACATAAAGGTGTTCCTCGCGTAAGTATCGATGTTTTTGGATATATCATTTCTAGAAAAGGAACAATATGATGGTGTTCCAGAACGACGACCTCACGTTCTGAACATAGCATTAGATGTTCTAAATGGATTATACACTTATTTACAGGAACTAGGCAAACATATCCTTCATTGATCATCATTGTCAGCACTTTACAAAAAGAATGATAGTTATATTAGCATTCAAACAAAGAAACTGCACATCATTGTCAACGCTTTACAAAAGGAATGCTAGTTATAATAGCCTTCAAACAAAAGAAACTAGATGATAAATATTCAAAAAGAAATTATATAATAAACATTAATATAAACATCCAAATCTAGGGTGAAGCTGAGGAGTAGAAGTTAAGGTAATGCATCCCCTTATCAGCAAGTACCCCTTTGAGCATTCTTTTCATCCTTCGCATTTCCTTCTTCATCTTTCTGACGTCCTTTTTGTAGCCATGTAGGAAGCTCTCGAATTGGAACTTCCAACCCCACACTTCTGCCTTAATTTTATTCAATATATCAATCACCCTTTCTGTTTGTGGTGATTCTGGAAATGATAATGCAACAGCAGTGTTTTGCCTAGAGGTGGAGGCTCCTCTTGCCGTGGAGCCTCCACTAACCATGGAGCCACCTCTTGTTCGAGCTCCTCTTGAAGATGGTTGGCGTGCCCTTTTTGTTGATAAATTGTTTGAATTTTTAGTTGATTAATGTGGATTGAAATGGTTTGAATTGTAAGTTGATGAATGTGGATTGAAATGATTTGAATTGTTGGGTATTTATAGGAGTAAAGAGAGGCAACCGAAATGTTTGTTTGAACGTGGCTAGTCAGTAACTTGTATTGTAGTCGTTTGGTGTATTGGTATTTTAGCGACTTGTATTGTAGCCGTTTGTGTATTTCAAATTTTGAATATGTGGTTCGTAACGTCAGCCTATATAAGTATAGTTCGTGTAACGTATCCTTGACAAGATGTTCCGAATGTCATTTCGACCTAGCTGCAACCTAGTGTAGCTGTTTGGTGTATTGGTATTTGCAACTTGTATTATAGCAGTTTGTGTATTTCAATTTTTGAATGTATAGTTCGGAACATCAGCGTACATAAGTATAATTCGCGTAACTTATCCTTTACAAGATGTTTTGAACATCCTTTTGATCTAGCCCAAACTCGTGATCAATTATTACATTGGGCGTGTGAACAACATTTATTTACCAACGGTAATAAAATATACCACCCAACACATTATATATATGTTCTTTATTTATCAAACCAGTTACAAGAATAAATCAATCATCCAGTTTAAAATATCTAGTAGATCCGTTAATAGTGGCAGTGTAGTTCCATTTTGTCGATGTGGAGATTATACGAAGTTAACAACATCGTGGACTCAAGTAAACCCAGGAAGGAGGTTTTATGGATGCAAATATGGACAGGTTAGTTGATGGGTTTATTTTTTTCTTGTATTTATTTTCTTTTTTTATGTAGGGAAGGCTTCAACTACTTTAGATGGCATGATGAAGAGATGCCAGATCAAGCGAAGAGAGTAATATGGGGTCTACTTAAGAAGTTGAAAGCATTTGAAGAGTGAGGAAAGAGGCACGGTTATGGCGAAAAAAGTTGGGTGTTGTGGTAGTGCTAATTGTTCTCATATTCTGTACTTGGATCAAGTATTGGTTCATAGTTTAGGTTCTATTTATTTCCACTTATTATGTTTTGTGTACTAATGATCAAGAAATTTCATTTGAACTTGTTATGTTGTCGAATAAATTATGATGGTACCCTAAGTCGTTCCGCACGACGCGCTACATATTTCAATCATATCGTCATCTGTTCTGAACATTTTGAAAAACTATACGATGAAGATGGTAACAACGAAATTACGGCGCTCTGAACGACTGCTTAATGTGACAAATATCAACGTCATGTTCAAAACAACTATGGTAGATGGATCATTATTTCTCACTGTAACAAGTAGAATTGGTCATTTCTACTGATAATGATCATTATTTCTCACTCTAACAGCTATTATTGGTCATTTTTAGTGAAAATGATCATCATTTGTCACTCTTACAAGTATAATTGGTCATTTCTAGAGATAATGATCATCAATTCTCACTCTAACAACTCTAAGTGATCTTTTGTGGTGAAAGTTGATGAATTTATCACTCTTAAAACTATAATTGGTAACCTATAGTGATATTTCCATCATAATTTATCACTCTAACCACTATATTTGGGAAAAAGTACGATGAAGATAGAAACAAATAATGACCGCGCTCGGAACGACTCAGTAAATGTGACAAATATTAATTGGATGTTCGGAGCCACTCGATGATGGATGGATCATCATTTCTCACTCTAACAAGTATAATTGGTCATTTCTAGTGATAATGATCATCACTTGTCACTCTTGCAAGTATAGTGGGTAATTTCTAGTGATAACTATCATCATTTCTCACTCTAACAAGTAGAATTGGTCATTTCTAGTGAAAATGATCATCACTTGTCACTCTTACAAGTATAATGGGTCATTTCTAGACATAATGATCATCATTTCTCACTCTAACAAGTATAATTGGTCATTTCTAGTGATAATGATTATCACTTGTCACTCTTACAAGTATATTGGGTCATTTCTATTGATAATGCTTTTCACTTGTCACTCTTACAAGTATATTGGGTCATTTCTATTGATAATGACAATCATTTCTCACTCTAACAAGTATAATTCGTCATTTCTACTGATAATGATCATCACTTGTCACTCTTACAAGTATATTGGGTCATTTCTAGTGATAATGATCATCACTTGTCACTCTTACAAGTATATTGGTCATTTCTATTTATAATGATCATCACTTGTCACTCTTACAAGTATATTGAGTCATTTCTATTGATAATGATCATCATTTCTCACTGTAACAAGTATAATTGGTCATTTGTAGTGATAATGATCATCATTTGTCACTTTTATAAGCATAATTGGTCATTTCTAGTGATAATGATCATCTATTCTCACTCTAACTACTCTAAGTGGTCTTTTGTGGTGAAAGTTGATGAATTTATCACTCTTACAACTATAATTGGTCACTTATAGTGATATTATCATCATAATTTGTCATTCTAACTACTCTAATTTGGAAACGGTACGATGAACATAGAAACAATGAAAGACCGCACTAGGAACGAATTATTAAATGTGACAAACCTCAATTGGATGTTCGAAATAAGTCTATATGGATTGATCATCATTTCTCACTCTAACAAGTATAATGGGTCATTTCTAGTGATAATGATCATCAATTCTCACTCTTACAATTATAGTAGGTCATTTCTAGTCGTAATGATCATCATTTCTCACTCTAACAAATATAATTGGTCATTTCTAGTGATAATGATCATCATTTCTCACTCTAACAAGTATAATTGGTCATTTCTAGTGATAATGATCATCACTTGTAACTCTTATAAAAATATAGTGCGTCATTTCTAGTCATAATGATCATGATTTCTCACTCTAACAAGTATAATTGGTCATTTCTACTGATAATGATTATCACTTGTCACTCTTACAAGTATATTGGGTCATTTCTATTGATAATAATCATCACTTGTCACTCTTACAAGTATATTGGGTCATTTCTATTGATAATGATCATCACTTGTCACTCTTACAAGTATATTGGGTCATTTCTACTGATAATGATCATCACTTGTCACTCTTACAAGTATAGTGGGTCATTTCTAGTCATAATGATCATCAATTCTCACTCTAACTACTCTAAGTGGTCTTTTGTGGTGAAAGTTGATGAATTTATCACTCTTACAACTATAATTGGTCACTTATAATGATATGAACATAAAAACAATTAAAGACCGCGCTCGGAACGACTCATTAATTGTGATAAACATCAATAGGATGTTCAAAACAACCCTATGATGGATAAATCATCATTTGTCTATTTAACAAGTATAATGGGTCATTTCTAGTGATTATCATCCCAATTTTTCACTGTAAAAAGTATCGTGGGTCATTTCTAGTGGAAATGATCATCACTTCTCACTCTAACTACTCTAATTGGAAAACAATACGATGAAGATAGCAACAATAAAACAACGCGCTCCGAACGACATTTATTATGTGACAAACATCAATAAGTTGTTCGAAACAACCCTATGATAGATGATCATCACTTGTCACTCTTACAAGTATAGTTGGTCATTTCTATTGATAATGATCATCACTTGTCACTCTTACAAGTATAGTGGGTCATTTCTAGTCATAATGATCATCACTTCTCGCTCTAACAACTATTATTGGTCTTTTTAAGTGATAATGACCAACATTTGTCACTTTTACAAGTATAGTAGGTCATTGCCAGTGATAATGAAACGACCTCGGTCAGTCGTTTCGGAAGTTAGGACTCCGATTGGCGTGCCGATAATTTTAAAATATTCGTAATGTCCATTAGAACCTGTCTGTAAAATTTGAGCAAAATCAGACCTCGTTTGGTAGGCATCGGAAGAAGGTTTCAGTTTTTATTGGCGATTAATATTAAAAGGAGATTTTCGAGCTCGGTTTTGCCGAATGAGCTCCGATTCGAAATCCGAAAGCGCCGTTGGGTTTGTATGATTATTTATGACCTTTGTGAACTTTCAAAAGTGAATTTCGATGTTGTTCGGCTAGTTTCCGCTAAAATGCCGAAAGTTAAATAATTTGACCTTTTTCATTTAAATTCGCATCTTGAGTTTCGGGAGTCCAATTTGAAATCCGCCTTCGCGAGTATGTTACATATATTTTATATAACTTGTATGCAAAAGTTTGAATTATTTCGAATACCGTAGGGTACCGTTTTAATTTTCGTCGCGAAAAGGAAATTAAAAAAAAAAGGAAGACAAAAGAAGACAAAAACACAAAATGAAAATAAGAGAAATATATGGCGGTGGACATATATATAAAAGCTACTTAGCACTTGCTAAGTACAAAAAACGGAAAATGAAGCAGAAGCAATGGAACATGAACAGAGGAACGAGAAATGGAGACGACACACAAAAAAATGCCAGAAAATGAGAAAAGGGGCCGGAAAAAAATAGTATTTTCACCCCGAAACATTCAGGTAATGATCCTACTATATTATTTGAGTTTATTACGTGTGTTTAAATATATTTTGACGGTGAAAATTGAGATATTAGACATCGTCCTAATAAGTTCAATTAATAGTTTAAAGGGTCAAATGGACCCCGATAATGGAATTGAATATATATTCGTACTCAGTGAGTTACGGGCAACATATAGATATAATTTATTTGGGGTTTGGTTATGTGGCTTTGAACCCTGTATATAGGCCTGGCCTGCGTATTGCGTATGCGAATAGGGTATCAGGTTCCTACCTGGATTGCCCTAAGATGTGAGGAATGAAGCCTTTAGCCTAATTTGATATATTTTTCTGGTTATTGAACACAGTGGGATCGTTTGGCAATGAATCCAAAGGACAAAGCGGTTATTGAGTGGCTGTACTAACTTTGTAACAAGGTAAGTGTTTATATCCATTTCTTTGGAGGCACCTGGCCTCGTGGATTTTCTACCACGTGTTCCTTACGTGTGTAGCTGCCGATAGGCGTACTCATTACGCCTTAGCTTTGGATTTACATTGTATATTATATGTTATGTCCTATTGTTGGTATTGCAATGAGGATCTGAGCATTGTACCCTGGCTGTGAGTTGGCATCTACTTCCCGGTTGTCGATGAGAGTCCCGCGCCGGTGAAGGGTTATTATTGCATCACATTGCATTCATATGCATTATATGTCATTCATATGCATTACATTGCATATCATATTGAGGGCAGGAGTATTCCGCCCCAGGAGCAGGAGTATTCCGCTCCATTGTATCATATTGAGGGCAGGAGTATTCCGCCCCAGGAGCAGGAGTATTCCGCTCCATTGTATTATATCGGGTGCAGGAGTATTCCGCCCCAAGAGAGTGCAGGAGTATTCCGCCTCTGGATTATACTATATCGGGTGCAGGAGTATTCCGCCCCAGGAGCAGGAGTATTCCGCTCCAGTTGGTTATCAGATTGGATTCCCCTCGAATGCAGGAGTATTCCGCTTCGAGATGGGACGACGGGCACATGTGACCCTTTGCATCATATTTCATTTCATTTCATCTCACTTCATTTTATTTCATCTGAATTCATACCATTGTGTAGACTTGCGGTACATGACTACTGTTCTGCTTATATGTGCATCGCTTATTTGTTGATATGTTTCTGCCACGCACCCTTGGTTGAGTTTAGAAGTTTCTTACGTGTTTCCGGTTGTTATCGGGCTCTGCCTTTTTATAATTTAAATAAAAGGAATTTGGTTTATCTGTTTCTTCTCCCTGGCTAGCTATCCTATTCTTTGAGGTGGCTAGTCTGCCCCACTTATTGAGTCCTTTTGACTCACCCTTGTTTGTTGTTTGTTTCTTGTCTATCTATTTCGTTTCGGCAGGTTCGCTCAAGGATTGAGTTCGCCGCGTTGTTCAGGAGCGAAGACGACTTCAGCTGTCAGGGTGAGCCAGATTTATTCCGGATGGCCACCAGTTTATTGTTCATTATTTCAGTTGCATTTTGCTCCCTTCAGGAGGTATCTGTCTTCTTTTGTACTCTTAGATGTCTGGTCTGGATAGCCCTAAACCTAGTATGTTGGGTAGTCAGCTGTAATTTCTTTTGTACAGCTTAGAGGTATCAGTATGTTTGTGTTTTTTTTAAAATATTTCCCTTATTCATGAATTGTTATATTTATTTTCCTGATTTTATTTGTAAGGGTTCGCCCGACGGGTCTAGGGGAAGATGTCGGGTGCCCGCACGGCCTAACCGGATTTCGGGTCGTGTCAGTTGGTATCAGAGCCCGGTTTAGAGTCTATCCAGACTAAGACAGTGTCTAGTAGAGTCTCGGTGATGGGTACGTAGACGTCCGTACTTATCTACGAGGGGCTATGATGGCATTTAGGAAGTTTCACTTCCTTCTTTTCTGATCGTGCGTCGGTCTAGGATGCAAAATTATTTTCATTAATTCCTTCGTGGTAATTGTGAAACCCTCGTGCGATAAATCAACAAACGGTATGAGTTTAAGACGAAGCAGTCTAGCGTGGGGCTAGGCACTGACGAAGCGCCGAGAATTTTTATTTTTTTTTTATCGTGCTGACGACCTAGTTACGGAGGCCCCAGTTGTACGAGCTCGCGATGGGCAAGGGGGCAGAGCCTTGTAGTTCCCTTGGCTCTCTATGATGCTTTACGAGAATCTTGGTGATGCAGATACCGTAAGAGTCTATTATTCGCTAGGCAGCCTATCAGGTTGCCGCAGATGCAGACGTTCGGTCTGAGTGTCCGAAGAGGTTGCATTATTTTACGCGGTTGAACATTTCGATATTCCCAAGCAATGCATTCGATAATCCCTGTGTGAGTTTTTTTAAAATAAGATGATGTCAGCATATCCTTCAGGCTGTTGGTTATCTCGAGCAATATGCTGTGTATTATTCTGCTTTCCAGTTTCAGGGTCCAGCCTTAAATTGGTGGGCCGCTCTCTTATTTACTAACTTGGTTCGATTTTTCTTCTAGACTCGTGGAAAAGTTCCATTCGAGTAGCAAGCGAGATGAAAAATGTTGTCAGTTCGAGTGGATTAGACAGGGTAGTCTGTCGGTTAGCCTGTTGGTGTTTCAGAATATGAGATTTAATTCTATAGAATGGCTGAATATGTATTAGAACTAGTCCATGAGCCTCTCGAGAGATTGAGGTCGAGATTTCAGTTGATGTTGTTATTAATATTGCTCAGAGGTGCGAGGCATACCATAAGTTAGAGCGGGAGAGCAAGAGATCCCGTGGCCATAGTGGGTAACCATGGTACCTCATGTGGAGGTAAGAGTTCTGATTATTTTGGGAGGTCATCTTCCAGGTTATCTCAGCCTGTGTCACGTGATTCTCAGAGTGCGTCAGTAGTTCGTCAAGATCAGACCCAGTTTTTCTCTTTATAGCTATCAACATTCTGTCCAGCTTCCATTTTCAGTGAAAAAGTGTTACCATTGTCGTGAGTCTGGCTATCCTTTAAGGAATTTTCTCTTACTCCGGCGAGTAGGCAGTCATCCTTTCTCTCGTCAGGCACCTGCATAGTTGCAGGGGATTTTATTTAGATCTCAATCAGCCAGAGATATGCCCTCATTCGATAGAGGTCGAGAGCGTGGTAGTAGTGGTTCTTCTAGAAGTAATTATCAGTTTAGCGGCTTAGTTCAGCCGCAGAGGCAGTTTTATGAACTGCCAGCCTGGTAGGATGCTGAGGCATCCGATGTAGTAGACCTGTGTGTTTCTTCTTCCCTTATCTGTGAGTAAGATTTATTTTTCCGATCGATCTGGAAATGGTGTGTCTTATCATGTTTCGACAGTTTCCATGGATATTATCATAATTAAGAATCGGTTGCGGTAGAGGGATGAGTTTCTGATACGATTTATTCCTGGCATTTATGAGACCCTGCTAGTTTATCTGATCTAAATATGAGAGATTTGACGGTGAGTATTGCTATTGCCTGCTTGGCATCCTATTATGCCACCTTGTGTTATTATGTCAAGTCATTTTACCTCTCTCATCGGAAATCAGTGTTGGTAGGATGATGAGATTCTTATTCATCACCATAAGAGAGTGTCATGGTTTCTTCCGGCGTAAAGTGGCTAGTAAGTAATATTCGATCTGCGTGTCTCCTCTTGGTTCGAGATATTAGTAAAGTCACGTTATCCCCTGAGCTTGTCTTATATATAAAAGGGTATTCTGGTAAATTATCAGAGTTTTATTCTTACTGGGAGGTTAAATTGGTATGGATGTTTTTCCATAAAGCTTAGTTAATGTCTATCTCTTCAATTACGATTCTTTGGCTCGCTTGACTCGGGAGTAGTCTAGCTTTAGTAGCCAAGCAAATAAGAAGATGAACTTCCTGAAGCTCTAATTATTTCTATCCTCGGTCCATTTTCATTTCTTCTTCATCTGGAACTAGTGAGCTTGGGCGATTGGTAGTCGCTTGTGACGTTCCCTGGGTTGAGCCAGAGTACGTGTTATTGTGGCCGGGTAAGCATATTATTGTTTTGGAAGTATATTATTGTTTTGGTCCAGTTGTCTCATCTTGTTATCCGTTTAACATGCTTATGTTATCAGTTTATCCGGGTATCCATTCCCATGTATAGTATAGTGCTGGTTCTGTTTTTGCGGATCGTCCAGTTTTAGGGGAAACTCTGCCGAAATTTTTATATAGAAGTACCATCCATCAGGCGGTGGTATTTACGACAAAGGTATGGAGTTGTGAACTTGAGAGTTGCAGCTGTTTGGCAACTCGAAAGGGTAGTTGGTAGCTTAGGTCTGCCTACATTCAGCTTTTAGCTAAATCTTCTTTAATCCAGCAGGTTGTACGAGGATGACTATTTCTATTCAAATTAGTTGTATGAGTTTGTGCTTTAAGTGGAGGAGTCTTCCTCCAATTGATACAGAATCATAATATTAAACCTCTAAGGCGTTGCTGAAGCGTAAGCTAATTCTTAGTTCCATCGACCTGTTCTCTATCGAAAGGTATATCGATGAGGTGATTTGTCGGCAGAATCATATTAATCCATCCAGAGTTTCGTGTATCTTTATTTGGAAAATATTAGAACTCTCATCTCGTGATCGAGGAAGGATCAACTTAGTCAGAATAAGCTGGGCAATAGCGTTATGAAATTATCCATATATGTTTATTTCCAAAAGTTCGATATGCGTGTTATAATTCTGATCCTATAATCAGAAAATAATGCCCGTGAAGTAGCTCATGAAGGTCGTGCAAGTTCTTTTGCTATCTGTGCGAATTTTTCTTTAGATTTAGGCTCGTTCGAGGACGAACGAGAGTTTAAGTGGAGGAGAATGAAACGACCTCGGTCAGTCGTTTCGGAAGTTAGGACTCCGATTGGCGTGCCGATAATTTTAAAATATTCGTAATGTCCATTAGAACCTGTCTGTAAAATTTGAGCAAAATCAGACCTCGTTTGGTAGGCATCGGAAGAAGGTTTCAGTTTTTATTGGCGATTAATATTAAAAGGAGATTTTCGAGCTCGGTTTTGCCGAATGAGCTCCGATTCGAAATCCGAAAGCGCCGTTGGGTTTGTATGATTATTTATGACCTTTGTGAACTTTCAAAAGTAAATTTCGATGTTGTTCGGCTAGTTTCCGCTAAAATGCCGAAAGTTAAATAATTTGACCTTTTTCATTTAAATTCGCATCTTGAGTTTCGGGAGTCCAATTTGAAATCCGCCTTCGCGAGTATGTTACATATATTTTATATAACTTGTATGCAAAAGTTGGAATTATTTCGAATACCGCGATAATTTTAAAATATTTGTAATGTCCATTAGAACCTGTCTGTAAAATTTGAGCAAAATCAGACCTCGTTTGGTAGGCATCGGAAGAAGGTTTCAGTTTTTATTGGCGATTAATATTAAAAGGAGATTTTCGAGCTCGGTTTTGCCGAATGAGCTCCGATTCGAAATCCGAAAGCGCCGTTGGGTTTGTATGATTATTTATGACCTTTGTGAACTTTCAAAAGTGAATTTCGATGTTGTTCGGCTAGTTTCCGCTAAAATGCCGAAAGTTAAATAATTTGACCTTTTTCATTTAAATTCGCATCTTGAGTTTCGGGAGTCCAATTTGAAATCCGCCTTCGCGAGTATGTTACATATATTTTATATAACTTGTATGCAAAAGTTTGAATTATTTCGAATACCGTAGGGTACCGTTTTAATTTTCGTCGCGAAAAGGAAATTAAAAAAAAAAAGGAAGACAAAAGAAGACAAAAACACAAAATGAAAATAAGAGAAATATATGGCGGTGGACATATATATAAAAGCTACTTAGCACTTGCTAAGTACAAAAAACGGAAAATGAAGCAGAAGCAATGGAACATGAACAGAGGAACGAGAAATGGAGACGACACACAAAAAAATGCCAGAAAATGAGAAAAGGGGCCGGAAAAAAAATAGTATTTTCACCCCGAAACATTCAGGTAATGATCCTACTATATTATTTGAGTTTATTACGTGTGTTTAAATATATTTTGACGGTGAAAATTGAGATATTAGACATCGTCCTAATAAGTTCAATTAATAGTTTAAAGGGTCAAATGGACCCCGATAATGGAATTGAATATATATTCGTACTCAGTGAGTTACGGGCAACATATAGATATAATTTATTTGGGGTTTGGTTATGTGGCTTTGAACCCTGTATATAGGCCTGGCCTGCGTATTGCGTATGCGAATAGGGTATCAGGTTCCTACCTGGATTGCCCTAAGATGTGAGGAATGAAGCCTTTAGCCTAATTTGATATATTTTTCTGGTTATTGAACACAGTGGGATCGTTTGGCAATGAATCCAAAGGACAAAGCGGTTATTGAGTGGCTGTACTAACTTTGTAACAAGGTAAGTGTTTATATCCATTTCTTTGGAGGCACCTGGCCTCGTGGATTTTCTACCACGTGTTCCTTACGTGTGTAGCTGCCGATAGGCGTACTCATTACGCCTTAGCTTTGGATTTACATTGTATATTATATGTTATGTCCTATTGTTGGTATTGCAATGAGGATCTGAGCATTGTACCCTGGCTGTGAGTTGGCATCTACTTCCCGGTTGTCGATGAGAGTCCCGCGCCGGTGAAGGGTTATTATTGCATCACATTGCATTCATATGCATTATATGTCATTCATATGCATTACATTGCATATCATATTGAGGGCAGGAGTATTCCGCCCCAGGAGCAGGAGTATTCCGCTCCATTGTATCATATTGAGGGCAGGAGTATTCCGCCCCAGGAGCAGGAGTATTCCGCTCCATTGTATTATATCGGGTGCAGGAGTATTCCGCCCCAAGAGAGTGCAGGAGTATTCCGCCTCTGGATTATACTATATCGGGTGCAGGAGTATTCCGCCCCAGAAGCAGGAGTATTCCGCTCCAGTTGGTTATCAGATTGGATTCCTCTCGAATGCAGGAGTATTCCGCTTCGAGATGGGACGACGGGCACATGTGACCCTTTGCATCATATTTCATTTCATTTCATCTCACTTCATTTCATTTCATCTGAATTCATACCATTGTGTAGACTTGCGGTACATGACTACTGTTCTGCTTATATGTGCATCGCTTATTTGTTGATATGTTTCTGCCACGCACCCTTGGTTGAGTTTAGAAGTTTCTTACGTGTTTCCGGTTGTTATCGGGCTCTGCCTTTTTATAATTTAAATAAAAGGAATTTGGTTTATCTGTTTCTTCTCCCTGGCTAGCTATCCTATTCTTTGAGGTGGCTAGTCTGCCCCACTTATTGAGTCCTTTTGACTCACCCTTGTTTGTTGTTTGTTTCTTGTCTATCTATTTCGTTTCGGCAGGTTCGCTCAAGGATTGAGTTCGCCGCGTTGTTCAGGAGCGAAGACGACTTCAGCTGTCAGGGTGAGCCAGATTTATTCCGGATGGCCACCAGTTTATTGTTCATTATTTCAGTTGCATTTTGCTCCCTTCAGGAGGTATCTGTCTTCTTTTGTACTCTTAGATGTCTGGTCTGGATAGCCCTAAACCTAGTATGTTGGGTAGTCAGCTGTAATTTCTTTTGTACAGCTTAGAGGTATCAGTATGTTTGTGTTTTTTTTAAAATATTTCCCTTATTCATGAATTGTTATATTTATTTTCCTGATTTTATTTGTAAGGGTTCGCCCGACGGGTCTAGGGGAAGATGTCGGGTGCCCGCACGGCCTAACCGGATTTCGGGTCGTGTCAGATAATGATCATCATTTTTCAATATAACTAGTATAATTGGTCTTTTCTAGTTAAAATGATCAACATTTATCACTCTAGTCGGTAAATTTGGACATGTATAGTGATAATAACATTCATTTAACCCTGGAACATACCTGTACCATTCTGAACATATACTTTAGTGTTGGAACACATTGTTTATATTCTGAACTAATTGTAAGATTTTATTAACTTTTAAAGAAATGGAGGATTAGAACAAGAGGTCGTTTGGAACATCGTACTGTAATATCCTAAACGACAGTTGATGTGTTTCGAACTATAAGCAAATATGATGGTTTGGAGATACAATTTAATAATATTAATTAAATACCTTCATAATAATACTAATGGAACAGAGATAACAATAGCATCTTGATAAACATTACAACTACTTAAACAATTAATATATAATAGCATCTTCGTTATTATTTTGGCCAGCAACACCTCCACCGAAGTGATTTTCCAAAAGCCTCTCAATCCGATCTAACTGCAATTTCATTTGTTCAAGTTTTGTCTCTAGTGTTTGTATGAACCTCTAACTATTATCTGCAACCTCCTTAATATCAATGACTTCAAAGTGCACGTCTACCAGTCTACCAGGAACCGACTTGTTTGGAGGGTGTCGGACTCGGCGGTACTTATTCCATGGATCGTTCAATACATCATTGGCCATCTGCATGCAAGTTGTTTAAGAAAAAAATAATCAAAGTGGAGTTATGTAAAAGGAAATATAAACAGATTAGATTTAGAGATTGTTTTAGGAAAACCTTTATATATATACGCACACATACATACACATAAAATCACAAAAAATACTTAGAAAATATGGAAAAATTGAGTACATCAACTTGTTCTTCATTGATGTAGAAATGAAGGTAATACTTGGTAAATGCTACGACTATGAATTGTGAATTTAGTTCATCAAAAGGGTATTTATAGATGGTTTGTAGTGGCTTTTCATTTGTGGTGCCTTTTCAGTAGCCGAAGTAAATTTACAAGTGTGAATGTGTTTTGACGTGACTGTTGCAGCAACTTGTATTTTAGTCATTTGGTGTATTGGTATTTGAGCAACTGTTCATTGTAGCCGTTTGTGTCTTTCACATTTTGAATGACTTGTTCGGAACGTCACGTATACAAGTATAATATAATATCCTTGATAAAATGTTCCGAATATCTTTTCGAAGGTAGTACTTGGTAAATGCTACGACTATGAATTGTGAACGAATATTAAGATTTTCTTTTATTATATTGCCTTTACCGATGTTCCGAACGAATAAGGTTATCACAGGCCCCCTCATGCTTGCACATGGAAGAAGAAGGACCTCACAAGCTTTCACATGGACTTCACATGCCTTGACATCGTTCGGAACATCACACTGTAATATCCTAAACAACTGTTGATGTGTTGCGAACAATAAGCAAATATGTGCACAACATAAATTAAAAATGCAGTAAAGCAAACATGTGCACAATATAAATTATACAAGTAGGACAAAAAGTCCATTATACAATTCAAATAGAAATCAAAATAAACAAAATTGTTCAAACATTACAACGAGGACGAAGCTTCATCCAATTCACAAAATCAATTTATAGGCTGACTTGTAGCTTCAATTCCACTACGACCAACCGGGCATGTAGTTTTTTTGTGATCTCTCTTACAGTAGCAACATTTATTTTTCCTCTTTGGAAGACGTTCCTCAATAGATCGAATTCGGTTAACCCTTCTCCTTCCACGGCTGTTCGGCTTTGGGATCAGAGGCACTGGATGAAGTATTTCTTCAGCAGGGACGACCCATGATTCTTCAGGAGGTACTGCATTGCTAAGCTCTACATAGGCAAGGGTGTATGCTTGTGTTGTGTAATATCCAGAAGTGTATTAATACACTCTACTCCCATATTGTCACCATGCAACCCCGTAATTGCTGACATAGCATGTACATAAGGTAACCCATCAAGATCAAACTTCCTACACGTACATGTCCTCTTATATAGATACTCTTCTGCCTCAAACCCTGGACTAATGATTTCGAAACCAAAAGTTCCCTTCCTGTCGACAAGTAGCTTATCTCCCACTTCTTTATTCTTCCTTATTTTTTATTTCAACATTTGGGACGCATAAATTTGGGTGGTTGATTAACTTCATAGCCCTAGTGTGGAATTTTTCTGCAAAGTTCCTACCTATATCTTTCAAGAGGGCAGCAATGGGGTATTCTCTTTGCTCCTTCAGCATGAAATTAACGGACTCAGCTATGTGTGATTTCATACTTCAAACCTATTAAAAAGAATAAATAGTATAATAATCCAAAGATGTTCCTAACATAAAGCTCAAGTGCATATATAGGAATAAGAAGTGCGGAACATCCATGATGTTCCTAACATTAAGCACAAGTCTAGAACGACAAGACGACATGCGGAACATCTGTAAAAAGTAAATATTCCTACAGAATGTTCTGCACATCAAGGATATGTTAGGAACGCCTGTGAGACATTTGGAACAGACGAAGCATGACAGTAATATGAGACCTTGTTATTATAGTTTACCTGTTTCCTGGGAAATATAATCTGCTCCATCTATGATAGCGAACAACATTTTCAAGATAATCCGCTACCCTCCAATCAATAGTCCTGATCTCATTCATAGCATCAGTGAACTCCTCTACCCTGTATGCCTTTGCTGCAGTGTAGTATTTATGAAGACTGATTCAAAACTGAAACTTTGATCGGATGTTTTCACCAAAGTGCCACATACAAACTCCATAGTGCGCAAAAGGAAACACTTGGGCGACCATTTTCGAGATGCTCGGATGTCTATCCGAGACAATGCACAACTCTTCACTATCTGAAACTATGTTGCGTAATTGTTCGAAAAAGTACTCATATGAGGCGTCACACTCTTTTTCTACAACACAAAAAGCAACAGGGAATACGCAACTCATTGCATCCTGAGCAACAACAGACATCAATACCCCTCAATACTCGCCAGACAAATGTGTACCGTCAACGGCTAGGACTTTTCTCACGTAAGTTAATCCCTTGATTCACACTCCATAAGAGAGAAAATAATACAAGAACTTCCCTGTGCAAGAAAGCCTCAAATCTGTCTTGGTTCCTGGATTCTTACTGCTAACCATATAAGCATAAGCATCAAGAATTTCAATACCTTTCTCATGTGTTCCCTGTGTCAAAGCCTTTGCAAATTGACAGCCCCTAAGACACTTCCAGTAGCTAACCTTACAACCCAAATCGGCATTAAGGGACTCCCTGACAACTTTTGTGGTTGGACCTTTTCCCATTAAATATTCACCTTCCATGAACTCACCAATTATCTGGGCAGAGGCGTGTGAATTATGACTGGAATGATGTTGGACACCGCATGTGTGCAAGTTATTGTAAACACTAATGTAGAACCTATCATTACTTTTATACTCATTGCCCTTATCCACCATTTGTATTTCACATCTAAATATCTAGCATTAAAAATCTTTGCAGTATTCTTCAATACTTTGTAATTAAAACGATGTTTAACTACTGCAACCTTCAATTGGGTGACCAGTTCTTTCTTATTGGCAAAAGTCATACCTTTTTCAAAACCTGTGCCATCGATGAAGTGAAATATCGGCTCACTGCTTTGTGTTGGAAACACAAGGGTATACATGGCAGGATCTTCCTCTACATATTTTTCTTCTGCTTCTTCTTCTTCTTCATCTACATCTACGCCTCCTCTGTCTTCTTCTAGCCCTTATCCTTTGTCTTTTTCTACTTCTTCATGTATGTCATCCAATCGCTGACTAAAATCATGCCCTACACTATTTGGCCTTTCTTGGTCATTAGAACCAACACATTCCTCCGTCGTAGAAACAAAAATTACCCTTAGAGTGGGCCTAGCACCATTACGATCAACATCAGCCATATAAAGGCGTACATCATCATCATTTCTTATTGTAATGGGAGGAGTCTTTTGATTTGTGGCAACACTCAGCATGTAAGTAATGCAAATATCCCTCGGATTGTGTCTTATCCCCAACTTCCGATGATTTTATTAAGTAGAACATCATACGTAACATCTCTGGGCATAAGAATGGGTCTTGACTCTTTAGCCTTCGGAACCCAAGCATAACATTTTGACCGCTCCACCCACTCACCTTGATAATTAACTCCTATTATAACCTCACCCATCGGTGGTCACCTGCAATAAATTAGAATGACCAACTATTAGTATCAAATTGATAATATTCATACAGTATGTTCCAAACCTTAATGTTGCTCATCTGAACATTGTATACTGACGTTCTGAAAATCACGTTACAAGTTTTCCAAACCGTAATGTTGCTCATTTGGAACATCGTATACAGACGTTCTGAACATAACGTTACAGTTATTCATTGTTTAATGCAAGATGTTTCAAGCTGCTAACGGAATGCTCTAACATCCTAGTAGGATGTTCTGAACATCATATATGAAAATTCCCATATTTACATACGACGAGTAAAATGGAGCAATATGTTTTAAATTACAGTTACGATCATACAAACATCAAAATGATGTTTGGAATTTCCGGCAGGCTGTTCGGAGGAACTGAATCCGTAACAACCTCGAATCATGAAACGACCTTAGGTAGTCGTTTCGAAAGTTAGGGCTCCGATTTGCATGCTGATAATTTTAAAATCTTCGTAAGGTCCATTGGGACTTATCTGCAAAATTTGAGCTAAATCAGACCTCGTTTGGTAGGCATCAGATGAAGGTTTCAGTTTTTATTGTCGATAAATATTAAAAGGAGATTTTCGAGCTCGGTTTTGGCGAGTGAGCTTCGATAAGAAATCCAAAAGCGCTGTTAGGTTCGTATGATTATTTGTGACTTTTGTGATTTTTCGAAAGTGAATTTCGAGGTTGTTCGGTTAGTTTCTGCTAAAATGCCGAAAGTTAAATAATTTGACTTTTTTTCATTTAGTTTGCATATTGAGTTTCGGGAGTCCGATTTGAGATGCGTCTTAGCGAGTATGTTACATAAATTTTGTATAACATACTTGACAAATTTGGGATTATTTTGAATTTCGTAGAGTTCCGTTTTAATTTTCGTCGCGAAAAGGAAAGAAAACAAAATTAAATAAAAGAAAAAGAAAAGAAAGAAAGCAAAAGGAAAAAGTGTGACAAAAGTTAGGTGGTGGCATCATTCCCACCTATGTAATAAGATAAACGAGAACAGAAACATGAGAACGAGAAAACAGAAATCGAAGGAGAACACGGAGAAGAAAAAAAATGCCAAAAAATGAGAAAACAGCCGGAAAAAGATAGAATTTTCACCCCGAAACATTCAGGTAATGATCTTAATGTATTATTTGAGTTTATTACGTGTGTTTGAATATATTGTAATGGTAAAAACTGGGATATTAGACAGCGTTTTAATAAGTTCAACGGATAGTTTAAAGGGTCAAGTTGACCCCAATAATAGAATTAATTATATATTCGTACTTAGTGAGTTATGGGCAACATATAAATGTAATTTATTTAGGGTTTGGTTATGTGACCTTAAACCCAGTACATAGGCCTGGCCTGCGTATTGCGTATGCGAATAGGGCATCAGGTTCCTAACCGGATTATCCTAAGATCTGGGGAATGAAGCCTTTAGCCATATTTGATATATTTTTCTGCTTATTGAATATAGTGGGATCGTTTGGCAATGAATCCAAAAGGATAAAGCGGTTGTTGGGTACCAGTGTTAACTTTGGAACGAGGTAAGTGTTCATATCCATTTCTTTGGAGGCATCTGGCCTCGTGGATTTTCTACCACATGTTCCTTACGTGTCTAGCTGCCGATAGGCGTAATCATTAAGCCTTAGCTGTGGATTTACATTGTACATTATATGTTATGTCCTGTTGTTGGTATTGCATTGAGGATCTGAGCATTGTACTCTGGCTGTGAGTTGGCATCTACTTCCTGGCTGTCGATGAGAGTCCCGCGCCGGTGAAGGGTTATTATTGCATCATATTGCATTCACATGCATTACATTGCTGTATCATTTATTGAGTGTAGGAGTATTCCGCCTCTAGTTTATATTATATAGGAGCAGGAGGATTCCGCTCCATTCCATCATATTGAGGGTAGGAAGATTCCGCCCTAGGAGCAGGAAGATTCTGCTCCATTGGATCATATTGAGGGTAGGAGGATTCCGCCATAGGAGTTGGAGGATTCCGCTCCATTGCATCATACTGAGGGCAGGAGGATTCCGCCCTAGGAGCAGGAGGATTCCGCTCCATTCATTTGGCACATGTTACCCTTTGCATCATATTTCATTTCATTTCACTTCATCTCATTTCATTTCATTTCATTTCATACCATTGTGTAGACTTGTGGTACATAACTATTGTTCTGCTTATACATGCATTGCTTATTTGTTGATATGTTTCTGGCTCATATTCTTGGTTGAGTTTATGGTTTCATACATATTTCTAGTTATTATCTGGCTCTACCTTTATATAGTTTAAATAAGAAAAATTTGGTTTATCTGTTTCTTTTCTCCCTAGCTAGCTATCATATTCTTTGAGGTGGTTAGTCTACCCCACTTATTGAGTCATTTTGACTCACCCTTGTTTGATGTTTGTTTCTTGTCTATCTATTTCGTTTCGGCAGGTTCGCTCCAGGATTGAGTTCGCCACGTTGTGAAGGAGCGAAGACGACTTCAGCTGTCAGGGTGAGCCAGCTTTTATTCCGGATGGCCACCAGTTGTTTATTTATTATTTCAGTTGCATTTTGCTCCCTGTAGGAGGTATCTGTCTTCTTTCTTACTCTTAGATGTCTAGTCTGGATAGCCCTAAATCTAGTATGTTTGGTAGTCAGCTGTAATTTCTTTTGTACAGCTTAGAGGTATCAGTATGTCTGTGTTTTTTTAAAAGTCTTGTTCTTATTTATGAATTGAATTATATTTATTTTCCTAATTTAATTGGTAAGGGTTCGCTCGACGGGTCTAGGGGAGGATGTCGGGTGCCCGCACGGCCTAACCGGATTCCGGGTCATGTCAGTTGGTGTCAGAGCCCAGTTTAGAGTCTATCCAGACTAAGACAGTGTCTAGTAGAGTCTCGCTGATGGGTAAGTAGACATCCGTACTTATCTACGAGAGGCTATGATGGCATTTATGAAGTTTCGCTTCCTTCTTTTCTGATCGTGCGTCGGTCTAGGATGCAGAAGTATTTTCATTAATTCCTTCGTGGTAATTGTGAACCCTCGTGCAACAAATCAGCAAACGGTATGAGTTCAAGACGAAGCACTCTAGCCTGGGGCTAGCACTGACGAAGCCCCGAGATTTTTTTTTATCGTGCTGACGATCTAGTTACGAAGGTCCCAACTGTACGAGCTCGCGATGGGCAAGGGAGCAGGGCCTTGGCGACGCAGATACCGCAAGAACCTATTATTCTCTAGGAAGCTTATTAGGTTGCCGCAGATGGAGACATTCGGTCTCAGGGAACTCCTGTTCCTGTTCTTAATGTTGCCGCAGTAAATTATGTTCCGGAGGCAGCATGTGTTGCGCCACCAATTGTTCTGGCTGGTTAGCCAGCCGAGGTAACAGTTCGATCCGAGTGCCTAAAGAGGTTGCATTATTTTATGCGGTTGAACCTTCCTATATTCTTAAGCAATGCATCAGATAAACCCTGTGATTTTTTATAATAAAATAATGTTAGCGTATCCTTCAGGCTCTTGATTGTATCGAGCGGTATGGTGTTGATTGGTATGGTGTTGATTATTCTTCTTTCCAGTTTTAGGGGTCCAGCCTTTAATTGGTGGACCGCTCTCTTATTAGCTAACTTGGTTTGATCTTTCTTCTAGATTCGGGAAAAAGTTCCTTTCGTACAGCGAGCGAAATGAAAAGAGTCGCCAGTTTGAGTGGATTAGATAGGGTAGCTTGTCGGTTAGTCTGTTGGTTTCAGAATATGAGATTGAATTCTATAAAATGGCTTAATATGCATTAGAAATAGTCCATGAGCCTTTCGAGAGATTCAAAGATTTATTGATGACCTTTCTCCTTCCTTGAGATCCCAGATGGCTCAAAAAAAATTAAGGTTGGGACTTCATTTGATGTCGTTGTTGATATTGCTCAAAGGTATTAGGCATACCATAAGTTAGAGGGGGAAGAGTTAGAGTGGGAGAGCAAGAAATTTCGTGGCCCTGGTGGGAAACCATGGTACCTCATTTGGAGGTAAAAGTTCTGATTATTTTGGGAGGTCACCTTCCAGGTTATCTCAGCTTGTGTCACGTGATTCTTAGAGTGCGCCAGTAGCTCGTCAAGATCAGATTCAGTCTTCTCTTTACAGCTATCAACAATCTTTCCAGCTTCCATTTTTCAGCGAAAAGGTGGTATCATTGTCGTGAGTCTAGCTATCCTTTAAGGAGTTTTCCCTTACTCCGGCGAGTAAGCAGTCATCCTTTCTCTCGTCAAGCACCTGCACAGTCGCAGGGGATTTTATTTAGATCTCAATCAGCTAGAGAAATTCCACGATCCAGTAAAGGTTGAGAGCGTGGTGGCAGTTATAGTTTAGAAGGTAATTATCAGTGTAGCGGCTTAGCTCAGCCGCAGGGGCAGTTCTATGAACTGCCAGTCTTGCAGGATGCTGAGGCATCTGATGTCGTAGACCCAAGTATTTCGTCTTCCCTTATAGGTGAGTAAGATTTGATTCTTCCGATCGATCTAGAAATGGTTTGTCCTGTCATGTTTCCATATTTTCTTTAGATATCGTAGTCTATTAAGAATCAGTTTTGGTAGAGGGATGAGCTTCTAGTATGATTTATTCAGGAAATTTGTGAGACCCTACTAGTTTTTCTGGTGTAAATGTGAGAGTTTTGGGAGTGAGTGACGGTATTTTCTGCTTGGCATATTGTTGTACCACCTTCTCTCATTATGCCAAGTCAGTCTACCTCTCGTTTTGAAATTCTGTGTTTGTAGGATGATGGGATTCTTACCCGTCACCATCAGAATGCATCATTGTTTCTTCTGGTGTAAAGTGATTAGTAAGCAATACTCGATCTACGTATCTCCTTATGGTTCAAGGCGCTAGCAGAGTCATGTTATTCTATGAGCTTGTCTCGGTTATAAAAGGGTTCCTAGTATATTGTCAGATTTTCCTTCTTATTGGGAGGTTAAATTGGCATGGATGTTTTTCTATAAAGCTTATTTAATGTCTATCTCTTTAATTACGATTCTTTGGCTAGCTTGATTCGGAAGTAGTCTAGCTCTGGTAGCCAAGAAATAAGCAGATGAGCTTCCTAAAGCTCTAATTATTCCTATCCTCAGTTCATTTCCATCTATTCTTCTTCCGGCACTAGTGAGCTTGGGCGGTTAGTAGCCGCTTGTAATGTTCCCTGTGTTGAGACAGTGCGTGCCAAGGTAGCCGGGTAAGTACGTTATCATTTTTAAAGGCTGCTAAGGGTAATGAGAGGTGTCATTTGACCTTTGATTTGATCCATCAAGCGGTGGTACTTGTAGAAAATGTATGGAGTTGTGACTCGAGAGTTTCAGCTGTTTGGCAAATCGAAAGGGTAGTTGGTAGCTTAGGTCTGTCTACGTTCAGCTTTTAGCTAAATCTACTTTAGTCCAGCAGACTGTGCGGGGATGGGTATTCCTATTCAGATAGCTGCATGAGTTTGTGCTTTAAGTGGAGGAGTCTTCCTCCAAATACTGAATGGTAATACTAAATCTTTAAGGCGTTGATACCACTTTTGTCACGACCAAACCTAGGGCCACGGCAGAAACCTACAATGAGTGTCGATCATTGCTAAACCAACTAATAATCTATTAATGCTAGAGATAAGCTGGCAACCGGATCATATATACGTACCTATCTGCTGAAAGCATAAAGTCTTGAAAGATGACACGACTTTAATTTACTGGCAATTAGAACACTGAGCCACAAATTCTACTGTATCACACTTCATTCCGTCCAACCAATAAATCTGCTTAAGATCATGGTACATCTTAGTCGAACCTAGATGAATAGTGTATTTGAAATAATGCGTCTTTATCATAATCTGTCCACGTAAATCTGCAACATCAGGGACACAAAGTCTATCTTTATACATGAGAACACCGTTAGTAGTAACCCTGTATTGTGACTCTGGTTTTCTTCTGGCTATCTGTCTGTATTCACCTAGAACTGGATCCTCATACTGACACTGTTTTACTTCATGAAAATTTAGAGTTAAAGGTTTAGTGCAGCTTGTCGTCCATCCCTCATTGGCATATCTCTTTCACACCTCAACTCTTTGAGAAGTTACTTTAGCATTATAAATGCACGTGTAATCAACTTTGTTGCTGGTATTCTGCCTCAGCTCATGGTCCAACTACATGTATCTTTTTCTTGACTTTTTCAAGTCATAATACTTCCAATTCAAAGATAATACCCTAAAATAGATGTCCAGTCTGAAGATCATTCCTGATCTGCATCATACTATCTAGTAGTATTTGCATGATCCTTATCCTTATATGATAGACCCTGTTCAGATGAACCTTTGACATACATTAGGATATAAGTAACTAAATTCCCACAAGGAGCTTGCGGAATAACACTAACATCAATTGAGATGTTGCATAGTGCATTCGTAAAAAAAAATTAGCTTGCATCAAATCTTCTATAGTGTGTAGTGACAAGGTACTTCAAAAGCTCCCGCTATTGCATCAAGCGTGAGCTAATTCTTTGTTCCATCGACCTGTTCTATATCGAAAGGTATATCGAAGAGGCGATTATTGGCTGAATCATGTTAATCCACCCAGAGTTCCGTATATCTTTGTTTCAAAAAAGTAAAACTCTCCTCTCGTGATCGAGGAAGGGTCAGTTTTGTCAATAAGTTGGGCAATCGTGTTACCATATTATCCGGATATGTTTTATTCCAAGAGTTCGGTGTTCGTGTTATAATTTTGATTCTGAAATCATGAGATAATGTCCGTGGAGTAGTTTATGAAGGTCGTATAATTTCTCTAGTTATCTGTGTGATTTTTTTTAGACTTAGGCTCGTTCGAGGACGAACGAGAGTTTAAGTGGAGGAGAATGAAACGACCTTAGATAGTAGTTTCGAAAGTTAAGGCTCCGATTGGCATGCTGATAATTTTAAAATCTTCGTAAGCTCCATTGGGACTTATCTGCAAAATTTGAGCTAAATCAGTCCTCGTTTGGTAGGCATCAGAAGAAGGTTTCAGTTTTTATTGTCGATAAATATTAAAAAGAGATTTTCGAGCTCGATTTTGGCGAATGAGCTCCGATTCGAAATCCAAAAGCGCCGTTAGGTTCGTATGATTATTTGTGACTTTTGTGATTTTTCGAATGTGAATTTCGAGGTTGTTCGGCTAGTTTCCGCTAAAATGCCGAAAGTTAAATAATTTGACTTTTTTTCATTTAATTTGCATATTGAGTTTCGGGAGTCCGATTTGAGATCCGTCTTATCGAGTATATTACATATATTTTGTATAACTTACTTGAGAAATTTGGAATTATTTCGAATATCGTAGAGTTCCGTTTTAATTTTCGTCGCGAAAAGGAAAGAAAAGAAAATTAAATAAAAGAAAAAAAAAGAAAGAAAGCAAAAGGAAAAAGTGTGACAAATTAGGCGGTGGCATCATTCCCACCTATGTGATAAGATAAATGAGAACAAAACATGAGAACGAGAAAACAAAAATCGAACGAGAACACGGAGAAGGAAAAAAATGAGAAAAGAGCCGAAAAAAGATAGAATTTTTACCCCGAAACATTCAGGTAATGATCTTAATGTATTATTTGAGTTTATTACGTGTGTTTGAGTATATTTTAACGGTAAAAATTGGGATATTAGACATCATTTTAATAAGTTCAACGGATAGTTTAAAGGGTCAATTTGACTCCGATAATGGAATTAATTATATATTCCTACTCAGTGAGTTATGGGCAACATATAAATGTAATTTATTTAGGGTTTGGTTATGTGACCTTAAACCCTGTACATAGGCCTGGCCTGCATATTTCGTATGCGAATAGGGTATCCGGTTCCTAACCGGATTACCCTAAGATCTGGGGAATGAAGCCTTTAGACTTATTTGATATATTTTTCTGCTTATTGAACACAGTGGGATCGTTTGGCAATGAATCCAAAAGGATAAAGTAGTTGTTGGGTAGCAGTGTTAACTTTGGAATGAGGTAAGTGTTTATATCCATTTCTTTAGAGGCACCTGGTCTCGTGGATTTTCTACAACGTGTTCCTTACGTGTAAAACTGCCGATAGCCATACTCATTACGCCTTAGCTTTGGATTTACATTGTACATTATATGTTATGTCCTGTTGTTGGTATTGCATTGAGGATCTGAGCATTATACTCTGGCTGTGAGTTGGCATCTACTTCTCGGCTGTTGATGAGAGTCCCGCGCCGGTAAGGGTTATTATTTCATCATATTGCATTCATATGCATTACATTGCTATATCATTTACTGAATGCAGGATTATTCCGCCTCTGGTTTATATTATATAAGAGGAGGAGGATTCCGCTCCATTGCATCATATTGAAGGTAGGAGGATTCTGCCCTAGGAGCAGGTGGATTCCGCTCCATTGTATCATATTGAGGGTAGGAGGATTCCGCCTTACGAGCAAGAGGATTCCGCTCCATTGCATAATATTGAAGGTAGGAGGATTCCGCCCTAGGAGCAGGAGGATTCCGCTCCATTGCATCATACTGAGGGCAGGAGCACTAGGCAAAGGGTTATCGTTAGTGAAATCATTATTAAAGTTTAGAAAGATACCCATTTTTACGAGGCAAATCATCAGTTGACTGTTTTCATTGCCTCGTAGATACTCCCCACGCAGCATGATTGCACAAATGTTACCTGCCATGGGAAGTATTGAATCATTGACTACGGCCACAATTGTGTCCCTACGCGACACATAGGTTTGACCGCTTCCTTCAGCTCCCTCATCTGCTTATAGTTCTCACTGACATGTTTTGGAGACATGGGTTTGAGTATGAAACTCTTCCTCTCGAGCTTAGCAGTGTAAGTGTTGGCTCGGCCATCATACACAATGGCCCTATCATATTTCCACGGCCGCCTAAGAAGCAAATGACAAGCTTGCATCGGGACCACATCAAACATCAATTCATCCTGATAAGCCCCCACTTTGAACTTGATCAACACTTGCTTCGCTACCCTTAGTTCGCCACCTTTATTCAACCATTGTAACCTATATGGTCATGAATGTTTTATTGTGGTAGTCCCATTTGTGAAACTAAGGTCCAGCTTACCGTATTTGGACAACTGCCCGAGTCAATGATCATCGAACATATCTTTACCCTCACTCTACACCTCGTATGGAAGAGATTTTCTCTTCTAATATCATCCTCCTCCTCCATGTTCATAGTGCTCAAGTTCCTACGAACCACATGAAATACTTCTGAATGGTCAGATTTGGTTGCTTCATGGCCGTCTTCATCATGATCAGCTCGGTCAGATGCGGACTCTTCCATTCCTTGCCCCAGTTCAAAGGAGTAGTAGTGGTGCTCCCTCGATACCGATTTGCTTTGTCACCCTTCGTCTTTTATTTAGCATCAACGGCTACATCGAAAGCTTCATCCAATGTGTAGTATACATACAGCCTCAATTGACAAGACACCTCTCGAGTCAGACCATTTTTTAGCTGAATGATGGCTTGCTCTTCATCTTCTTCCTTGTCAAGAATCAAAAAAATCTTTTCAAACTTATCATAATACTCTTCAAACTACTTGGATCCTTACTTCAAATCATAGAGCTTCCGAAGTTGTTGTTGACGATGTTTAGCCGTCTTATATTTAGCATCCATCACCGTTTTCAACTGCACCCAAATAAGGCGCTCAGGAAGAGCATGCCTTCTTCTCATTCTCTTCTAAGACTCCCACCAAGTAGAAGTGTATGCCTCGAATGAAGGAATAGCATGTCTAGCTTTCCTCTCTTCACTCATCTCATTAGTTTCAAAGGTTCGTTCCAAATGCACCTTCCAATCAAGATATTGGTCCGAATCACTAGTTCCTCTAAATGGTGGAATAGTGATCTTGTCACTGTTCATGTTTGAATCTCGAGCACCTTGGGGTTGATCCGAATACTCATCATAATTGTCATTAGCCTCACGCTCAATGTATCGATCAATATATGCGCCTCGACCTCGACCTCGAGGGTTCCCTCGGCCACATTGATCCTGTCCACATGGAAAGAATGGTGGTTCATATTCAGCTTCAGTCTTGGGATACTCTCCATCTCGATCATCACCTTCTTCATCAACGGCCACTGAATTGCTTCAGGGCCTTAGAAGCGGTGGTCTATCGGCTAGGGGAATGCCCAAGTGTTGTTCATCACGAGCTGCTTCGACTCTCAACCATTGTTGTCGAGCTAGCTCAGCAAATTGCACCGGTTTCATAGGAGTTAAACTGCTAGTTCCTGCTCCTAACCCTGGCAAGGCCACGAATGCTTGCTCTTACTCGAGGTTTGCTACTCAAGCACCCACTCCTCTCACTTCAGCACCAATGCCTCGTATCGCGACCATAAGGCCAGCCAACAACACCTCGGGTGTCTCCACACCTTTCTCTCTATTTCAAGCCATTGTACCTCCAAAGATCAAAGAGTAAGAAAGTGTTAAGTTAGAAACCACCTCACACACTCCCTCACTATGTTCGGGTGGAATTGGGTCCTCTCAATTTGCAGGTTCGGTCGCTAAAGAACTTGTCCCAATGACTTCGTCGCATTAATCGGTTTCCTTAAGATCCTTCGAGTTCGATAAGGTTCACTGTCTTCTTCGGGAAGAGTTAATTGATGTTCGACTCGATGGAACAGACACTTTTTAAATGCGCACGGGAGGTTAATAATTAAACTACAAAATTTGAACTTCAGTTCCCGACACACGAGTTCTTAAAAGCTCAAACTGATTAGTAGAGTCTCGAGTAGGAGAATTTTACTCAAAGATCTACAAATGAGAATTCACGAACATAAAGAAAGAAAGAGAACCTAGGAGAATCTACCATTGCTTCCTCCTTTTGCAAATCTCGGACACTCCACCCTTGTATGAAAATAGAAGTGGTCCCTTCTTAGAATGGATTAGGGTCTAACCTTATCCACTTTCCTCTTTTCAGTAGACACACCTTCACCTGGGTTTTAGCAATGACTCTAAACACTTTCTTCTTCAATGGAACAGTGAACTTTTCCTTTGCGTCGTATCGATAGTCTTAACCTCGTTCAAAGTCCAACAATCAAGTGAAGTAATTTTCTATTAATTTCAACCTCGAAAGGAATAACTTGAGCTCCATGCAAAGCTAAGAACTCAGCTTCACGCGTCCGTACACTGTTAAGAACTTAACAATATTCTGGTGTATGAATGGTGGTTAACGATGGAGCTTCAAAGTTTTAGTGCAAATCACTCGACCCAAATCAATCAAGAAAAACCCCAAATAATCAAATATCAAGCGGGTGTTTCAAGTTCAAAACCAACGTCTGACAGGTGCAAAACCACGTCAAAACTCTTGTCGTCAAATGATGTACAACCAGTGGTTTTCAGACTCTACTACCAATGATAACAACAAATTTGTGGTTGTTTAATCCCAACAACCAACAAGCAAATAAATTTTTGAGTATTTCTTCTTTTCTATTCTTTTTTTAAATAAGAAAAAACAACAACTCAACAAGAACATGAAACAGAAATAGAAAGAAAAACACACGAGATATCTAGAACAGGATTGAATTTGTAAGAACAAAATCCAAACCATGTTGTGATACTAAGATAATAAAATACAACTCGGTTTTGATACTAAGGTGATGCAACAACACACACGCAGAAGTAAAAACGGAAAGGTAAGGATAAAAGCAAGACACAAACTCAACCATAATTGAACAATACTAAGGAATTAGTCTTGATACCTTTCGATAAGATCATGAATAGGCACCTATACTAAGCAACGATCCTCAAGAATACACTGATTCTTCCAATCTGAATGAACAAAGAGGAAAGAGTTCAACTGGATTCCACCAAATGACACAAGTTCCTATAATACGGGTTCCCACGACGAGTTGCTCACGACGGAGACAAATAGCTTACGGCTAATTTAGTATTCAACAACAACTATCTTGCAAGTGAAATAGTACGGGGTTTATACAAGAAGCCCCAAGGATAAAATAGTAAATACGGCCACAGTCGACCTATCAAACAAGGGCACGCAGGGCAGAAGCTAAGTATGAAGGCTCGGGCCCTCTTCTGTTTAAAGCACAATTTTAGCCCTTCGGTCGCTTCACTGCTTGACATCAATCTTCATGGTTCAAATGCTTTCTGCCTCGAGCTTGAGCTTAAATGTATAGCTTCAAATCTGGCACCCGACAACTCACCCTCTGAGTCGCTGCTTCCTCCCAACCACACTAGATAAACATGCACATCGTGTAGAGTCGTGGCTTGGCTTCATATGACTAGTCTCGATGGTTTGAACACATCTTGATCATCATGGACACGGGCTACATCAACTCCACCAGTTAGCCAGCCTGAGAGTCAGATTGATAGATTCAGAGGATGCAGGAGTTACAGTTCAGAATACAGCCACTACTTGTCTAATGATAGAAGTAAAACAGTGCCAATACGAGGATCCATTTCTAGTTAAATACATACAGATAGCCAGAGAAAAATCAAAATCACCATATAAGGTTACTAGTGACGGGGTTCTCAGGTATAAATATAGACTTTGTACTCCTCATGTGGTAGATTTATGTGGACAGATTATTGCAGAGGCACATTATTCTAAATACAATGCTTATCCAGGTTCGACTATGATGTACCATGATCTTAAGCAGATTTACTGGTGGGACGGAATGAAGCGTGACATAGCAGAACTTATGGCTCACTGTCCTAACTGCCAGCAGGTTAAAATCGAGCATAAAAAAATCTAGCGGCTTGTTTTAGGAGATAGAGATTCCATCAGGGAAATAGGAACCAGTGAATATGGACTACATTACAGTCTTTCTATGTACGCGGAGTAGCTATGACTCTATCTGGGTTATAGTTGACAGGCTTACTAAATCAGCTCATTTTTTGCCTGTTATAATTACCTACACAGTGGAGGATTATTCCAAACTTTAAATCAGAGAGATAGTGCGCCTACATGGTATTCCAATACCTATCAGTTCAGACAGGGCGCACAGTTTACAGCTAATTTTTAGTGATCATTCTACATAGGTTTGGGGACGCAGATAAATCTAAGTACAACATTTACTCTCCAGACAGACGGACAGGCTGAGTGAACCATTTAGACGTTAGAAAATATGCTTAGAGCATGTGTGTTAGATTTTGGAGGCAGCTGGAATGAACATCTTCCGTTGATAGACTTTGCGTACAATAATAACAATCATTCTAGCATACAAATGGTGCCATATGGTGCTTTGAATGGGCGCAAATACAGGTCTCATAGAGGATGGTTCGAGTTGGTGAGTCTCAATTGATAGATCTAGACCTAATCCAGCAAGTAGTTGATAAAGTTAAGTTGATCAGGGAAAGATTAGTAGCAGCCCAAAGCAGACAGAAGTGCTATGAAGATAACCAACGTGGAGATTTAAAATTTCAGATTGGCGATTGGGTATCCCCGAAGGTATTGCCTATGAAAGGCATCATGAGATTCGGCCAGAAGGGCATGCTTTGCCATAGATTCATAGGTCTATATCAGATTATCATACAAGTTAGGCATGTAGCCTATAGTTGGTCCTTCTAGCAGACCTTTAGGAAGTACATCAAGTATTCCATGTTTCCATGTTGTGAAAAAGTGTCGCGGATCCTTCCAGAGTTGTACCAATAGATGATGTTCAGATCACAGAGTAGGTGAAATTAATATTCTTGCCTTCCTACTGTTTACTTATTATCTATATACTTTTTAAGTCAGATGGCCTGAGATGGGGCTGTCTTGTGTTCTCCAGTTCAAAATATACAAGATTGCTGAATTATTTGAAGAAGCAAGACAACTTCCGGGAACAGGACTCTTATCCTTGTCATCAAGATATCAGTCTTGCAGCAGCTTACGACACAGTGTATGGTAATCTCTTATTTGAATGCATTGTCTTAAGTGTCTTCTGAAGTTTTCTGATTAGTCCATTAATTTACAAAATTTGCATTGCATACTTACTACTTTACAGTGACTTGCTATACAATATTTTGTATGCACCAGGACTTGTTAGGATGTAAATGCTTCTCAGTTAGGACTTCTATATGAAATTGAATTTTTCTAAGGGCATACCTAATAAATAGATCTAATATAGACAGTTTCCTTCAATTTATTGTTCGTTAGTTGTCTTGATAATTTGTTGAGATTATCATCTTTGTTAGCGACCTATAACTATCTGCCTAGCTTAAATTTATCTATTGCTATATATGATGATTTATTTAACTAGCCATAGATGCATGTAACCTTATCGTAATTAAATATGCTCTAGGCAGTTGATGGACTTGATCTTATGTATGATAGAGAGTCTCCTTTTGTCTTCTCTACTACCAGGAGCCAAAGTGATGAGGTTTGTTTATTTTTCTTGGTCAAGTTTTGTGTAAATTCAAAATCATCTTTTTTACTGTTTGAGTGAATAAAACTGTCTTTTTTGGAACATTAGCACCTCTTTCGGTGGTATCATTTTGTTTAAGTAATCTGTTAAAAGTGGGGTTTTCTGCTTTAGTTTGAAATGAGACAGGATGCTTATGCTACTATTCATGCAATTTGTTTGTGCACGTGTTAATTGTCCAATTTGAGAGCAATTTTGTTTTCTTCTGATTGTTTCTTGTGCAAGAGAAAGAATTTGAATATTCTGCAATTTGGTATGCTGAATATTTTTGATAGAAATCGTGGAGTATGCATATGTAGACATGCTATGTAACCAGCGTAGTTGAGCATCATTTTCTCTAATGTGCTGGCTATATATCCAGAATACTTGAGGATGATTACTGGTTATATATGTTATTTTACTTACATGGATTATATGATTCAGCTTTAAGACCAAAAAAAATATTTTTATTTTGCTATGTTGCTATTATTGCCATGATCTGCAGTTAACTTGACATTCTTTATAAAGTATCAAATCTTAGAATCTGCAGACCTTTCAGATATGGTAAAATTTAATTATAAAGAGGCATGACGTGAATCTTCTTTGCTGAGGTACATTCTGAATTACATAATGTTGTAATTTAATACAATATAGTCTGTATTAGGTTAGAATCCTTAGACGACTTGTTAAGTGTATTTAGCCTCTATTTTTTAAAGTTTATCTTGGTCATCACTCTATTGGCGGTTGTAAAATAATTACGGCCTTGTAGTTCAGCATATCTCACAGGGTGCTCTTGGAACGAAATTGACAAACTCTGAAGATTATGGTTAAAGTGTACTGTAATCCTAGACAAAAGAACGGCTCAGTGATGCAGATATCACTCCTATTCGCGAACTGTTTGCTTGACATAATACTCAAGTGAGTCCTATTTTCATCTTTATTTTTCTAATTTCTATTCTTTTGATCTTTAACTTCACTTTTGCTTGATTTTGATAAATCTCTTGTCAAATGAATTTATTTGGACGGTCCCTAAATGCTCTGGTTGCTTTTTTTGCTTACTTCTTGCCCTTTTATCTTAGTTGTCATAATCTTTGGTTGATTCTTGATAATGGAATATTGTTAAGTCCCTGGTTCTGGTCTGTTTATTGCTTTCTTCTTATACCTGTTTCGTTGAAAATGTTTTAGAACACTATGATTCACTTTATAAATAGTGACTCGCTAATTCTTGATTCTTGGTACTTAGTCCCCTGGCCGTTTGCTCATAGCAGTGTTAGATAATATAGTTCTGACATGTAAGTGAGAAAGGATTTCCGGTTGTATCACATTGGATTTACTTTTGCCAGGATTTCTTTTGTTTCTAGGATAAATCGTCTGATTGTATTTAGCAAAATGTTTTCAGTAAATGTGTTATAATTTTGCATTTTTAAACAAAGTAGCTAGTAGTAGAAGTTGTCACTATGACACAACCCGGAATCCGGCTAGGCCGTGCGGGCACCCGACATACTCCCCTAGACCCGTCGGGCGAACCCTAAGCAATTAAATTAAGAAAATAAATATAATTCAATTTATAAATAATAACAAGACTTAGAAAAAGCACAGACATACTGATACCTCCAAGCTGTACAAAAGAAATTACAGCTGACTACCCAACATACTAGGTTTAGGGCTATCCAGACTAGGCATCTAAGAGTACAAAAGAAGACAGATACCTCCTGAAGGGAGCAAAATAAAACTGAAATAATAAACATAAAACTGGTGGCCATCCAGAATAAAAGTTGGTTCACCCTGACAGCTGAAGTCGTCTTCGCTCCTGAACAACGTGGTAAACTATATCCTAGAGCGAACCTGCCGAAACGAAATAGATAGACAAGAAATAAACAACAAACAAGGGAGAGTCAAAAGGACTCAATAAGTGGGGCAGACTAGCCACCACAAAGAATAGGATAGCTAGCCAGGGAGAAAAGAAACAGATAAACCAAATTCTTCTTACATAAATTATAAAAAGGAAGAGTCAGTTAATAACCAGAAACACGTATGGAATCATAAACTCATAAAAACTTAGGGACATGAGATAGACAGAACATATAGGTTTTTAAGTATCCCGAACATATCAACAAATAAGCAATGCACATATAAGCAGAAACAGTAGTCATGTACCGCAAGTCTACCCAATGGTATGAAATGAAATGAGATAAAATGAAATAAAAAATGATGCAAAGGGTCACATGTACCCGTCATCCCATCCCGAAGCGGAATACTCCTGCATTCGAGGGGAATCCAATCTGATAACAACCTGGAGAGGAATACTCCTGCTCCTGGGGCGTAATACTCCTGCACCCGATATGATATAAACCAGAGGCGGAATACTTCTGCACTCTCCTGGGGTGGAATACTCCTGCACCCGATATAATGTAAAGCTAAAGCGGAATACTCCCGCACTTAGTATCTAGCATAAGAGCGGAATACTCCTGCTCCTGGGGCGGAATACTCCTGCACCCGATATAATGTAAAGCTGAGGCGGAATACTCCTGCGTCAGTATCTGACATAAGAGCGGAATAATCCTGCTCCTGGGGCGGAATACTCCTGCACCCAATATGATATGCGATGTAATGCATATGAATGACATATAATACATATGAATGCAATATGATGCAATAATAACCGTTCACCGGCACGGGACTCTCATCGACAGCCGGGAAGTAGATGCCAACTCACAGCCAGAGTACAATGCTTAGATCCTCAATGTAATACCAACAACAGAACATAACATATAATATACAATGTAAATCCAAAGCTAAGGCGTAATGAGTACGCCAATCGGCAGCTATGCACGTAAGGAACACGTGGTAGAAAATCCATGAGGCCAAGTGCCTCCAAAGAAATGGATATAAACACTTACCTTATTTCAAAGTGCTACTCAACAACCGCTTTATCCTTTGGATTCACTGCTAAACGGTCCTGCTTATTCAATAAGCAGAAAATATATCAAATTAGGCTAAACGCTTCATTCCTCACATCTTAGGGCAATCCGGTTAGGAACCTCACCCCCTATTCGCATACAAAATACGTAGGCCAGGCCTATGTACAGGGTTTAAAGTCACACAACCAAACCCTAAATAAATTATATTTATATGTTGCCCATAACTCACTGAGTACGAATATATAATCAATTCCAGTATCGAGGTCCAATTGACCCTTTAAACTATCAGTTGAACTTATTAAAACGATGACTAATATCCCAATTTTTACCGTCAAAATATATTCAAACACACGTAATAAACTAAAATAATGCATTAAGATCACTACCTGAATGTTTCGGGGTGAAAATTCTATCTTTCTCCGGTTTTTTTCTCATTTTCGCCCACCGCCTATCATTTCTTTCTTTCCTTTTCCTTTTTCTTTCTTTTTGTTTTCTTTTCTTTTATTTAATTTTCTTTTCGTTTTCGTGACGAAAATTAAAACGGTACCCAACGATATTCGAAATAATTCTAAATTTCTCAAGCAAGTTATACAAAATATATATAATACACTTGTTAGGGCGGATCTCAAATCAGACTCCCCAAACTCAATATGAAAATTAAATGGAAAAAGGTCAAATTATTTAACTTTCGGCATTTTAGCGGAAACTAGCCGAACAACCTCGAAATTCACTTCCGAAAGTTTACAAAAGTCATAAATAATCATACGAACCCAACGACGCTTTTGAATTTCGAATCGGAGCTTATTCGCCTAAACCGAGCTCGAAAATCTCTTTTTAATGTTTATCGACAATAAAAACTGAAACCTTCTTCTGATGCCTACCAAACGAGCTCTGATTTAGCTCAATTTTTATAGATAAGTCCCAATGGACCTTACGAAGATTTTAAAATTATTAGCACGCAAATCGGAGTCCTATCTCCCGAAACGACTGACCGAGGTCGTTTCATTCTCCTCCACTTAAACTCTCGTTCGTCCTCGAACGAGTCTAAGTCTAAAGAAAAATTCGCACAGATAACAAAAGAACTTGCACGACCTTTATAAGCTACTCCACGGATATTATCTCATGATTGTAGAATCAGAATTATAATACGAACACCGAACTCTTGGAATAAAACATATATGGATAATATGATAACACCATTGCCCAGCTTATTTTGACTAAACTGACCCTTCCTCGATCACGAGAGGAGAGTTTTAATTTTTCGAAACAAAGATATACGGAACTCTGGATGGATTAACATGATTCAGCCGATGATCACCTCTTCGATATACCTTTCGATATAGAACAGGTCGATGAAACTTAGAATTAGCTCACGCTTGATGCAATAGGGGGAGCTTTTGAAGTACTTGGTCACGACACACTATAGAAGATTTGATGCAAGCTATATTATTTTTATGAACGCACTATGCACCATCTCAGTTGATGTTAGTGTTGTTCCGCAAGCTCCTTGTGGGAATGTAGTTACTCATATCCTAATGTATGTCAAAGGTTCATCTGAACAGGGACTATCATATAAGGATAAGGATCATGCAAATACTACTAGATAGTATGATGCAAACCAGGAATGATCTTCATACTGAACATCTACTTCAGGTTATTGTCTTTGAATTGGAAATATTATGACTTGAAAAAGTGAAAATAAAAGAGACATGTAGTTGTACCATGAGCTGAGGCAGAATACCAGCAATAAAGTTGATTATATGTGCACTTATAACACTAAAGTAACTTCTCAAAGAGTTGAGGTGTGAAGGAGATATGCCAATGATGGATGGACGATAAGCTGCACTAGACCTTTAACTCTAAGTTTTCATTAAAGTAAAACAACATCAGTGTGAGGATCCAGTTCTAGTTGAATAAAGACAGATAGCCAGAAGAACACTGGAGTCACCATACAGGGTTACCACTGACGGTGTTCTCATGTATAAAGATAGACTTTGTGTTCCTAATGTTGCAGATTTCCGTGGACAGATTATGATAGAGGCACATTATTCCAAATACATTGTTCATCCAAGTTCGACTAAGATGTACCATGATCTTAAGCAGATTTATTGGTGGGACGGAATGAAATGTGACATAGCAGAATTTGTGGCTCAGTGTTCTAATTGCCAGCAAGTTAAAGTCATGTCATCTTTCCAGACTTTATGCTTTCAGCAGATAGGTACATATCTATGATCAGGTTGCCAGCTTATCTCTATCATTAATAGATTATTAGTGAGTTTAGCAATGATCCACACTCATTGAATTTCTGTCGTGGCCCTAGGTTGGGTCGTGACAAAAGTGGTATCAACGCCTTAGAGATTTAGCATTACCATTCAGTATTTGGAGGAAGACTCCTCCACTTAAAGCACAAACTCATGCAACTATTTGAATAGGAATAACCATCCCCGCACAGTCTGCTGGACTAAAGAAGATTTAGCTTAAAGTCGAACGTAGGTAGACCTAAGCTACCAAACTATCCTTTCGAGTTGCCAAACAGCTGCAATTCTCGAGTTCACAACTCCATACCTTTACCATAAGCATCACCGCTCGATAGCTCAATTCAGGTGGGTCAAATGACACCTCTCATTACCCTTTGTAGCTTTAAAACACAACAATGTGCTTACCCGGCTAACTTGGCACGCACTCTGGCTCAACATAGGGAATATCACAAGCAGCTACTTACCGCCCAAACTCACTATTTCCGGATGAGGAAGAAATGGTAATAAACCGAGGATAGAAATAATTAGAACTTCAGGAAGCTCATCTTCTTATTGCTTTGCTACTAGAGCTAGATTACTTCCGAGTCAGGCTAGCCAAAGAATCGCAATTGACGAAATAGACATTAAATGAGCTTTATGGAACAACATTTATGCCAATTTAATCTCCCAATAAGAAGGAAACTCTAACAATTTATCAGAAAACCCTTTTATAACCCAGACAAGCTCATAGGATAACATGACTTTACTAGCGTCTAGAACTAAGAGGAGACACATAGATCGAGTATTACTTACTAACCACTTTACACAGGAAGAAACAATGACACTTTCTGATGGTGATGAATAAGAATCCCATCATCCTACTGACACTGAGTTCCAAAGAGAGGTAGACTGACTTGACATTATAAAAGAATGTGGCACAACAAGATGCCAAGCAAACAATACCGATACTCACTCGTAAATCTCTCACATTTAAACCAGATAAACTAATAGGGTCTCACAAATGCCCTAAATAAATCATACTAGAAGCTCACCCCTTTACCGCAACTGATTCTTAATAGAAACGACATCTAAGGAAACCATGGAAATATGATAAGACAAACCATTTTCAGATCGATTGGAAAATAAATCTTACTCATAGATAAGGGAAGAAGATATACATGGGTCTACTATATCGGATACCTCAGCATACTGCCAGATTGGCAGTTCATAGAACTGCCTCTACGGCTGAGCTGGGCTGCCACCCTGATAATTACTTCACGAAAAACCATTGCCACCACGCTCTCGACTCTTACTAGATGGTGGCATTTCTCTGGCTGATTGAGATCTAAATGAAATTCCCTACGACTGTGCGGGTGCCTTATGACAAGAGAAAGGACGACTGCCTACTTGCCGGAGTAAGGGAAAACTCCTCAAAGGATAACCAGACTCAGGACAATGATAACACCTTTTCGCTGAAAATGGAAGCTGGACAGATTGTTGATAGCTACAAAGAGAAAATTGAGTCTAATCTTGATGAACTACTCGCGCATTCTGAGAATCACGCTCTACAAGCTTAGATAACCTGGCAAGTGACCTCCCAAATTATCAGAACACTTACCTTCAAAAGAGGTATGGTGCCCACCCTCTATATAACCGGGACATCTCATGAGAAATTGGATCCGGGCCCCTCGGCCAATCCTCAATCGACAGCAGCTCCGTCCTAGCGGCCGTGGGATCTCTTGCTCTCCCGCTCTAACTCTTCCCACTCTAACTTATGGTATGCCTAATACCTCTCAGCAATATCAACAACAACATCAAATGAAGTCCCAACCTCAATTTCTCGAGCCATCTAGGACCTTAAGGAAGGGGAAAGGTCATCAACAAATCTTTGAACCTTCTTAGAAGGCTCATGAACTAGATGTAGAGCATATCCATCCTTCCTAGAGAATTGAATCTCATATTTTAAAATCGACAGGCTACCCTATCCAATCAACTCAAACTGGCGACAATTTTCATCTCGCTCGCTGCGCGAAATGAACTTTTCCATAAATCTACTAAAAAAATTCGCACCAAGTAAGCTTAGGCAAGCCTTGCCTAGCTGATAAAAAGAAAGCGGTCCATCAATATAAGGCTGGACCCTGAATCCGGAAAGCAGTATAATCAACACCATATTGGTCTAGATAACCAAGAGCCTGAAGGATACATTGACATCATTTTTTAAAAAAAATCACGAGATTTATTTGATGCATTACTTAAGAATATCAGAAGGTTCAACTGCGTAAAATAATGCTACCTCTTTGGGAACTCGGACCGATTTGTTACCTCGGCTGGCTAACCAGCCAGAACAATTGGTACCGCAACACATGCTGCCTCTAGAACATAATTTACTGGGGAAACATCAGGAACTGGAACAAGAGCTTTATAAGTACGAACATCTGCATATACGGCGACCTGATAAGCTGCCTAGCGAATAATAGGTTCTTGTGGTATCTGCGTCGCCAAGATTCTCGCAAAAGCATAGTAGAGAGCCAAGGGAACCACAAGGCCCTGCTCCCTTTCCCATCGCGAGCTCGTACAGCTGGGGCCTGCGCGACTGGATCGCCAGCAAAATCCACAACTCTCGGGGCTTGAATGGCTCTAGCCCCAGGCTAGACTAATTCGTCCTGAACTCCTACCGTTTGCTGATTTGTTGCACGAGGGTTCACAATTACCACGAACGAATTGACGAAAATAGTTTTGCATCCTAGACAGGCGCACGATCAGAAAGAAGGAAGTGAAACTTCCTAAATGCCATCATAGCCTCTCGTAGATAAGTACGGACGTCTACGTACCCATCAGCGCGACTCTATTAGACACTGTCTTAGTCTGGATAGACTCTAAACCAGGCACTGATACCAACTGACACAACTCGGAATTCGGCTAGGCCGTGCGAGCACCCGACATACTCCCCTAGACCCGTCGGGCGAACCCTTACCAATTAAATTAGGAAAATAAATATAATTCAATTTATAAGTAATAACAAGACTTAGAAAAAGCACAGACATACTGATACCTCCAAGCTGTACAAAAGAAATTACAGCTGACTACAAAACACACTAGGTTTAGGGCTATCCAGACTAGACATCTAAGAGTACAAAAGAAGACAGATACCTCCTGAAGAAAGAAAAATACAATTGAAATAATAAACATAAAACTGGTGGCCACCCAGAATAAAAGTTGGCTCACCCTGACAGCTGAAGTCGTCTTCGCTCCTGAACAACGTGGTACACTCAATCCTGGAGCAAACCTGCCGAAATGAAATAGATAGACAAGAAACAAACAACAAACAAGGGTGAGTCAAAAGGACTCAATAAGCAGGGCAGACTAGCCACCTCAAAGAATAGGATAGCTAGCTAGGGAGAAAAGAAACAGATAAAACAAATTCTTCTTATTTAAATTATAAAAAGGCAGAGTCAGTTAATAACTAGGAACACGTATGGAATCATTAACTCATAAACAACTAGGGACATGAGATAGACAGAACATATAGGTTTTTAAGTATCCCGAACATATCAACAAATAAGCAATGCACATATAAGAAGAACAGGAGTCATGTACCGCAAGTCTACACAATGGTATGAAATGAAATGAGATGAAATGAAATGAAATATGATGCAAAGGGTAACATGTACCCGTCATCCCATCCCGAAGCGGAATACTCCTGCATTCGAGGGGAATCCAATCTGATAACCAACAGGAGCAGAATACTCCTGCTCCTGGGGCGGAATACTCCTACACCCGATATGATATAAACCAGAGGCGGAATACTCCTGCACTCTCCTGGGGTGGAAGACTTTTGCACCCGATATAATGTAAAGCTAAAGCGGAATACTCTTGCACTCAGTATCTGGCAGAAGAGCGGAATACTCCTGCTCCTGGGGCGGAATACTCCTACACCCGATATAATGTAAAGCTGAGGCGGAATACTCCTGCACTCAGTATCTGACATAAGAGCGGAATAATCCTGCTCCTGGGGCGGAATACTCCTGCACCCAATATGATATGCGATGTAATGCATATGAATGACATATAATACATATGAATGCAATATGATGCAATAATAACCCTTCACCGGCACGGGACTCTCATCGACAGCCGGGAAGTAGATGCCAACTCACAGCCAGAGCACAATACTTAGATCCTCAATGTAATACCAACAACAGGACATAACATATAATATACAATGTAAATCCAAAGCTAAGGCGTAATGAGTATGCCTATCGGCAGCTACACACGTAAGGAACACGTGGTAGAAAATCCATGAGGCCAAGTGCCTCCAAAGAATATAAAAACTTACCTTATTCAAAAGTGCTACTCAACCACCTCTTTATCCTTTGGATTCTCTGCCAAATGATCCTGCTTATTCAATAAGCAGAAAATATATCAAATTAGGCTAAAGGCTTCATTCCTGACATCACAGGGCAATCCGGTTAGGAACCTCACCCCCTATTCGCATACGAAATACGTAGGCCAGGTCTATGTACAGGGTTCAAAGTCACATAACCAAACCCTAAATAAATTATATTTATATGTTGCCCATAACTCACTGAGTAAGAATATATAATTAATTCTACTATCGGGGTCCAATTGGCCCTTTAAACTATCAGTTGAACTTTTTAAAACGATGACTAATATCCCAATTTTTACCGTCAAAATATATTCAAGCATACGTAATAAACTAAAATAATGCATTAAGATCATTCCCTGAATGTTTCGGGGTGAAAATTCTATCTTTCTCCGGTTCTTTTCTCATTTTCTGGCATTTTCTTGTTTTGTTTCTTTCTCTTTGTTTCTCGTTATCTTCCTATAATAATCCTTCTGTTCGTCCTTAGCATATTGCTAAGGACTCCCCCACCGCCTATCATTTCTTTATTTTCCTTTTCCTTTTTCTTTCTATTTGTTTTCTTTTCTTTTATTTAATTTTCTTTTCGTTTTCGTGTCAAAAATTAAAACGGTACCCTATGATATTCGAAATAATTCTAAATTTCTCAAGCAAGTTACACAAAATATATATAACACACTTGTTAAGGCGGATCTCAAATCGAACTCCCGAAACTCAATATGCAAATTAAATGAAAAAAGGTCAAATTATTTAACTTTCGGCATTTTAGCGGAAACTAGCCGTACAACCTCGAAATTCACTTTCAAAAGTTCACAAAAGTCATAAATAATCGTACGAACCCAATGGCGCTTTCGAATTTCAAATCGGAGCTTATTCGCCAAAACCGAGCTCAAAAATCTCTTTTTAATATTTATCGACAATAAAAACTGAAACCTTCTTCCGATGCCTACCAAATGAGCTCTGATTTAGCTCAATTTTTACAAATAAGTCCCAATGGACCTTACAAAGATTTTAAAATTATTAGCACGCAAATCGGAGTTTTATCTCCCGAAACTACTGACCGAGGTCGTTTCACACTAAACTGACATTAACTTATTGTTTCTTTGCAGATGGAGAATTTGAAAGTCTGAAGAACGTCTCATTGAAGAACGTATACAAAGTTTTTCAAAAGATATTTTTGATTTTGCTAGGAGTGTCTTTGTACAAAATCTACAACATTTTCTCTTCTTTAAGAGTCAGTTGTACAATTTGGATAATGTAATGATTTATTTCATTGTAACTAACAATACAATTTATTTAATAAATATATTGGGATTTGTGGGTATATTTTTGTGTCTGAAAGCATATTAAGTGAATGCAATTGATAACCGTTGGTAAAAATATTAATATATGTAAACATATTTTATTAAAACACCAAATTAGCGAAGGGAAATTCGGTCGTTATAATTAGCCAACGTCCAAATTTAATGTTGCCATTTAAGAAGTTTCAGCGATTGGATTTGTAATTAGTAAAGAGAAATGTTGGTCGCTAATATAAATGACAACGACCGAATATTGTGCGGTCGTAAAAGAGTTTTTCGCGACCGAATTCAAATCCGGTCGTTAAACTTTTAGCGTGAAAGCCTATAACGACTGGTGATGATCGGATTTTCTCTGGTCGTTACTGGCATATAATGACCGGATTTATGTTTTTAACGACCAAATTTCCCCTCGCTAAAAGCCATATTTCTTGTAGTGGACCCTGAAAATCATGATGTAATACAAGACAGTGGTGCTGTCTAGAAAGTCTGTGCAGCTGTGGAATTGTTTGGCTGTCTGGTCGTCTCCTTTGTTGTCCATTCAATCTCTTTATGTAATCCCTTATCCTATACATATCCTATAGCATCCTTATGAAAGTGTAAGCTAATATAGCTTGTCTAAATACTCAGTTTCATCCTAAATCAATAGTAGAAGCTTACGTTCTAGGTTATAAAATGATTGGCCAACATTACGTTCATTATTCTATTTTGTCGCTCGTTTTGTTGATAGCTGAACTTAATTATGTTCGATGTTATCATCCTGGCCGGGTATCTATTCTCATATATATTGTAGTGGTTGTTTATTTTTGGGGAAACACTGCCTATTTTTTTGTAGTGTCTATGATTCTATCTAGGGTTTTCTTATTCATAGCTATTGTTGGCACATGTTTTTGTTTATGCCTAAAATTTACGTCTAGGTTAAATAATTAAATTGAGAATGAGGTCACAAGAAATACAATATTAATGATGGAAAAGTAAATAAATAAAGAGAGAATAACTGAGCAAGAACAGTAAAGTAGTGTTATTCTTTGAGAATAACCGGATTCGGTATCAGTCGTTTGATGAATAATACAATGTAAGGAGGGTATTTACATAGGAGATTTACCCAGTCCTATTTATTGTAAAATACAAACACTAGTGAGGCTACGGGCCTATAAACTCAAGGCGGTGGTATATAAAAAATCCTAACTAAGAGATTGTAAATCCTTAGGCGGCGAGATGTATGCCCTACATCCTATCGTCGTACCACCTGAGCGGTGGTTAGCCCATGGAGCGGGCATGTATTCTCTGTGCCCAGTGACTTATAGGATAAATCTAGTCTCGCCAGCCGGACTCGTATCCCCGTAATAATAGGTGGCGTATTTTTGCCCACACAGTGAGTCCCCCCACTTGCTCAGTGCTGAAGTGAGCAGTCCAAAAGTGAACTAGCGTGATAGAAGACGTAAAGATATGCCTGCACCCGATATTCATCCCCTGTCTCTTTGCATGCCTCCTATTGAATGCAAATACTCAAGTACAATGACACGTACCCCTGTGATTGGAAGGGTTTTATGTGCATCTTCCAATATTGCAATTTCTCTACTATATCCCATATCCTGCTTCCTTTAACTTCAAAAGTGATGGTCATATGTAGGGTCAAACACCTAAAAAGGAGGGTGAAAACATCAACCTTTTCATTGAGTGCTACCCTTCTGCAGTTGTGAGGAACGACCTAATGCATATTAGTCATGAATGCATGTGGCATGAGATCATAGATATCCTCGTTCCTACTGATGAGGAAAGATTTTATTCCCATCGGGCTGGCTACTCGATTGTTTACACATACCCTTTCACTCTACACCTTAATGGGCGCGTTCGCTCGATGATTGAAGAAATATGTCGTCGGTACAATATCTGCTTGGGTCAAGTTGGTCCTTCTATTTTGCGTCTAATTGCCGTGCTAGACCATTTGGCTAATCGTGCTCAGGTACCATTCACATTCGAACATATTCTAGCTTTCTACTCTTCCCGTCTTCATAAGGCGGGCATGCTGATGTTTATAAAATATGGGAAGAAAGGTGTTTTTCCCAATAGTGAAGATTCTAAAGATCGCAGCTGGGTCCATAGATATGTCGTTGTACGGACTGTTGACATAGTTTCCTCTCTTCCCTTTCCAAAGGTCTTCAACAAAAAATGTAAGTCACTGTGGACCTGTCTTTATATATTTTATGCTAGTTGCTTCTTCAAACTCACTTTCATCCTCAGTGAATTCTATGTCTGCTATTTCATTGAGCCATGATGATTTGACAATGTGGATCACTACGATCTTTGCGAGGAACCCCCTGATTCTTTAACTTTCACGGCCCTGGCTAGCGAAAATAGCTAGCTGGCAAAAGAACATGGTAAAATCTTGCTGCCAAAGTTTCTTTTATTCTAAGTCCTCTGATGTCTTCATTAGCTGCCTTTCGATTCCAGGGTTCTCTCGTTGTGAAATGCCCCTGCTGAATTAGATCAGGATTGCTGCCCCGTATACGGCTCCCTTACCTGACGTGCAGGCATCTAGTGGAAGAATTCTCGAGAGAGCGAGCCACTCCATTCTTCAAAGAGGAAAATGTCTTCCATACCTACCACTGTGGTGGCTGCCAGTGAAACTCTGGTGATTTTTTACGGTGATGACGAAATCCCCCGAAAGCCTGAGCCTAAGGCCGTTGAAACCACTCTTTGTGCTGCTAAATTTGGTCCGTCTACATGAAAGCGTAGGAACTTGATAGAGGAAACTCCCGTTGCTGAAGATGAGGCTGGCTTGGAGGATGAGTTGGTGTTACCATCTGCCTCCTTTGAGCCTCAATCATAAGGTCAGCCTCACGCTCCTTACATTGTTGGCTTGTACCCCTTGTGTGCTCCACAAGTAAATATCTCTTCTTCTCATGTAGAACCTATTACATTGACTCCGGCCCCTATTGTTACGGAAATAGCCGTGGACGCTGATACTATAGCTGAACCTGTGGATAGAGCCCGGGAGGTTATTATCCCTATTGTTGCAGGAGTCAACCTGTTCAAGACCCCAACGGTTGTTATAGATCATTCTGCCGAGTTTATTGGTCCTTCTGAACAAGAACACCTTTTTGGATACAGTTGTTGTGAGTTTTCTTGTGGTTGCCGCTTGATGCTTTCTTCGGGTAACTTTTCCTTCCTCGTTTATTGAATTTTAAATTTGCCTTCCTCCGCTGAATATTTTTTCCATCAATCATTCCGGGGTTAATAGTATATAATGAGATTATCCGCCGAGGAGGTCCAGATGAAAGCCTTTTTGAGGAGATCCAGGCCTTCCAAGGGCAAGTCGCCAGCTTACTACCCTACCTGGAGAAAGTTGAAGAGCTGAAAAGAGAGCTCCAAACCACGTGCGAAGCCTATCGATTGGAGGCCTTGAAGAATAGGAATTCGGACAATGCACTGGCCGACAATGTTCGCAAGCATAAGCAGGCTATAGAAACTCTCAAACCTTCTCTCATAGACGCCAAGATCTCAAAGCAACTCCAGCATACTAATGTGATCCGCTTAGAGGCCACTATGGAGGACTTGCAACAAAAGATGTCAGGTATTGATGAAAGGATTAACGCTGCTAAGAAAAGCGTATCTGATGGAAGGGGCCTTTCCGCCTTCCTTCAAGATGAAGATGATATGGTGAAAAGCGGAGTGGCGTCTCTCGAGAAAGTTCACGACAAACTTTGCAATGACGTTCATCTTAAGGACCAGTGAATGAATGCCTTGAGTGCTCGCCGTCTAACTGAGGTGGACCATAATACCTTAAAGGCTGTTCTCGCCACTTTCCTCTGGGTTCGTGACGACCCTAACTTGGACCCGAATGCTGAGACTGCCTCGTACACTGAGCTTGTGGCTCAGGCAGATGCTTAGCTTGGATCCGACATTAAAGAAGGTTCTAAAGATGCCAGTGTAGAAAGAGGAGATTAACCAGTGGATGGGGAACCTGCAATTTTTGAAGAAGGACCTTCACGGAGTGTTGCCGCTGAATGATGTCCCCCGAGAAAGGAATGAAAATCCCCCTTCCCCCTTTTGATGCTTACGATTTTTTTTTTTTTGCATCTGAATATAGAACATTTTCCCGCTATGCCCAGAAAGTACTTGAGTTCCCATAGATCCTTTATTTTGAATGCTTGTTGCAGCTTGCTTTTGGTCTCTTCAATGAGTTCTAGTTTGTCTCCAGTGATAACCATGTCATCCACATAGACCAATACTACCACAATGCCAAGACTGGTTTTCCTGATGAAAAGAGAATGGTCTAATTGACTTTGATGAAATTGCATTCACAACAAGGCCTCAGTAAGATTCACATTCCATTACTTTGGTGTTTGTTTAAGACCATACAAGGATTTAGTGAGCCTACATACTTGATTCTCCCCCTGGCTCTTAAATCGTTGTGGCAGAGTCATGTATATCTCATCATATAAATAACCTTGTAAAAATTCATTGTATACATCCATTTGATATATGCTCCAATTCATAGAAGCTGCTATTGGTAAAATAGTCCTAATTATGACCATATTTACCACTGGTTGCTCTGATACCATGAGCAGATTCAAGTCATAGAAGGCATTGAAGCAGATTGATAACTTGATGAATAAGAATGAATGAACACCGAGCTAGGTTATGAAGAAGAGAGTGATTGGGAGAAGAGTAATTCAATAGAAAAGTAATACAAAGTAATACAATAGGTGTGAATATATACACACACGAAACAAACTAAAATGAGCACAAAATTAATTAGGCTGATGTGGCACAATCCTCTAACTACCAGTGTAACTAACTTTCAAATAGGTAAAATGACTAAATTGCCCTCTACATCTAATTGCTTAAGTGTTGCCTACTTCAATACTCCCCCTCAAGCTAGAGGGTGCAAACACATATAGCACACCTATCTTGGAATACAAGTAGACATGCTGCACTCTATTTAACCCTTTGGTCAATACGTCAGCTGGCTGATCCTTGGTGGGAATATACTGAGTAGTAATCAAGCCATCCATAATTTTTTGTCTTACAAAGTGATAGTCTATTTCTATGTGCTTAGTTCTTTCATAGAATACTTGATATGCAGCAATTTCTCGAGAAACCGATGGTTGTAACGGGTTGGTAGATAATGTCATATTCTCCTAATATCTCAGCGCATTCTACAATCTCCTCTGAGAGACCGAGTTTAGAAAATATGGTCCTTATTGGTATGAGAAGACCATGCCAACCGTATGGTCAAGAAAATATGAGCGCAGCTCCTGGGTTGCCATGATCACGGCCGCAATAAACTAAAAGAGTAAATGCAAAATCGTGTCTCGACGCGAGGGTCTTTTGTTGGCATACTTCACGGGAAATTGTTTCCCATTTTCTTGTCGTACAAGGACTTCATTCCATGTTATTTCTGAGATCGAGACATATAATAATAAATGCTCACCTGGCTTTGGCTTAGTTATCACCGGAAGCTGTAAGAGGTGCATATTTGTCTGGACCACAGTTAGATAAATCTGTATCAGCCACAGGGGCCCTCCTTATCTACACAGCACCTCAGAGAGCTGACATACCAATTTCATGGCTTTGGGGACTAGCGGGTCCATCATCGCCAATCGATCCCATAATTCGTTGATCCCTTCTCTGACTTCTCGTTCCATGGCCTCAAATTCGATGGACTCCTCCTCCACCATATATATTTTGGCTATTGGCCGTACACCGAGATCCTTTCCATAGGTAGGACGATACTCTCCAAGCATAGACCACTCATCCCCGTAAGTCAACAATCCCGTGTGAGGTTCGGTATTTGAAAACTTGATGAAGTGTTGAGGGTACTCCCTTGACACTGTGTATCCATGGTCGTCCCAAGATGACGTCATATGGTAGACTGCAACTCAATACCTTGAAGAAGATTATGCTTGTCATGTTGGTATATGAACCTGTAGAGCTAATTCTCCGACAAGCTCTTCTCGAAATCCATTCAAACTAATTATCTTTTGGGTGCTTGAGGCTGCTTGACGGCATAAGCCGGTATTCCGCAGTATTTCCCCTTGGATAATGTTCATGCTAGTCCTTCGATCGATCATGGCTCGCTGGACGAGTAAGTTGGATACTTCCATGGGCACAATGAGTTTGTCTTGATGTTCTGCCTCTTCCTCCAAACTGAATAGGATCTGACTTTTCAATTCCCATGGCACCATAATCACCCGGGCTGTGTCGGGCTCCATAGTCGCAAAGATTGCATTGATAGTCTTCGAGTTTTAAGAATTTGGTACTTTAAAATGTTGTGGTCCTTTTTCAAATAGATCTTTAAGGTGTCCTAGTTTCAGCAGATGCTCGATTTCAAATATAAGGGGTTTACAGTCGATTGTAGCGTGATCGTTGCTATGATGAAAGTCACAATAGGGCATTGTGTTCCTCCCCATGGAAACTTTTACGGTAGCCAGACCCTTGGACATAATCTACCAAAGTAATTGGCGACTAAGTTTATGGCGTTGATTCGCAAACAAAAATCCTTGAAGTTACGGGGTTCCATCCACTTCTATTGGGACCCTGATGCTCGGGTGTTGTTCTGTCTTCCAGCTCCTGAATGGTTTTGAGCCTTTGGCTTCACCCTTCTTCCGTCTTCCTCTCCTTCGAGGGAAGGGCTTCCTAATCTCTTCCTTCGCTCGACTTCGAGGTTGTGAGAATTGTCTGGCTCCAAGCGAAGCTTTTCAGCATACCTTTGATGCAATGCGCTCCATGTGGTAACTGGGTACTAGGTTAAATTCCACTACAACTCCATGGTGGCCAATGACCCCTTTGAATTCAAACTCTTTCTGAAGGCTACCATAGCGATGTTGTGAGACTGGAGGAAGATCCATACGTTTCCTCTTAAATATGTCAAGGTAGTCATTTAGCAGCTCATTGTCCTGCTGACATATCTTGAAGATATCTTCTATGCGCTTCTCCATCTTAAGGGCACCAGAATGTGATTTCTTGAACAAGTCTTGCATCTGAGTGAATGATTTGCTAGATCACATTGGTAGCTGAGTGTACCAAGCAAGGGCCACTTTAGTCTGGGTTGAGCCAAACCTCTTCACTAGAGCAGACTAGATTTCTTCATGGGTAATCTCGTTACTCTTCCCTGTTGTGTAATACGTAGTGATATGGTCATTTGAATCAGTCGTTCCATCATATTTCAAGTTATCCGACAAGCGGAACTACTTTGGTATGCGGACCGGTCCATCACTTGCTTTGTAAACATGTTTATGAAACTTTTGCTCATCTACCGTGGTAGTTGGGGTGGAGCACCCAGAATATTACCAATTCGGTCGTGGAAGGCCTTCATCTCTTTTATGAGGTCCTGAATGACTGGAGCTCCCTTGAGGTCTATTGATTGTTCATGATCCTTCAGGGGCAGCATCCATGTTAAGTCTGCGATTAGGAGCTAATGCTGGTGAACTGTTCGTGGGCGCTGGTCCTCACGGAGATGCTATCCTCTGAGATAATCCAGCAAACATCACTTCTATCCTCTAGGATATTCCTTCGACTATGTTGATTGAATTTCGACGGACGTAGTTTTGAGGAGATTAACAAGGAAACCTCTAAACTCAGAATTACCTTCCGAAGGTTGATCACTTTTCTCGTCACTAGAAATAGGGATCGACTATTGAGAAGTGTGTTTTTATTGCTCAATGGGATTTTTAGCCTTTACACTGGGATCCTTTGTGGACTCATTTACTGTGTCTGTAGTGTTTCTTGGAATGTTACTGCCGTCGTCGGACATGATTGTTCCTTTTCCTTCGTAGAATACCTACACTGCCAAGGTCCCACGGTGGGAGCCAAACCGTTTATGCCTAAAATTAGACGTCTAGGTTAAACAAAAAATTGTGGTTGGGTTACAAGCAATACATTAATTACAATGGAAAAGTAAGTAAATATAATGAAAACAGTAATAAGTAAGCAAGACGAAATAAACAAGAAAAGGCAGAGTAATTCTTACTCCTTGAGAATAGCCGGATTCTGTGGTGAATCGCCTCTTCTATAATACAATGTAAGGAAGGGCATTTATAGTAGTGATACCCGTCCTAAAGAAGGTAAAATACAAAGATTAATAAGGTTATGGGCCTATAACTCAAGGCGGTGGTATATACTGAACCCTAACTAGGAGACTGTAAACCCTAGGCGGTGGGATGTATACCCTATGTCCTATAGCCGTACGCCCTAAACGGTCATTGGCTTCAAGAGCGGGCATGTATCCTCTACGCCCGGAGACTTGTAGGATAAGTCTAGTCTCACCAGCTGGACTCGTATCCTCATAATAGTAAGTGACGTATTTGTGCCCACACATATTTCCCAGAAGATGTAAGATTTGTGCATATTGTTCTGGAGCGAAGAGCAAGGATCCAATCTGCTGTAGGCCTTGCCCACTATCTTGACTTGTGCCACTCTCATTCTGAACACAATAGGTTGAATTATTAGTCCTTCTTCTCTTCTTTTCAAGATGCAACTTCACGCAATCCTCCTTGTTATGATTAGTCAACTTACAAAATTCACAATACAAATTCCAGGATTGGTTTCTGTAGTTCTCCACACCCTTTGCCTTAGAATACATAGCAGTATGATCCAATTTACCTATTATAGGTGCATCTCCAAGTACTCTAGTATGATAGTTAACCCCTTTCTGACTCTTATTTCCTATTATCATAGCATAAGCTTGATTCACTGTGGGAATGGGACTCATTAACAGAATTTGGCTTCTAGCCTGCTGATAGGACTCATTTAGTGATACAACTTCAATCTCTGTAGATACATCTTGAAACCTTTTGAATTCTCATAGTCACACCTAAGAGTGGGTACTAGTGCCTCAAACTCATCCCACAAGTCCTTGAGTTTAGTGAAATACACAGATACGCAATTGGTGTGTTGAACTAAAGTCCCAATTTCTTTAGGTAGCTGAAACGTTCTTGAGTCATTTGTTTATCAAACCTCTCTTTTAGATCCTCCCAAACCAACTGAGCATTAGAGGCATACACAACTCTACCTAACAAGCTACTAGACAGTAAGTTCATCAGCCAAGACCAGACAATAACATTACATCTTTTCCACTGGGTCCAAATATTTTCAGGATATTGATCCTTCTTGCAAGAACCATCAACAAGACCAAACTTATTTCTGCCTAACAAGGCAATTCTCATGGATCTACTTCATAATGAGTAATTCCCACTACCACTTAACTGTCTAGAGACTAAAGAAACACCACTAACATGAATAGAATGAAGATATAGGGCATGATTATGATCTAGCACTTGTGTAGCAGCAGTTTCACTAGTTTGTGCCATTTTACACTAGCGAAAGTCTTAATTGATTTCAAGAATCAAGAAGAAAATAGAGAATAGAAAGAAGAGCAGAGAATGATTACCACAACCGAGATCAAGCCACAGATTCAATAGTTGCGCATTTTGCGGGCGTTATGATATATTTTAGCCCGTTTTGAGGCCTTTTAACAGTAATCACTTGTTTGTTTGTGACTCTTTTTAATTTCTGATGTAAAAGATAAGTAGTGTTAAGTTGTGCCTTTATGGGTGTATGCACCTAAGAGTTAGCTGGCTTCCGGACGTCATGTATGTTCTAATGTCTAGAATGTTTATCAGTTAGCCTGCTTGGCAATTACGCGTGTTATGCACTAATGCTTCACGGCTTAGGTGCATCTGCGATAGACGGCTATTTGTACCCACAGTGGGACGACTTTAGCCTGTGTGTATTCCGGGGCATTTTTGCATCCGACTTTGAACATCTTTACTTAGTTACTCGAGTATTTAAGACTTCCTAGAACTATGCGGACAGGTGTCCCCATCGACATTTAGGTGCAATTGTTGAATTGACTAATTCAACGTACGAACAATGCCTAGAGGCTGAGCTAGACGTACTCTAACTCTAAGCGAGTAGTTTACCCTACTTTTGTTACGAAAAGTGAGTGTACTTCAGCTTGTATTTGGCCTGGGCTATGAATATTTTGATCGTAGATGGATCTGAATTACAAAGCTGACCATATAAAATAGTAGTTTTATTAAAAATAGGTGCTAGCCCTGAGATGTTGTGGATGAAGATCCGTAACATAGTTGATGAGTATGAAAATACTTCGATCAAAATTAAAAGAACTGGGAATAATTAAAGTAAATGCTAAAAAGTAATGCTCAAAAAGCGAAATATACTTCCAAATATCCTACTCCTTCTCCCTCCTCTTTGAAAACACATCAATCAACAATCGAAATCGTAGTCTTGGTTGGTTGAGGTTTTGAGGTCTTCAATGGCTTCAAAGTGGTCTGCTTCAGGTACCTTTTTTGGGACAGATGCTCCCAACACAGCCGTTGTGTATCATTCTCTTGCTTCTGGTCACTATTGACTTCTTTTATTCTCCACTTTGTTGGGTATTTGAGGTTTTGATGCCACGTAGATCGTACTGCTTTGACCTGATGAATCCATAGTCGTCCTACGATCCCATTGTAAGGGACCCCTCCTCTGACTACCTGAAAAGAAGAAATATAATACGCTCCCATGATGTGAACGGTAAGGTTAATTTCTCCAACAAATTTTTCATAAGAATTGTTGAAGCTAGCCAGTGATAGGAACTTGAAGTTATTTTGTCTTAGACTCCCATCGCCTGCACGGTATTCCACCTGATTAGGTTTACGGTGCTGCCAACATCTACTAAGACCCATTTAACATCTGTATCCTCTATTATGAGTATTATAACCAGGGCTTCACGATGAGGAGTATTACAGCTGGTGATATCCTCGTCGCTGAACAAGATGATTTCGTCCTGGCGTTACCCTCATTGGGTGCTGCCTCAGTTTGCTTTGCTCCTCCGAGCAGTGTTTGACCATTGATTATGACGTTGATAGATCTTTTAGGTTCTGGAAGATCTGTAGGTCCGTCATGCTTCACGCTGTTAGCATAGGTCTGTTTTCCCTTATCAGTGAGAAAGTCCTTCAAATAGCCCTTATTCAGAAGACATATGACCACTAGGATCAGGGCTCTGCAGCCGGGCGTCTCATCCCTGTGATCCCTATGGAATTTAGAGAAAAGATTTTTGTTCCTTCTTCTGGGCTCTGCCTTTACATTGCTAGGCTATCGCACTTGGGCGTCTTTCATGTGATCCCTCACCAACACTACGATGTTGACCCGTAATCCTAGCTCTTCGAACCTATTGGGTACCCAATCTATACTGAGTGACTCCTTGTCTAGTGGTGCTGAAGCCTTTCTGCTATCCTCTCATTTTTTCCAGTGGCCTGGGAAAGTCTTCTCTGTACCCTCTCTTGCTGCGATTCCCTTTATCTCCTGTCCATGGTTCCTCCATGTATCCCCGTTTTTGTCCTTGATGGATGACGTCTTAGATGATTGGGCGAGCTTCCTGGGGAGAAGAGGATTCAGCGGGCTCCAAACACAACATCTCAGTATATCTCTGATGCAACGTGTTCCATGTTGTCACAGTGATAGGAACTTGAAGTTATTTTGTCTTAGACTCCCATCGCCTGCACGGTATTCCACCTGATTAGGTTTACGGTGCTGCCAACATCAACTAAGACCCATTTAACATCTGTATCCTCTATTATGAGTATTATAACCAGGGCTTCACGATGAGGAGTATTACAGCTGGTGATATCGTCGTCGCTGAACAAGATGATTTCGTCCTGGGCGTGACCCTCATTGGGTGCTGCCTCAGTTTGCTTTGCTCCTCCGAGCAGTGTTTGACCACTGATTATGACGTTGATAGATCTTTTAGGTTCTGGAAGATCTGTAGGTCCGTCATGCTTCATGCTGTTGGCATAGGTCTGTTTTCCCTTATCAGTGAGCAAGTCCTTCAAATAGCCCTTATTCAGAAGACCCATGGCCACTAGGATCAGGGCTCTGCAGCCGGGCGTCTCATGCCTGTGATCCCTATGGAATTTAGAGAAAAGATTTTTGTTCCTTCTGCCGGGCTCTGCCTTTACATTGCTGGGCTATCGCACTTGGGCGTCCTTCATGTGATCCCTCACAAACACTACGATGTTGACCCGTAATCCTAGCTCTTCGAACCTATTGGGTACCCAATCTATACTGATTGACTCCTTGTCTAGTGGTGGTGAAGCCTTTCAGCTATCCTCTCATTTTTTCCACTGGCCTGGGAAAGTTTTCTGTGTACCCTCTCTTAGTGCGATTCCCTTTATCTCCTGCCCATGGTTCCTCCATGTATCCCCGTTTTTCTCCTTGATGGATGACGTCTTAGATGATTAGGCGAGCTTCCTAGGGAGAAGAGGATTCAGCGGGCTCCAAACACAGCATCTCAGTATATCTCTGATGCAACGTGTTCCATGTTGTCACAGGATGCTGTGTCAAATTCCACTGTAACTCGGGGCATTGGCATGGCAGGACTTCACAAGTTTTTTTTGAATGAAAAAAGGCTCAAGTTTTAACTGTGTAGTATAGGGTCCTTTAATCCTAAATGGTATTAAAATATTCTAACTACCTAACTATCTCACCCCAAAGTTTTGTATGTTACATAGTAGTCCATGTATAAAAGCTAGTTTTTTGCCAAATTTGGCAATTATACCTAGATCTACCTGATGCTTCTTCTCTTTCTCCTCTCCCCTATTTTTCCTCCATTTTTCCATTCCATTCCCGCTCAAAATTCCACCATAGCTGCACTCCTGAGCTTCTTTTTCTAAATTGAAATAATCTCATCCTCCATGTTATTTATTGAATATTCTCTCTAGTTTTAGGCAATACAATCTGAGACCACCCACATTTGGGTTATACGGTATTTCGTTAAATTTGCCAAAGCTGGTTGTTTCTTATCCATTAAAAGGGAAATCTTGTTCCTCTAATTATAATCGTATCAATTCAGTCATCTCCTATAAGTGTACTAACTTTAGAATATGTTTTTAGCTGTTTTTTGTTGATTTGACACGACCTGAAATCCGGTTAGGCCGTTCGGGCACCCGACATCCTCCCCTAGACCCGTCGGGCGAACCCTTACCAATTAAATTAGGAAAATAAATATAGTTCAATTCATAACTAAGAACAAGACTTTAAAAAAAACACAGACATACTGATACCTCTAAGCTGTACAAATGAAATTACAGCTGACTACCCAACATACTAGGTTTAGGGCTATCCAGACTAGACATCTAAGAGTAAGAAAAAAAACAGATACCTCTTGAAGGGAGCAAAATGCAACTGAAATAATAAACACAGAACTGGTGGCCATCCGGAATAAAAGCTGGCTGACCCTGACAGCTGAAGTCGTCTTCGCTCCTTCACAACGTGGCGAACTCAATCCTGGAGTGAACCTGCCGAAATGAAATAGATAGACAAGAAACAAACAACAAACAAGGGTGAGTCAAAAGGACTCAACAAGTGGGGCAGACTAGCCACCTCAAAGAATAGAATAGCTAGCCAGGGAGAAAAGAAACAGATAAACCAAATTCTTCTTATTTAAATTATATAATGGCAGAGCCAGATAATAGCCAGAAACATGTATGAAACCATAAACTCAACCAAGAATACGAGCCAGAAATATATCAACAAATAAGCAATGCACGTATAAGCAGAACAGTAGTTATGTACCACAAGTCAACATAATGGTATGAAATGAAATAAAATGAGATGAAATGACCGATGTGCGAGCAAGCCATTCACAAGGAGCCAAGCATGGGAGTTGCAACAGTTGCAGGCCAAATTTGTACAACTGGAGCTGCTGGGGCAGGTGTTGGAGGTTTCAGGACATATCTGCAAGCTTACTGCCTTAGAATGAGGAGATATCCATCGCGATCGCAAGTCATTAGATGCGAGCGCGCAAGGAGAAAAAGAAGACCATCACGATCGCGTACCAGCAGCCGCGATCGCGCAAGGAGGAAATGATAAAGAGCGCGATTGCGAGTCCTCAGATGCGATCGCGCAAGATGCTGACAATGGATTAAGGCCAATGCCTTTGTGATCGCATGACCATATTCGTGATCACAAAGCTCTGATTTATCAAGCTACGCGATAGCGCGTGTTTCTGCGCAAAGCGCTGAGACGATGGCCAGAAGTCCACTTTATGTTAATGACTTTTATTTCAGCCCACTTTAGAGGCAATTAAGACAATGTTATGCCATTTCTAGAAACCACTATTTAAGGCCTTTAAGCCTCATTCGCTAGAGAAATTTTTGGATGACATTAAACTTTGAGAGAATATTGGCTAAGCTTGTTTGCTTAAGCATACTTGATTTCTTTGATTTGCAATTAGGCTTAGTCTAACTGAGGATCAATTAGTATAGGTTCGATTGATAGAAAATTAAGTGGGTGATTAGGCCACTTTTCCCTAATCCACTTCCTTAATCTTTTCTAATCAATTTGGGTCTTGCTTTAATTCTTGTTATTTTCCTTTTATTGTTGTTAATTTCATATCACTGGTAGTCGATGAGAATCCCGCACCGGTGAAGGGTCATTGTTGCATACACTTCCCGATAGTCGATGAGAGTCCCGCCCCGGTGAAGGGTCATTATTGCATATACTTCCCGGTAGTCGATAAGAGTCCCGTGCCGGTAAAGGGTTATTATTGCATATATCTCCTGGTAGACGATGAGAGTCCCGTGCCGGAGATGGGTATCATGCACATGTGACTGCATTGCATCATACTGCATTCACCCCATTTCATCGCATTGCATGCTGACTATTGGGTGACTATTGTGCTGTGTTTTGTGTATGCGATATGTATACCCTGTTGTGGACATATTTCAGTTTGCCTATATGTGTCTGGCTATCTTATGTCCCTAATTGGTTTATATGCTTTAATTGTATGCGTTTCTGGTATGTATTTGCTTAGCTCTTCTCCCTGACTACCTATCCTATTCTTTAAGGTGGCTAGTCTTCCCCTACTTATTGAGTCCTTTTGACTCACCCTTGTTTGTTGCTTGTTTCTTGTCTATTTATTTTTTTTCGGCAGGTTCGCTCTAGGATTGAGTTCGCCACGTTGTTAAGGAGCGAAGTGGAGGAGTTTATAATTAGTTGTATGACTTTATGCTTTAAGTGGAGGAGTCTTTCTCCAATACTGATGGTAATATAAAATCTGAGGCGTTGCTGAAGCGTAAGCTAATTCTTTGTTTCATCGACTTGTTCTATATCGAAAAGTATATCGATGAGGTGATTTTTCGTCGGAATCATGTTAATATATCCATAGCCCATGCATCTTTGTTCCGACAATGTAGAACTCTCCTCTCGTGATCAAGGAAACGTCAGCTTAGTCAGAATAAGCTGGGCTATAGTATAATCATATTATCCAGATATGTTTTATTCTAAGAGTTTAGTGTGCGTGTTATAATTCTGATTTTATAATCATGAGATAATGTCCGCGGAGTAGTTTAGGAAGGTCGTTCAAGTTATATTATTATCTATGTGAATTTTGCTTTAGACTCAGCTCGTTCGAGGACGAACGAGAGTCTAAGTGGAGGAGAATGAAACGACCTTAGGTAGTTGTTTCGGGAGTTGGGACTTCGATTGGTGAGCCGATAGTTTTAAAAGCTTCGTAATATCCATTACGACTTGTCTATAAAATTTGAGCTAAATCGGACCTTGTTTGTTAGGTATCGGAAGAAGGTTTCAGTTTCCGTGGTCGGTAAATTTCGGTAAGTTTTAAAATGCGGTTTTCGAGCTTGATTTTGGCGAATGAGCTCCGATTCGAAATATGAAAGGGTCGTTAGGTTCGGATGATTATTGGTGACATGTGTGAACTTTCTGATGTGAATTCTAAGGTCATTCGGATAGTTTCCGCTAAAATACCGAAAGTCAAATAGTTTGATCTCTTTGCGTTTAATTCGCATCTTGAGTTTCGGGAATCCGATTCGAGATCTACCTTAGCGAGTACGTCACATAAATTTTGTATAATTTTCTTGAGAAATTTGCGATTATTCCAAATTCCGTAGGGTTCCATTTTAATTTTCGTCACGAAAATAAGAAAGGAAAAAAAGGAAAAGATAAAAGAAAAGAAAATAAGGAAAAAGGAAAAGAAAGGGCCGGTGGCTAAGGGATTCTTATCCCTTAGCATTAAACTAAATGAGAAACAAAGAACATAAGCAGAATAGAAATGAGAGAGCAGAGAAATCAAAAATAAGTCCGAAAAAAGGGAGAAGAAAGGAAAAAGGAGCAGGAAAAAAATAAAAAATTTTCCGAAACATCCAGGTAATGATTTTAATTCATTATTTCAGTTTATTACGTATGTTTGAATATATTTTCACGGTAGAAATCGAGATATTAGACATCGTTCTAACAAGTTGAATTTATAGTTTAAAGGGTTAATCGAACCCCGATAATGAAATTGATTATATATTCGAATTCAGGGAGTTATGGAGAACCTATAAATATAATTTATTAAGAGTTTGGTTATGTAATTTTAAACCGTGTACATAGGCCTGGACTGCGTATTGCTCGGTGTCGTGTTCCTTACCGGATTGTTCTAAGATTAAAGGAATGAAGGCTTTAACCTTATGTGATATATTTTTTTGCTTATTGAACACAGTGAAATCGTTTGGCATTGAGTCAAAAGGACAAAGCGGTTGTTGAATAGCAGTGTTAACTTTGGAACAAGGTAAGTGATTATATCCATTTCTTTGGAGGCATTTGGCCTTGTGGATCTTCTACCACGTGTTCCTTACGTATGTAGCTGTCGATAGGCGTACTTATTACGCCTTAGCTTTAGATTTGCATTTTACATTATATGTTATGCCTTGTTATTGGTAGAAGAATGGTACTCTGGTTGTGAACTTGCATATACTTCCCGGCAGTCGATAAGAGTCCCCCGCGCCGGTGAACGGTCATTATTGCATACACTTCCCGGTAGTCGATGAGAGTCCCGTGCCGGTGAAGGGTCATTATTGCATATACTTCCCGGTAGTGGATGAGAGTCCCGCGCCGGTGAAGGGTCATTATTGCATACACTTCCTGGTAGCTGATGAGAGTCCCGCCGGTGAAGGGTCATTATTGCATACACTTCCCGGTAGTCGATGAGAGTCCCGCGCCGGTGAAGGGTCATTATTGCATACACTTCTTGGTAGTCGATGCAAGTGCTGCACCGGTGAAGGGTCATTATTGTTTACACTTCCCGGTAGTCGATGAGAGTCCCGCCCTGGTGAAGGGTCATTACTGCATATACTTCCCGGTAGTCGATGAGAGTCCCGCGACGGTGAAGGGTTATTATCGCATATATCTCCTGGTAGACGATGAGAGTCCCGCCCCGGAGATGGGTCATGCACATGTGACTGCATTGCATCACACCGCATTCACCCCATTTCATTGTGCCGCATGCTGACTATTGGGTGACTATTGTGCTGTGTTTTGTGTATGCGATATGTATACCATGTTGTGGACATATTTCAGTTTGCCTATATGTTTCTGGCTATCTTATGTCCCTAATTAGTTTATATGTTTTAGTCGTATGCGTTTTTGGTCTATATTTGCTTAGCTCTTCTCCCTGACAAGCTATCCTATTCTTAAAGGTGGCTAGTCTTCCCCTACTTATTGAGTCCTTTTGACTCACCCTTATTTGTTGCTTGTTTCTCGTCTATTTATTTCTTTTCGTTAGGTTCGCTCTAGGATTGAGTTCGCCACGTTGTTAAGGAGCGAAGACGACTTCAACTATCAGGATGAGCCAGCTTTTATTCAGAATAACCACAAGTTTTATGCTTATTATTTTAGTTGTATTCTTCTCCCTTCAGGAGGCGTATGTATTCTTTTGTACTCTTAGATGTCTAGTCTGGATAGACCTAAACCTAATATGTTGGGTAGTCAGCTGTAATTTCTTTTTGACAGCTTAGAGGTATCAGTATGCCTATGCTTTTTCTAAGTCTTATTCTTATTTAGCCTTTGAATTTGTATTTATTTTCCCAATTTAGTTGGTAAGGGTTCGCCCGATGGGTCTAGGAGGGGATGTCGCGTGCCTGCACGACCTAGCTAGAAAATTGGGTCATGTCAAATAGCTTAAGTCATTGTTTTGAATTTGAGTGTGAGATAAGGACTACATTCTTTGAAGTAAGGAAGCAAGTGGTGATATGAGAAATTAGAGCTTGACTTGTAATGAGGTTTGATACCAAGTGAGTTGGTTGATGAACCAAATCCACACTTGAAGCTCTATTCATCCTTGGATCACTGTAAAACTTGTGAAGTGGTTCACAAAGTGACTTGTCAAGTGTTCATGAGTATGAATGCGTGTTGGTGCCTGATGAGCTCCTAAGCTTTTGAAAGAGTGAAAATGGAACTTAGCTACATTGTATGCTAGTCTTGAAAGTACTTCACTACTCTTGGGTAGAGACTAGTTGCTTGAGGACAAGAAATGACTTAAGTTTGAGGGAGTTGATGCGTGAGCATTTTTCTTACTTTAACTCGCTTAAACTCATGTCTTTGAATCCAAAAATGACCAATCTATAGGAAAGTTTAATGCATTTTGCTTTGTTTCAGGTGTTAAACCCTGCAAGGAAAGAAAGAAACAAAAAGAGCATGATCGCCCAAGAAAAGTGATCAAAATTCAAGAAGTTGCAGAAACACTAAAGAGGCGACCGCCCATGCTAGGGGCGACCGCCCCTTCTCTTGAGGTACATACCTGCTGAGTATCCAACTGGGCATTGAAGAAACCTCAACCCTTTGCAAGAAAGCTGAGAATCTGGAAGTCCGTGAAGATGCGATCGCCCATGTCAAGGGCGGGCACTCATGACACTTTGCAGAGAAGAAGCTGATACGAAGAAGATGCAACCGCCCATGCTAAGGGCGGTTGCCCATTACTCTTTGTTAGACGAGGCTGATATGAAGAAGATGCGACCACATGATGCTATGTCGTGCAGTCCTCTCTTGGAGAAGAAGAAAAGGTGGTCGCTCAATAAAGTGCGACCGCCCTCTCATACTAACCCAGAAAAGGGCGCTAGCCCATGTCAAAAGGGGCGCCAGCCTTTCTGTTGATTCAGCACTAGAACTCAGCCCTTTGGCAAAAGGGCCCCAGCCTAACCTGAAAATTGCATTTCTGTAATTAATTTTAGCAAACACTATATATAGCTAGAATTAGGTTTTTGAGAACATCTTACATTTCACTTTACTTGAGAGGTAAGGTAAGGACAAAATACCAAAACTCTGGGTCAAGTTTTCTTGTATTATGAAGAATAACATCATTATTTGTAAGAATCATTACTACCATACTATATTAATGCATATTTCATTGCTTTCAAGTCTTGAATCACTAATTAGCATGAGTAGCTAAATCACCAACTAGGGTGCTAATGAAACCCAGTCCAATAATCAAATGGGTATAGCATAATAAGCTTTTAAACACCTATGAATACCCTATTTCACTACTTTGATTATATTACAACAACTTGAGGTGTACAACTCAAGTTAAACCCAACAAGTACTAGATTTATATTGAGAGGATAAATCTAGGAATGGAAAGTGTAGTGACGGGGTACCGGGGGTAAGTGTGAGTCATTTACCCTAGGTTAACGAGTTGAACACCGAGAGGGGGATGCCTTACTTGGGACTAGTTGCTAGCGCCTAATGCATCAACTCTTAGAATCGAGAGGGCAAGAGTTGGTAGTCTCGACTCTCATTCGAGAGGGGTGAGTTGGGTAAATGCGAGCGAGGTCAATTAGGTGACCTAGGTGTGAAGGAGCATATAAATATATCCACTTAGTTAAAGGGCTAGGGGAGTATCCTAGTATTTTCTATTATTGTTAACTTTACCTTGAAATTGTCTTTTCTTTACCATAGTTTAAATTATACTTCAAATTTAGGATTAACTTTCTAATTGCATTGAACTCAATTAAATTGAACTACTTTTAGTCACGTGTAAGTCCCTGTGTTCGACCCCTACAATCGACTAGGGAAATTGAGAGCCCTATCCTTAGTCAGAGCGTGCCACATATGTGACCCCATTGCATCATGATACATTCATTTAATATTTTTATGTCTGTTTTGGGAAATGTATGGACTTGTTGCATTATTTATTTATGATTGACTTTGTTGAATTATTGTTGTGATTCTATTTTCCCTTGACTACTGTGCCTATCCCTTAAGTTGCTAGTTATTATTCACTTATTGAGTTCTTATGACTCACTCATTCTTTGTTTTTTGTTGTGCCTTTTCATTTCGGTAGATTCTTCTTCAGGACCCAGCCAGCCACGTCGTGATTGAGGAGCAGTACGTTCTCAGTTGTCCACAGTGAGCCAGCTTGTTCAATAAGGATGCCAGTCGTAGATATCATAGTTTATCTTATATTTTTCTCTCCGGGAGGTGTGTATATCTTTTAGAAACCTTTAAGCTTATGTATTTTGGGTAGTTAGTTCTATTATTCAGATAGCTTGTATACATGTCTATCCTTTGGAGTTGTTTTTTGTTGTTAAGTTAGATTCATTTTGTTTTCAAAATAATTCTATGCTATTTATATCAATTCAGTCAATTGGGTTCACCTGACAAATTTATGGGAGGTAGTCAGATGCCCGCCTGGCCTAGCCGAGAATCTAGGCCATGTAAGTTGGTATCAGAGGCTGGTTAAGAGTGTTTCTTGATCATGACAGTGTCTAATAGAGTCTCGCTGATCTACAGGAGATGTCCGTACTTATCTACGAGATTCTTCTTATCTGAAGTTAAATATCTTTGTTAATTCATTCACAGTGAATGGTGAGAATGTTGCACGACTGCTCAGCGAGAGGCGGAGGAACCAGAGGCAGGACCTATGCCTGGTGCTCCACGAGGTGGAGGTTTTTGGCGCGTTAGAGGCCGTGGTTGAGGTCGTGGTCGAGGTAGAGGTAGAGCTGCCCGGGCCGCGGGGATGGTGGATCATGCTGGTCCAGTTGCAGAAGCTCAAGCAATGCCAGCTTCAGGTGGGTAAGGGAGTAGTTTAATTCGTTCCCTCAACACTTCATGATGCTTTTATGAGATTCTTGGTAGATCAGATGCCCAGGGACTTCCTATTCCTTAGGCAGCTCCTCAGGCTACTGTAGATGCTCCTATTCCTCAAGCAGCTCCTCAGGTTGCAGTAAATATTGGTGCTCAGGCTCAGGGAGCCCCTACTCCAACTCCAGATGTACCTCTAGGTGGTTATGTTCCAGAGGTAGAAGGTGTTGTGCGTCCAGTTGTTCAGGCTGGTCAGCTAGCCCAGGTAGCAGATCAGGTCGACGATACAGCGAGGCCGTATAATTTTACCAAACATAATCCTTTTGCGTTCTCTGGCCATACATCAGATAAGCTTAAGCTCCGTTGGTTTTTTGATCAATGCCACTGTATTCTTGAGGCCCTCGGGTATCTTGAGCATTATGGAGTTGAGTATACTGCCTTCCAATTTGAGGGTCCAGCCTTAGCTAGGTGGAGTGCACTCATAGTCAGCAGGATGAGAAGTTCCTTACTCGTAGTCAGCAGGATGAGAAGTGGAGGCAGTTTGAGAGGATTGGACAGGGAAATCTATCAGTCTCAAAGTATGAGCTTTTGCTCTCTGAGAAATCTGTGTATGCTCCAGATCTTGTGCAGAAACCCTCCTAGAGGGTCAGACATTTTATTGATGGGCTTTCTCCATATTTGCGGTCTCAGATGGGATTTGAGATTGAGGCCAAGACTCTATTTTATGTTGATGTTGATATTACAAGGAGGTATGAGGCATATCATATATTAGAGATGGAGGAGTTCGCTCAAAGAGTAAGAGATCACGTGGTTAAGGGCATTCTAGTACCTTATCTTGAGGTAGGAGATGTCAGCAGTAGAGTAGGCCTCTTGTCAAGCCAATTTAGTTCCCAACACGTGGTTTTCAGGACACCTCAGTGCCTCGATAGGGTCAGCCCTAGTTTTCTCCTAGCAGTCATCAGCAGTTCGTGCAGCGTAACTATGGCTCAGGGTATTTTCATTGTCGTGATCCAAGGCATCCTAAAAGGTATTGTGCTTATCTTCAGCAGCAAGGTAGTAGCCGTCCTTTCGCTCACCCTTTGGGGCCTGTGCAGGAGTAGCCTCAAGTTGGCCCTTCAGGATCTTAGACAACTCGAAGCACACCACCACCTAGTAGAGGTTGTGGGCGTGGTTGTAGTGGTTCCTCTAAAGGTGGTTCTTAGAGTGGCGGCTCAGCCGCAGAGATAGCTATGTCCATTGCTAGTAAGGCAGGATGTCGAGGCATCTCAAGCTGTTGTTACAAGTACTTTATCTGTTTATGGTCAATATGCATATTCTTCGGTGGATCTAAGATCTACCTATTCCTATGTTTATCCTTATTTTGCTGCGGGACTTCATGTTGACTATATGCGTCTCTCCTATCCATTCTATGTTTCTACTCTTATTGGAGACACGATTGTGGTGGATCAAGTTTATTCGGCTTGTACTATGTCCTTTGGGAGTTGTAAGACCTGGAAGGACCTTTTGGTGTTAGATATAGTTGATTTTGATGTCATTATTGACATTTATTGGTTAGCGTCATGTCATGCCACCTTTGATTGTCATTCCAAGTCTCTTCAATTGTCTCTTCCTAGTTCAACACCAGTGGTGTGGCAGGGCTCTTATTTGCCAGCCACGGGGCACGTTATTTCTTTCCTGATGGCAAAACGGATGATAAATAAAGGGTATTCAGCGTATCTTGTCATAGTTCGAGATACCACTATGGAGATTTCATCCCTCGATTTCCTTACTATTGTTAGGGAGTTCTTTGATGTATTTCCAGATGATCTACCAGAACTTCCTCCTGATCGGGAGAACGAGTTTGGCATTGATATAGTGCCAAAGACTCGCATCGCTGCTTCAGAGTTGAAGTAGCTGAAGGAGAAGTTCCAGGCTTTGGTAAATAAGAGATTCATTAGGCCGAGTATATCTCCGTGGGGTGCTCCTGTTATATTCATAAAGAAGAAATATGGGACTATGCAGGTATGTATTGATTATCGTCAGCTGAATAAGGTCAACATCAAGAACAAGTACCCTGTGCCTCATATTGAGTATTTGTTTGATCAATTGCAGGGTGCCAGATTCTTTTTTAAGATTGATTTGTGGTCGTGTTATCATCAGTTGAAGATTCGGGAGTCAGATATCCAAAAGACTGCTTTCAGGACTCGTTACGACCATTAGAAATTCCTAATTATGTCTTTTGGGCTGACTAATGCCCTAGAAACTTTAGTGGATCATAGAAATCGAGCATTCAAGGCGTTCCCCAATTTCTTCATCATTGTCTTTATCAATGACATTCTTATCTATTCTCGCAGTCGCGAGGAACATGATAATCATTTGAGGGTGATTCTTCAGATCCTCAGTGATCGTAAGTTGTATGCCAAGTTCTCAAAATGCGAGTTCTTGCTTGATTCTGTTGCATTCTTGGGTCATGTGATATCAATTGAGGGTATCAAAGTTGACATCAAAAAAGATTGAGGCAGTGCAGAATTGGCCTCGTCCTACCTTTTTGACTAAGATTTGCAGCTTTCTTGGTCTGGTAGGTTATTATCAGAGGATCGTGGAGAAGTTTTCCATTATTGCAGCTTCCCTGACTCGCCCGACTCAGAAAGCAGTTTAGTTTTGATGGTCCGATGAGTGCAAGGCGAGCTTCCAGAATCTCAAGACCTTATTGACTTCAACTCCAGTGCTATCCCTTCCTTCTGGAACTGGTGGATTTGTAGTCTATTGTGATGTGTCTCGTGTGGGAATTGAAAGTTGTTCTTATACAACACTGGAGGGTGATTGCTTATGCTTCCAGATAGCTGAAGCCAAATGAGAAGAATTATCCAACTCATGATCTAGAGTTGGAAGTTGTGGTCTTCGCTCTGAAGATTTGGAGGCACTATCTTTATTGCTACCCTTGTGAGGTGTATACCGATCACAAGAGCTTGAAGTATATCTTGTCTTAAAAGGATCTTAATGGCCGGCAACGGAGGTGGCTTGAGTTAATTAAAGATTATGATCTCACCATCCGCTATCATCCTGGGAAGGCGAGTATTGTAGTAGATGCCTTGAGCAGGAAGTCTATAGGTAGCATGAATTTTCTTTATGCTGACATGAGACCTTTGGCCCGAGAATTATAGTCCCCTAGAAACTCCGATGTCAGATTTCTTCATCCAAACTCCAGCCTAGTCCTGGTTTGTATTGCAGCTCAGTCTTCCTTAGTTAGTCAGATTATGCGAAACAGTTCGAGGATCCACATCTGCAGGAAATGCGTGGTCGTGTCCTAGGTGAAGGAGTTTCTTCCTTCGATCTTGATTCTGATGGTATTCTTCGATTTAATGGACGAATCTAGGTGCCTAATTTTGGAGATTTGAGGCAGCCAGTGCTCATCGAGGCTCATAGCTCGCGATATTCTATTAGTCCTGATATTGCTAAGATGTATTAGGATCTGTGAGAGCTATATTGGTAGGAGGGGAAGAAGAGGGATGAGTTTGATTATGTGTCTCATTGCTTGAACTGTCAACAAGTTAAGTTCAAGCACCAGAGACCGGTAGGGTTAGCTCAGACATTGCCCATTCCCGAGTAGAAGTGGGAGCAGATCACTATGGATTTTGTGGTTGGTCTGCCAAAGACCCTGCGGCGCCATGATTTGGTCTGGGCAATTATTGACAGACTGACTAAATTAGCTCACTTCATCCTTGTGAAGACTACTGATTCTACCCAAAGGTTGCCTCGATTTTTAATGATCGGGTGGTTAGGCTGCATGGCACTACTATATCTATTATTTCACCAGTTTACTTCCTATTTTTGGCAGCTTTTTCAGAAGGAATTGGGGACCCAGGTGTAGCTTAGCACAGCATTCAGTCCTCAGACTGATGGTCCGTCCAAGTGGGTTATTCAGGTTCTAGAGGATATTTTGAGAGCTTGTGGGATGATCATTTGGCCTTAGCGGAGTTTTCTTATAATAACAGTTATCAGTCCTCCATTCAGATGTCTCCATTTGAGGCCTTGTATGGCCTTAGATGTCATTCTCCAATCGGTTGGTTTGAGTTTCGAGATATTTAGGTAATGAGTTCAGAGATGGTTTGTCAATCTCTTGATGTTGTTCATGTTATTCAGGATCGTCTGCGGACCGCTCAGAGTAGGTAGATTTCATACTCAAATCTGAGGAGCTGAGAGTTAGAGGTCGAGGTCGGCGACATGGTATTTATGAAAGTGTCGTCGATGCGGGGTGTAAAGAGTCCCAGGTTCATTGGCTCTCTTCGTATCGAGAAGCGTATTGGTGTGATGGATTATCGGCTCGATTTTCCAGCTTCTATGCCAGTTCATCGGGTCTTTCATCTGTTGATGCTTCAAATGTGTATCTAGGATCTTTCCGAAGTAATTGAGTTAGATCCTGCCCAGCTAGATGTAAATCTAGCTTATGAGGAGTTTCCAGTTGATATAGTTGCCAGAGATGTATGGAAAATTCGTTCAAAGCAGATTCTGATGGTTCTAGTGCGATGGCATGACCGTTTTTATTAGCAGGACTTTTGGGAGCTTGAGTCCAGCATACACAATGATGCGATCCGAATTGGTGCTCATGACAATAGCAGATTTAGTGTTGACCTCAAAAGCTTGGAATGCTTCAAGAGGGCTTGGAAGCAAAGGATCAAATCAACAATGGCCAAAAGGAGCCGATTGGAGCTTACTGGATTTGTACTCGCGCGATCGCGAGACTACAGTCGCGGTCACGCAAAATCCTTTTACCATATTGCGCGATCGCGAGGCAAAGGTCGCGGTCACGATGAATCTTCAACTTACATTCCCGGATCGTGTTATCTCAAGCGCAATCGCGAAGAAGGGCGTTTCAGACTGCTTTGATAATTAGTGGAAGTAGACTTTTAATCTTTTTGTCATAACTAGCTCGAGGGCTATTTAAGTAATTGTTAGTTTAATTAAGCCCTAGTAAAAATAGTTTATGTTGTCTTCATTTTGAGATTAGACTATGTTGAATTGTGAAAACTCGTTGAGAGAGATTATTGATAAGCTATTGTTGCTTCCAAACATTCATGAACTTGCAAGAGGTATTCAATCCTCTTGAGGGTATGTTTAGACTAGGTGTCTATCTTATTTGGAATCCAAGGAGAGGTGTTGGTTTGAGTACAACATTGCTTCAAATTTCTTAAATTTGGTGTCTATCTTCTATCCTTTTAAATTTCTAGTTTATTCTTTACATTCTTAGAATCGAGGATCATATCATTGGGTATCAGAGCTCGGATCGGTGTTTGTTTCTACAAACACTGTCTAGGTTTTGATTTTCTATATTTGAAAATCACAAAATAATTAAATAATTGAAAAATTCCAAAAATTATAGAAAGTTTGGGTCTTTAGTTCTTTATTGTGGATTTGTGTTTGGATTGTGTATTGTTGTTTGGATATTGAGTTGGTGTTATCTACTGAATTGAGGGTTTATTGTGGAAAAAAAAACTCAAACCTCCATTGTTGATCGTGAAAGCTTGAAGAACAAGAAAGTGGGTTTTGTAAATCTAGGGTTGTTTGACCCAAAAATTGTGTGGGGTATTAATCTATTGGAGTTTGTGAAACTTGGGTGTTGTTGTTTGGGATTTGCACTTGAAAAGAAGTGAAGAAAACTCAAAAACCCCATTGTTGAACCTTGAGCTTAAACTTGAAGAAAAATCAAAAACCCCAATGTTGTAAGGTGGTTGTGGTCAAATTTATAACACTTTTGGTGAAGATTTGATTGAGGGTTGTTGATCAAAGTGCCTGATTTTTGAAGAATACATATGAAGGTCCAAGAATATGATGAACATTGAAGAAATAGCCACCTGGGGTAACATTCTTTGACCGATAGTCACTCATAACTTGTGAATTTTTGGCACCCCAGTTTACAAATAGCTACTCTCGACAACTGTTTTGACCCATAGCCACTTCCTGTGAATTGCTCATTGCTGCCCTATTAAATAAACAGCCACTTGGAACGAAAAAGTTTGACCCGATAGCCACTTCAGTGAATTGAACTCTTGGTTGTCCCATTTTTAATTTAGCCATTCCTACTTATTTTCTTAGTCTTTTCATGTTTATTCCTAGCTAGATTAACATTAGTATTAGTTCATAGTAGTGTTGTCTTGTTATTTTTGTCCATATTTCATTTCGTGCCAATTTCTTTCGTGTTTTTCTCCTTTTGCTTTCGCTGTGTGCTTTGATTCCTAGTTCGTTAGTGTGTCTTTTGTCCTTCCTTGTGTAAACATAAATTCTATTCTACCCCGAAATGGTTTGGTACTTTTGTTAAGTATCCTTTGGTTAGTTTCAAAACAACTTTAGCCAAAGCCAAGGAGTGGAAAAAGGCCAGAGTGGTGAGATCGTTAGAGTGTGGTCATAAAAACCTTGACCTTGAGTGTATAGACGAGCGAAAAAATTATTGAGTGCTATCTTTGGAGTGATACACGTGAGGGAGTGAGTTGTGAGGTCCTATTTTCACTAACCAATTCTATTGTTTTAAAGTCTTTTATTGTAGGTACCATGTCTCTTTGGGATGGTGACACTAACAATGAGATGGAAATGGTAACACAAAAAATTGTTGGTTGCTTTGGAGAGGTGCGAAAACTCGTTGGAGGAGTTAAGTGAGGACCTAAAAGTATTATACTACAAGATTGTGAGAAGTGAGGGAGATTAAAAGTGACAGCTCAAGAGAGGAAAAATGAGAGTTTGAATTGAGTGAAGTGAGTGAGTTGTCACAAGAAAAGAGAGAGGGGTTTGAAAATGAAATGAGAGAAAAGAATGAGGGAAAATAAAAGAGTGAGTGTGAGGATTTTCCTTATTCTAACGATTCTAACCTTTCTTCTTTCTCTAGTTGTCTTGAGCATTTTGAAGGTACATTTGGAGAAGCTAAATTGGGGAATCCTTTTTTTGAAATGGTTCCATGCCTTGAACAAAAAGAGGAGATCAAAGTGAAGTCTCCAAGTGAACAAGTGAGCTTAAATTTGAAAAGCCAAGGTAAAGAAGAATCTTTAGGTGTGCTACAAGGTAACAAAGCTAATCCTAACTCTTGTAGAGACTTGAGTATGGTTGATAGCTTTACTTTTTGTGGAATTAGTGATTCTTTATTTTGCATTGATGATGGTGGTCGTCAGCATACGCTAGTTGGACACACTTGTAAAAAGAAAATTGATGGATTTTGTGTGTGTGAATTGTTCCACACTAGTGATGTGCAAATGGATGAGCTTGAACATAATGAATTGTGTTATGACACTCCACCTTTATTTGATAAATGTGCCAATGAGTTGCTTGATCTTGATGTGATAGGATTTGATAGCATTCTTGATTGTGGTGGTGGTTTGTGTCAAGGTTTTAAAATATTTGAAAATCCATTGTTTGTTGAAAATGAGCAAGATTAAGTATTGGAAGGTGATTTTAGTATTGACAATTCATTATTTGCTCAAAATGATTCTTATGATTTGCTTGAGAGTGATAATTGTGTTGATGCTAGCAAGCTAACCCCCAAAATATTTGTTAAAAGCTTGTCTAATGTTTGAAAGTCCTCCAAAGCTGAAGATTGCTTCTTCAAGAAGCAGGGAGGCACTAGTGATTGTAGTGGTAAAGTAATAGATGCTAGTTTTAGTGTCAATTTCCTTACTTGCTCTATTACTAGTTTGTAGCATACATTTAGAGTAGATTTTGCTAGAGCTTCCAAGGTTAAGGGTGATAAATTGTCAATGGATGCTGGGCATGAGTCGGATGAGCTTAAAAATAAAGATTATTATTGTTACACCCCGTATGTCTAAAGTGAGGTATATCATTTTAATGACATGTTAAGAATAATTTAAGTGAGTATAAATTCATAATAGGACCATAAATGACATTTATATTGCGAATATAAAGTTTGGGAAAAATCATATTTAAGTTGCGGAAAAACTGACTAAGGAATTGCCTTGTAACGAAACTTTTTCAGCAATAAATTCTGTGTATTATATGAGTTCTTTTGGGGACATATCATATACCAAATTGAAGCTATTTGAGTGTATTTCCAACACTTTTGACGGTTTGTTCAAACAATGTCTAGATAAAAAGATATGAGCATCAGAAATCAGGCCAGAAAAAGGGACATAAGCGCAAAACAGGGCTAGAACTGAAATGTTTCGAATATAAAAGGAACACATGTCTTCTTTTTCGTTATTTCCAGAATATAAACGATAGTAACAGAGCTCTTTTAATTTTTTAATCCATTTTTATTGTTTTGAAGAAAGAACATAAATCTTAACTCGAAATTGAAGACGGATTGCGTCAAAACGCTCTACGCGATTAAGGTAACGTTATGCTACCTTCAATTTCGTCTATAGTTTGAGAATTAGAATACTTCATGGCTATGTAAAGTACCTAAATGCTGTGTTATAGCTTGTTTAAGCTTTAGAAGGTGTGGAATTCAAGGGAAACAAAGTTTAGAAGCAAGAAACATCAAAGGTATGTAAGGCTAAACCTTTCTTTCGACAAGGCATTTGTATTGTAGCTTTTGAAGTTTGTCTTAGTTCCAAACTTCATGTTTCTTGTGAGGAACTTGTATGGCATAAAGGTTACCGTGTATGTGCCTAATTTGGTGCTAAGAACCACGGTGAAAGATGTCCAAAAATAGCAGCACGATATGTTTCAAAATCTGAAAAATTGTTTTTATATTCAGACAGTTGTTAGTAGTTTGAGCATAGCTCTTTGTACAAAAAATTATATTGAGATAATTTTAGATTTTCTAGAACTCTGAGACATATATCTACAACTTCTATGAAGACCATAAAGTCTATAACTTTGATTTAGACCCTTCAAATTAGGTTGCAAGGCAGGGCAGCGGTGCTGTCCGAAGATTCTGTCCGCGGATTGTTATATCGTCCGGTCGTCTCATCTTGTTATCCATTTAATTTTTTTATGTTATCAGTTTATCCGGGAATCCAATCCCGTGTATATTATAATGCTGGTTCTGTTTTTGCGGATCATCCAGTTTCAGGGGAAACTCTGCTGAAATTTTTATAAAAAGTCAAAGTGTTAGACAAATTCTAAGTTCTAGATTGTGTCTATAATTCCATCCAGAGTTTTCTTATCATTCCTTTGAGTCAAAATCTATTTGTTGCCATATGTGTTATGCCTCATACATGCTTATGCTTATATTGTGAATATATTTTGTGTGATTTGGAGTCCCCCATAGAGGCTGGACATTGGACACACAGTCCGGTCGCGTGTGATAATACCCGTCTGGGGGACACAGCCCCTCTGGTTCAGGCGGAAGTTGAAACACCTAGTGTGACCGGGTTTCATTGACACACTCTGACCAAAGAGACTAGATATTACAGGCTGGGGGGACATAGCCCATAACACCCGCCAGGTTTGTTATATATGCGTATATAGCCACAGTATGCACCGTATGACTATACATGAGGCTAGTTCAGATTTTCAGTTATCTGATTTAGGGGGATACAGCCCATAACACCAGACAGGTACCAGTTTAGATAACAGTTCATTTTAGCTTAGCACCAGTTATCAGTTCTCAGTTATCAGCCACCAGTTCTTGATGTCAGTATCAGTTGAAAGCTATCAGTTCTAGTTTCTAGTTACCAGTTATCAGTCATTTCAGCTTAGTCGTCAGTTTTAGAGTAAGTTAGACTTCAGTTTATATTCAGATCATATTTAGTCCATGTTTTAGATTTCCGGCTTCATTGCTATACTTCAGCACATATTTTCATATTTATCTTCCAGCTTTACCATTTCATTCAGCCATGTTATATATTATATGCTCATGCTTTACATACTTGTTACATATCGTACTCACGCCATTTTCTGGGGCGCTGCATTTCATGCCGCGCAGGTATAGATAGATCAGCGCTTGGGCCACGTTAGTAGGCCATCTACCAGCTATTGGAGTCATTCCGCTTACTCTAGGAGTTACTTATCTTTTGGTATGTGTACTATCAGCTAGCTTGGGTATGGCGGGGCCTTGTCCCGTCCTTTGTATATTCAGTTCAGCACTCTAAGAGGCCTGTAGATATGTCCATGTGTGGTTCAGTCACTATGTTATGTATGTCAGTGTGTGATAACCTTGTTATCTTTCCAGCTCATTTCTATTATTCATAGATTACTAGTAGGTTTAGCGATGATCGACACTCAGTGTCGGTTATCAATCACGCGCCCTAGGTTGGGTCGTGACAAAAGTGGTATCAGAGCAGTTCAGTCCTAGGGTGTCTACAAGCCTTGTCTAGTAGAGTCTTGCTCAGGAGTATGTTGCGTGCCATACTTATGAACAGGAGGCTACAGGGCACTTCAGGATGGTTGTCTTTCTTTCTTTCTTCTCTAGATCGTGCGATAGGGCCATGATTATAGAATTCAGCCTTGTAGAGGTAATCAGTTGAATACAACGATGCCGCCAAAGAAAGTAACAGTTGCTCAAAAGGGCAAGACCGTTGCCATCCAGGATACCAGTAGAGTTCCACCTAAGGTGGATGAGAATGAGGAGCCCGGACATGAGGCTCCATCTGAGGCCTCACAGATTCCCTCAGTTCAGGGTGATATACGAGGTACCACAACTACCGTAGCTACTGTACCTCCAAGTCCTCCTCCTGATAGTCACCTACAGGAAATGAGGGATGCCATCAGATTTTTGACTAGTCTTGCAGCTGCTCAGACTAGATGACACGGTGCAGATTCCCAATGAGATGGTGAATCCACGATCAGGGATAGAGTGTCACATTAGAGGGGTAGATTTTTTGGTTCATTTGGAGAGACAGCTAGAGCTAGTAGGCAACAGAGTGTTAGACAGCCACCAACTAGTATACCTCCATAGTCCTATGGCCCGAGATCCAATAGACCTCCTCAGTCTAGAGATAGTCAGGCATCACAGACTTCAGGATTTCAGCGTCGTGCTACTTCTGTACCGGCCAGTCAGACATATCCCATATGTCCAGATTGTGGTAGACGCCACTTGGGACCATGACAGTTAGGGGTGGTAGTGGTGCAGCCCATCCAACTAGATCAGCAGTAGCTTCCTCAGCACCAGCACACCCTCAGGGGCAAGTTCATCAGGAACCAACAGGTCATGGTAAAGGTCGAAGTAGAGCTCCTGCAGTAGTTCTCAGAACCGCACCTACTCTCTTATTGGTCGACAGGACCAAGGGGCTTCACCAGATGTAGTCATAGGTATTCTGTCAGTAAATTCTCTTGATGTATATATGTTGATAGATCCTGGTTCTACACAATCATATGTTACTCCCTTTGTTGCTATTAAATTCAAAATAGTACCAGAGGCTATTAGACATTTCGAGGTAGCCACTCCCGTTGGTGATTTTGTAGTAGCTAGGTGTGTTTATAGAGGTTGCACATTGATGATTTGTAACTGTAGCACTACAACTGACATAATTGAGCTAGAAATGCTTGATTTTGATGTTATTCTCGGTATGGATTGGCTTCCTTCTTGTTATGCTAGCGTTGATTGTAGAGCGAAGACAGTCCAGTTTCACTTTCCAGGAGAATTAGCTATAGAGTGGCAGGGTGTTTCTGCATCGCCAAAGGGTCTATTTATTTCTTACCTTAAGGTAAGGAAGCTAATCGCAAAAGGCTGCTTAGATCATATTGTTCATGTTCGAGACTTAGAGAAGGAGACGTCGACTCTTGAGTCAGTTCTGGTAGTGAATGATTTCGCCAATGTGTTTCCAGATGAGTTAGTGAATGAGTTCCCTGATGTGTTTCCAGATGAGTCACCTGGTCTTCCTCTAAAGCGAGAGATTTATTTTTCTATTGATGCAGTACCAGGTACACATCCCATATCCATTCCTCCCTATAGGATGGCACCAGCAGAACTGAAAGAACTTAAGGAGCAACTGAAGGATTCGTTAGATAAAGGCCTCATCAGACCCAGTATTTCCCCGTGGGGAGCCCCGGTATTGTTTGTGAAAAAGAAAGACGGCTCTCTACGCATGTGAATAGATTACAGACAGCTAAATAAAGTCACAATCAAGAATAAATAACTTCTGCCCAGGATTGACGACTTGTTCGACCAGCTCCAGGGTGCCAAGTACTTCTCGAAGATAGATTTGTTATCAGGCTACCATCAGGTTAGAGTCAGAGAATATTTTGTACCTAAGAGTGCATTCAGGACTAAGTATGGCCATTATGAGTTTTTAGTGATGTCGTTTGGACTGAAAAATGCCCCTGCAGTATTTATGGATCTGATGAACAGCATATTCAGGCCTTATCTAGATTTATTTATGATTATATTTATTGGCGATATTCTAATCTATTCAAAGTCTGACTCAGAACATACAGAGCATTTACGCACAGTATTGGGTACTCTTCGAGGCCAATAATTATACGCTAAGTTCTCGAAGTGTGAATTCTGGTTAGATTCATTGGCATTTGTTGGCCACATAGTTTCAGCAGAAGGAATTATAGTAGATGGCCAGAAGATCAAGGCTGTGAAGAACTGGCCCAGACCTACAACGCCAACAGAGGTACGTAGTTTTCTAGGTTTGGTAGGTTATTACAGAAAGTTCGCGGAGGGGTTTTCCTCCCTTGCAGCTCCACTGACCAAATTGACGCAGAAAGCAATTAAATCCGGTGGTCAGACTCTTGTGAGCATAGCTTCCAAGAACTAAAGAACAGGTTGATAACAGCTCCAGTACTTACGCTTCTTGAAGGATCCGAAGGCTATGTTATTTGTTGTGATGCTTTTCGAATCGGTCTTGGTTGTGTATTGATGCAGCACGGAAGAGTAATTGCTTATACTTCCAGGCAGCTGAAAATGCACGAGCAGAACTACCCTACTCATGATTTGGAGCTTGCATCAGTCATTCAGGCATTGAAGATTTGGAGACATTATTTGTACGGTGTTCATGTTGATATTTATACAGAACACAAGAGCCTCCAGTACATATTTAAGCAGAATGAGCTAAACCTACGGTAGAGGCGGTGGCTACAGTTGCTGAAGGACTATGACGTGGACATTCTTTATCATCCGGGTAAAGCGAATATTGTTCTGATGCCTTTAGTTGTAAGTCCATGGGTAGTTTATCTTATTTACAGCCACAAAAGAGAGTTAGCTCATGCACTCCACCAGTTAGCCAGCATGGAAGTCAGATTAATTGATTCAGAGGACGCAGGAGTTATAGTTCAAAATGCAGCCACTACTTGCTTAGTGATAGAAGTAACACAACGTCAGTATGAGGATCCAGTTCTAGTTCAATTCAGACAGATAGCCAGAAAAAAAACCGAAATCACCATACAGGGTTACTAGTGACGGGATTCTTATGTATAAAGATAGACTTTTATGTTCTCGATGTGGCCGATTATGCGGACAGACTATGACAGAGGCACATTATTCCAGATACATTGTTCATCTAGGGTCGACTAAGATATACAATGATCTTAAGCAGATTTATTGGTAGGACGGAATATAGTGTCACATAGCAGAATTTGTGGCTCAGTGTCCTAATTGCCAGCAAGTTAAAGTCAATCATCAAAAACCTAGTGGCTTGTTGCAGGAAATAGAGATTCCATCATGGAAATAGGAAATACTAAATATGGACTTCATTACAGGCTTGCCCCGTACGTGGAGAAGGTATGACTCCATCTGGATTATAGTAGACAGGCTTACAAAATAAGCTCATTTCTTGCCTGCTAGAACTACATATACAGCGGAGGATTATATAAGACTTTATATCAGAGAGATAGTGCACCTACATGGTATTCAAGAATCTTTCATTTCAGACAGGGGCGCACAGTTTACAGCTAATTTCTAGCAATAATTCTAGACAGGTGTAGGGACACAGGTGAATCTGAGTGCAACATTTCATCCCCAGACAGATGGACAGGCTGAGCGGAACAGTCATACATTAAAAGATATGCTTAAGATTTTGGAGGCAGCGGGAGTAAACATCTACCGTTGATAGAGTTTGCATACAACAATAGCTATCATTCTAGCATAAAGATGGCGCCATATGAAGCTTTGTATGGGCGCAAATACAGGTCTCCTATAGGATGGTTTGAAGTTGGCGGGTATCAATTGATAGGTCAAGATTTAATCCAACAAGCAGTTGATAAAGTCAAGTTGATCAGGGAAAGATTATTAGCAGCGCAGAGCAGACAGAAGTCCTATGTAGATAACCAACGTTGAAATTTAAAATTTCAGATTGGCAATTGGGTATTCCTGAAAGTATAACCTATGAAAAGTGTTATGAGATTCGGAAAGAAGGGCAAGCTTAGCCCTAGATTCATTGGTCCATATCAGGTTATCAGGCGAGTTGGGCGTGTTGGCTACGAATTAGACCTTCCAGCAGACCTTCAGGAGGTCCATCTAGTATTCCATATTTTCATGCTCAGAAAATGTGTCGGAGATCCTTCTAGAGTTGTACCAGTAGAAGATGTACAAATCACAGAGCAGTTGACTTATGCAGAGGTGCCAATTTCAATTTTAGATAGGCAGATTTGTCAACTAAGGACGAAAGACATTCCATCAGTTAAGGTGCTATGGCAAAGTAATAACACTGAAGAAATTACTTGGGAAGCTGAAAATGATATGAGAGCCAAATATCCACATCTTTTCACTACTTCAGGTGTATAACAGATCCTTGCTTAATGCTTCTACATACTTCATTTAACATTCGAGGATGAATGTTCCTAAGGGGGGAGGGGGGAGATTATTACACCTCGTATGTCTAAAGTGAGGTATATCATTCTAATGACATGTTAAGAATTATTTAAGTGAGTTTAAAGTCATAATAGGACCATATATGATATTTATATGTTGAATATAAAGTTTAGGAAAAATCATATTTATGTTGCGGAAAAACCGACTAAGGAATTGCCTTGTAACGAATTTTTTTAGCTATTAATTCTGTGTGTTATATGAGGTCTTCTGGGGACATATCATATACCAAATTGAAGGTCATGGAGTGTAGTTTTTAACACTTTTGATGGTTTGTTCATAAAATGTATGAATACAAATATATGGGCATCAGAAGTCAGGCCAGAAGAAGGGACATAAGCGCAAAAGAGGGCTAGAACTGAAATGTTTCGAGTATAAAAGGAAAACATGTCTTCTTTTTCGTTATTTCTAGAATATACACGATTGTAACAGAGCTCTTTTGAAGTTTTAATCTATTTTTATGGTTTTGAAGAAAGAATATCAATCTTAACTCGAAATTGAAGAAGGATTGCGTCAAAACGCTCTACGCGATTAAGGTAACGTTATGCTACCTTCAATTTCGTCTATAGTTTGAGTTTTAGAATTACTTAATGGCTAAGTAAAGTACCTAAATGCTGTGTTATAGCTTGTTTAAGCTTTAGAAGGTGTGGAATTCAAGGGAAACAAAGTTTAGAAGCAAGAAACATCAAAGGTATGTTAGACTAAACATTTCTTTCGACAAAGCATTTGTATTGTAGCTTTTGAAGTTTGTCTTAGTTCCAAACTTGATGGTTCTTGTGAGGAACTTTTATAGCATAAAGGTAACCTTGTATGTGCCTAATTTGGTGCTAATAACCATGGTAAAAGATGTCCAAAAATAGCAGCACGATATGTTTCAAAATCTGAGAAATTGTTTTCATATTCGGACAGTTGTTAGTAGTTTTAGCATAGCTCTTTGTACAAAATTGATATTGAGATGATTTAAGATTTTCTAGAACCCTGAGATATATATATATAAAACTTCTATGAAGACCATAAAGTCTATAACTTTGATTTAGACCCATCAAATTAGGTTGCAAGGCAGGGCAGCGGTGCTGTCCGCGGATTGTTATGTCGTCCGGTCATCTCATCTTGTTATCCATTTAGTTTGTTTATGTTATCAGTTTATCCGAGTATCCATTATTGTGTATGTTATAGTGCTGGTTATGTTTTTGCGGATCATTCAGTTTCAGGGGAAACTCTGCCGGAATTTTTATAAAAGTCAAAGAGTTAGACAAATTCTAAGTTCTAGATTGTGTCTATAACTCCATCCAGAGTTTTCTTATCATTCATTTGAGTCCAAATCTATTTGATGCCACATGTGTTATGCCTCATACATGCTTATGCTTATCTTGTGATCATATTATGTGTGATTTTGAGTCCCCCATAGAGGTTGGACATTGGACACACAGTCCGGTCGCGTGTGATACTACCCGTCTGGGGGACACAGCCCTTCTGGTTCAGGCGGGAGTTGAAACACCTAGTGTGACTGGGTGTCATTCACACACTCTGACCAGAGAGACTAGATATTACAGGCTGGGGGGAACATAGCCCATAACACCCGCCAGGTTTGTTATATACGCGTATATAGCCGCAGTATGCACCGCATGACTATACATGAGGCTAATTCAGATTTTCAGTTACCTGATTAGGGGGGATACAACCCATAACACCAGACAGGTACCAGTTTAGATAACAGTTCATTTTAGCTCAGTACCAGTTATCAGTTCTCAGTTATCAGCCACCAGTTCTTAATGTCAGTATCAGTTGCAGCTTGTATCAGTTCACAGCTATCAGTTCCAGTTTCTAGTTACCAGTTATCAGTCATATTACAGTCATTTATCAGTAAAGTTCAGCTCAGTCTTCAGTTTTAGCTTCAGTTAGACTTCAGTTTATATTTAGATCATATTTAGTCCATGTTTTAGATTTCCAGCTTCATTGCTATACTTCAGCACATATTTTCATATTTATCTTCCAGCCTTAGAGTTTCATTCAGCCATGTTATATATTATATGCTCATACTTTACATACTTGGTATATATCGTCCTAACGCGCTTTTCTGGGGCGCTGCATTTCATGCAACACAGGTACAGATAGATCAGCGCTTGGGCCACGTTAGTAGGCCATCTACCAGCTATTGGAGTCACTCTGCTTACTCTAAGAGTTACTTATCTGTTGGTATGTGTACAATCAGCTAGCTTGGGTATGGCAAGGCCTTGTCCCGTCCTTTGTATTTTCAGTTCAGCACTTTTAGAGGCTTGTAGATATGTCCCTGTATGGTTCAGTCACTATGTTATGTATGTCAGTATGTGATAACCTTGTTATCTTTCCAGCTCATCTCTATTATTCATAGATTACTAGTAGGTTTAGCGATGATCGACACTCTGTGTCGGTTATCCATCGCGGCCCTAAGTTGGGTCGTGACAGTTATATGAATTAACTTGATGGTAATTGCTTTTCTTGCCGAGTTTTTGATGTTCGAATGGAAAAAATATTCTTTGTGGATGATTTTGATGCTTGGCTATATCATAAGTGTGTGCACTTTGAGCATGAGTATATGTGTTTTGTACCACTCTCTTGGTTGTGTAGTGCTTGGATAATTGTTGAGTTGTTACTCATTCGCGTCATGGTTTTGCAAGGTACAAATTCGAGAACGAATTCCTTTAAAGAAGGAGGGAATGATGCGTTCCGGATTGGCGCTCATGACATTAGCGGATTTAGAATTGACCTCAAAAGCTTGGAATGCTTCAAAAGGGCTTGGAAGCCAAGAATCAAATCAACAATGGCCAAAAAGAGCCGATTGGAGCTTACTGAAATTGTACTGGTGTGATCGCGAGACAACAGTCGCGGTCGCGCAAAATCCTTTTACCATATTGCGCGATCGCGAGGCACAGGTCGCGGTTGCGATGAATCTTCAACTTACATTCCGCGATCGCGTTATCTCAAGCGCAGTCGCGAAGAAGGGCATTCCATACTGCTTTGATAATTAGTGGAAGTAGAGTTTTAATCTTTTTGTCATAACTAGCTCTAGGGCTATTTAAGTAATTATTAGTTTAATTAAACCCTAGTATAAATAGTTTATGTTGTCTTCATTCTTTGAGAGAAATCATGGCTAGGCCATTATTGCTTCAAAACTTCCATGAACTTGCAAGAGGTATTCAATCCTCTTGAGGGTTTGTTTAGACTAGGTACCTATTTTATTTGGAATCTAAGGAGAGGTGTTGGTTTGAGTCCAACATTGCTTCCAATTTCTTAAATTTTGTGTCTATCTTCTATCCTTTTAAATTTCTTGTTTTTTCTTTCTATTCATAGAATCTAGGATCATATCAATGCGGGAGAGATATCCTCATTTCTTCGATGACTCAAGTATGAATTTGATTCCCAGGACTTAAAATTTCTTATCACTGTTTGTGTTTTTGGTTCAGTCCTGGTAAACTTTGGTCCATTGAATGGTTTTCGAAAGTTTGTGTAGGAATTCCCATTAATCAAGTGAAATCTGTTCTAAACTCTAACTCATTCCAGGATGAACGAGAGTCTAAGTGGAAGAAAATGAAACGACCTTAGTTAGTCGTTTCAAGAGTTATGACTCTGTTTGGCATACTGATAGTCTTAAAAGCTCTGTAAGGTCTATTAGGACCTGTCTACGAAATTTAAGCTGATTCGGACCTGGTTTGGTAGGTTTTTTGAGAATGTTTCCCTTTCGGTTGTCGGTAAAGCGTAAAACTAATTTCTAAGCTCGATATAAGTAAATGAGCTCTGATTTGAAATCCAAAGGTTGTGTTAGGTTCATATGGTCATTTCTGACCTGTGGCAACTTTTGGAAGTAAAATTTGAAGTCGTTCGGACAGTTTTAACTAAAGATCTAAAAGTGAAGAAATCAATCTCTTTCTATAGGAACCACGTCTCGAGTTCCGAAGATCCGACTCGGGATCTGTCTTCGCGAGCATGTCACCTAAGTTTTTTATGACTTGTGTTCAAAATTTGTTGTCATTCTGAGTCTCGTAGGGTCACGTTCGGGCCCTAATCACAACACTAGCAATTGTTGGTGCAGAATTTTGTACCTTCAGAGCAGACTTACACGATCGCGTGTGCGGCAGCACGTGCGAGTTTGTTTCTACTGCCCTAAAGTTCGAACGCACTCCTGGGATCACGATAGCTAAGAAGGGGTGGCGCGTGGGTGCTCAGAGTGGTGCAAACGTGCCAATTTCAGGGAATAAAAGACCCATGTCGGCCCATTTTTTCCCAATTCGTTTTTAGCAAATTTCAATCGGTTCCAAAGAAGTTTCTTGATACCAATCTGTGAGATATCAGCAGGTTATGATTCTAAATAATCCATTTTCTTTAATTCGATGGTTGGGAGTTTAAATTTCTTGAATTTAGCATTGGAAAGCAAGTGGGTTCGAACCTAACTTGGCTAATTGGGGAAAATAGTCAAAGTGAACTCAATTATAGAAACTAATGATATAATTGACCTCGTGGGATTGTAAGGGATCTGAAAATATATAATTATGGGCTTGCAGATAAACCCGACCTAAGGATATTTTGGTAAATTTCCTTGTTTTTTCTGTATAAAGGTTAGATACTCCTTTCTTGAGCACTTGTAAGTACGAATGTGTTTCTTTGGCTCAGAAAAGGATTATTCTTAGAGATATCAAAAAGGAAAGGAGATCATTCAATAGCTATTCTGACTCAGGACTTGAGATAAGTGATAGTATCCATTTCTTTGATGGACTTTAGCCTTGTGGATATTCTACCGCGTGTTTTTTACGTGTGTAGTTTCCGATAGATGTACTTTTACGCCTAAGCTTCAGGTTTGCATTGTATTCCACATGTTATTACTTGTTATTGCTATGGCACTGAGCATAGGCATATTGTACTCCAATTATAGATTTGATATGCACTTTCTGGCAATCGATGAGAGTCATGCATCGGTGAAGGTTTAATATCTCATATATCTCTTGGTAGACGTTGAGCGTCCCACACCGGAGATAGGTTTCAGGCACATGTGACCCCATTGCATCATGATATATACATTTCATAACTTTATGTGTGTTTTGTGAACTGTATGGACTTGTTGAATTATTTATTTGTGATTGACTTTGTTGATTTGTTGTTTTGATTCTATTTTCCCCTGATTAGTGTACCTATCCCTTAAGTTCGCTAGTTATTTTGAGTCCTTATGTTTCACTCCTTCTTTGTTTTTTGTTGTGTCTTTTTGTTTATGCAGATTCTGCTTCATGACCTAGCCAGCCACGTCGTGATTGAGCAGAAGTACGTTCTCAGCTATCCATGGTGAGCCAGGCCGCCAGTTGTACATATCAAAGTCTATCTTATGTTTCTCCCTTCAGAAGATGTGTACATCTTTTGGACTTCTTAGATGTCTGATTTGGAAACCTCTAAACCTGTGTATTTTGGGTAGTTAATCGTATTATTTAGACAACATGTATATATGTCTATCCTTGGGAGTTATCTTGTGTTGTTAAGGTTGGATTCGTTTAATTTTCAAAATATATATACGCCATTTATATTGATTCGGTCTATAGGGTTCGCCAGACAGGTCTAGGGAAAGTAGTCGTGTGCCTGCACGGCCTAGCAAAGAGTCGGGGTCGCATCACTCACCCTCCATTTGTCTGGCTACCAAAACTAGACTACCTTTGTGTCAAGGAACCACAATGGAAGAGAAACACTAAATGAGTTTAAAGCACAACGTTCAGACCTGTTCGGTCATTCAACCAAAAAGGAATCTGACAAATCGTGAATGACGCATAGGAAAGTCCCACAGTAAAAGAGATAACTCATAAGATTAAATGATCATACTAATATCTCAAACCAACGCGAGATAAAGAGGTCAAACTTTACTTATTGACTATTTTACACTCAAAAAGGAAATGTTATGCCTCGCAGATAGGCAAATGAGAAGCTTATTGCGCCCACAATACCGAGCTAGAAAGAGAGAAAAAATGACTTGGCACGACAGTCGAGGGTGGCATACTATAATGCTAGATCAATAAATTCGCGCCCATTGCAGAATTCCTTCTCCCAGACTGAGAGGATAATTAGGGTCTCATGACACTCAACGGATATAGCGTGACCAAAATCTACCCCACTACCACGACAAATCCTTGGAATAATGTCCCATAAGAATTACAAAGATACATTGAGATATGTAGATAATATTCAAATAAAGAGAATACATGTAACCACTGCATTGGATGCCTCAGCATCCTGCCTAGTTTGAAATTCATAAACCTCCCTCTGCAACTGAACAAATATCTGAGATTGAGGGAAAGGATGAACGTCCCCCTGCTACAATAGAGGACATTCCTTTTTATAACGACCAAGATTGCAGTAATGGAAACACCTCGAACCATATAACGATGAACAAACTGCTGATGGCGATAGAAAGGAAATCGAGGTTGTGATGCTCTATAAGGATCATGCACCGAGGGCTGAACTGACTTGACAGGTGGCCTCCCTTGGTAATGAAAACCCTCACCCCTTGATGAGGTGCTAGAATGACCCCTAAAATGACGGGGCCTCTAACCATCTTCCTACTGACGTCTGGGACAATCTTTCTTATGATGACCCAGATCATAGCAGAGATAACATCAAAAATTATTCTGACGGTGAATGAATTGCATCTGGTAATGGGGATGAAACCTCTTTAAGTTTCTAAATTGAACCTCTACCTGGCCTGGCTGAACAGCCTGAGGCATAACACCTGCTGCTACCACCTCTAATTGAACCTTCTTCACGAAATCATTATCGTAATCCATACCTCTCGCCATCTGAGTCCCTCTAGTCCTAAGCTAGGCTACAGCCTGAAGTTGAACTTCACGTTCGCCTCGGTCAGAACCTCTATCTTCACCACATAGAGTATCTAATATCTCGCTTGTTTCAACCAACTCTCCTGGTTGTTGCTGAGATAATGTAAAAATTCCCATCATCTGTGGATGAGTTAGCAAAACAAATTTAGTGTCAAATAAGAAAACTGATGCATTATCGAGAAAGAAAGAAGGGGAAACTTCCTAAATTTCACCATAGACTCCCGTAGATGCGTACGGACGTCATCGCACCCTTTAACGAGACTCTATTAGACATTGTCTTAGTCTAGATAAACTCTAAACTGGGTTCTGATACCAACTAACATGACCCAAATTTCTGGCTAGCCGTCCAGGCACCCGTCATCGTCCCCTAGACTGGTTGTGCAAACCATGTTTGAATGGATTTACAAAATAGACATACAACTAGCTTAAAATAAGAAGCATAACTTAAAAAAATAAATATACTTATATAATAGCTTTATGCAAGGAACCACAACACTCTACCCAATACACTAGATTTTGGGCTATCAAGACCAGACATCTAGGATTACAAAAGAAATATACACATCTTCTGAAGGGAGAAAAATATGTCTAACATAACACAGCTAAAGCAGATGACCATCCTGAAAATATGCTGGCTCACCTTGACAGGTTGAGTCGTCTTCACTTTTTAGCCACATGTCAAATTCGGTCCTGAAGACAAATCTTTCGAAATGAAATAGATAGACAAAAAACAAACAAAAGGGTGAGTCGAAATGACTCAATAAGTGGGGCTGACTAGTCACCTCAAAAAATAGATAAACTAGCCAGAGAGAAGAAAGGAGCAGATAACAACCAGAAACATATAAACAACCGGAAGCACATATTACTAGCACAAAACATAGAGCAACCCATCACGTAATGTCCAATAATCTGTGCAATGAAGATAAGATGAAGGAATTATTATGCAATAGGGTCACATGTGCCCAAATGACTGATAACCCCCACTGGTGCAGAATTCTCATCGACACTGTGAGATATATAACTCAATATTATCCGGCCCCGGCTCGGGACACTCATCGAATCCAGCGGTATAATATACAAGCTGAGCGTAATACTCCTGCCACCTTTTTTTTCTCTTTTTTTTCTTTTCCTGCTCCTAGTAAGTTACTAAGCTCAATCATGAAATAAAGGATGCAATGAAATTTTATCCAAGCCCTAGCGTAGTAAACACACTCTACGATCATATAAGGATTTATATTTAATCGAATACTTTAGTACTTCACAAGATACTATCTCTAAAACAACACAATTCAGTAAGTAATACAGTCAAGACATAAACAAGCTATGACATAGTAAGTATGCTTAACAGCAGCTACACACGCAAGAACACATGGCTAAAAGTTCTACAAGGCCGAAGGCCGTCAAAGAAATAAAATAAACCACTTACCTATGTCTGAAGAAGTAACCTACTATTGAATATTCACTTTTCCCCATCAAATCTCCACAAGATGCTTTAGCTCTTTAAGAAAAACTAATGCGAATAGAAATATTGAAGTTGTCCTCACTTTACACTAACAAAATTCTTGTCAGATTCTACTTCCAAGATTTTCCTCCTAAGCTTAAGTTAGCTTGAATGGAGAAAGGGCAGAAAGCCCATTCTCGTAGCTTCAGGGAAAGCCAAATAAGTGTTATTTGTTTCTCTGTCATTCAATGACAAAATTTCCCTTGATATAAGATACTTTGCCCACATCACTACACGCATGAGGGTACTACTTATTCCTTACGTATTCTCATTCCATATTATGGTTAGCGAAACAATTAACAATAAAGTGATATATCTTTTCACTATATGATAAAAGAAAAGTTTTATTTCATCCATTCATAGTCATCTCTCCATCCGCCATCTATATACATGTGGGCTGATTTTTGCATTTTACTGGACCAAGAAAATATATCAAATTGACTGACCAAATAAATTAAATTTTCCATTCAATCCTCTATGTGTAAATACATATTTCAGTTTGTCAGTTTATTTGCATAGAGCCCAAAGTTAACAGTCATTAAAAACCAATCATGTCACTTCTAATAATTTGAAGGTGTCCTTTCTCAATTTGATATTCCAATCCATTATCATGAAGTATTTAAGATTACAACAATTTGACCAGTCATTATATAATAAGAAATTTCTCATAATTTAATTTTAAAGATTATTAAAACATATATTTAGTTAATGTATTAATTTGGAATTATATTTTATTTTAGCTAATTTTATAACACGCTATATTAAATAATTTTTATTAATAATTTCTAATGTTATCCGAGCATCATGCGGGAACTAAGACTATTATTTGTAAAAGGCGGATAGTAGTCATGTTAGTTTTTAGGATTTGAATTAGGACAAAGTTATTTTTTTTTTTTTGGGTGCAAATAACGATTATATTAATACTAGAGAAAATTTTGACAAAGCAGGGAGTTCTCTTTAAGCTATGGAGTTGTCGTAGTTGGCTACATGCTTACAAGTAGAAGTACAAATAGTTCTAGTAGCAGTACTACCATGCAAATCATTCAAAAAACTAGCTATTACATAACTTGGCTGCCTGGCCATCACAAAAAGCTTGGCATTTGCAGATCTTTTTAGCCCCTTCTTGGCAAGATGGTATGAGACTTTGTTTTGTTCTCTGAAGCAGTGGTTAAGTATTGGCATTTGAACCTGGTGCAGCATTAACCTAATATCATGAAGAAGTTCACTAAAAGTGTAATTTGAAGAAGGAATGTGTTCGTTAAATTCTACAATCCAATGCCCTTTGTATTTACAGATTAGACCTCTAATGCCTCCTTTGCCTCGAGAAGTTGCACAAGCTATATTCAGCATATAAGAGTGTTGTTTCGGTGGAATCCACTTTACAATAAGATCAATGGTAGAAGCTCTAGCACATGGATAGTTTTTAGCTATTAAGACATACTCCATGGTCTTATTGTGGATCAGGTCAAGGGAGGGCTGATTAGAAAAGTCATTATGGTAATTGTTATTCCTATTGAGCCAGATGTGCCACAAAATTTGAGGAAAAAAATCAGTCCTAGAGTAGTGACATCCTACGGATTTGAATGCACCGAATTTTGTCCAGAAAATAAACATCATCTTGAGGAGAGATGGTAACTAAATACCCAGGATTTGTTGTTGTATTTCCCAAAAATGTATCAGGTTTTACAATTAAATTTATATTTAGTTGAGTCTAAGGCGATCGTTTTATATCTCAATTTGATCGTTTGATAAGCGGTTTATGTGAGCGAGTTGATCGATATTAAGAGTTTTGACTCGGAAGCAATTCTAAAGTCGATCTCAAATAGATTCGATGTCAAGTTGAAGTGCAAATGCTAGCAAGCAAGTTCTAACTAAATGACAGGCTAACAATATACGATGAGATGACTTTGTTTTATCAAGATGCACAGTTATTTTGAATATGACAACGATACTTGATTCGATAAAGATGACGGCGACACGATGATGAACGAGTGTAATCTGATGTGATAAACGTAATACGATGGCGAATAAATATATTCAATCGAATAACAGGATGCAGAGACAATGGATCCGATGTAAAATAACGATGAACAAGTCGATGAGTTGTTTTAATGAGTGACGATAACAAACTGCTTAAACTAAATGCAAATAACGAGCAAAAGATGTTACGATCAAGATAAATACAGATCTAAACAAAATAAACAATAAATAGGTAATCAAAGCAGTAAAGGCTTATTGTATTTGATGGATCGGTGGACGTTGCTTCAATGGAAAGAACAGATCTCCCTCCACGTTTGAATCAAACCACGATCGAAACTTTAAATACAGTGATTATCTCTGTTGTAACAAGTTGACAAGGTAATGAAAACACAATGACTAGTTTCTTGACAAGAGAGTGATGGCCTTTTGAATAGAGTAATATTGCTTAGATGAACGTATCCCCAAAATGGAAGATGAGGACGATATTTATAGGCTGATGATGAGCCCTTTCCAACCCTAGAAGGACTCTCTCTTTCCCACGTCTCTCTCTCTCTCAACAACTGCCCACGTCCCTTGAAATACGTTGGGTTTGTTCCGATAAAAGTGGGATAAGTTCATTTAAGCCTATCCGCTGAATCCAACGTCTTCGTAATCTTCCGATCAAGTTCTTGAAGCGAAAACATCTCAACCGGCAAATGTCCTCGGAAGCTGTGGCAAAACCGAACACATCATCCTTGTTTGAAGAACGAAAATTGACCAATACAGATAGTCCCCCCACTTGCGAAGTCATGTGATCGTAACACTTCGCAAGTGGCCTGAAAGTTAAAGCGGGAAAACACGTGGCACGCTCGTGTCCCTTCATTTTGAAACGCCAAACTGTCGCCTCAACTTCAAATCACTGCACGTGCCAGGGATCGTGCGGATGGCAGTTTTTGCCGATTCCCAAGATCATGATGACTTCTCCTCTATAAATATTGGCTTCAATTTAGTTTCACGAACTTTACAACTTCTGCAACTTTGAAATTCCTCAACTTCCCTCAAAAATTGTTCAAAACAAATTCAGCACTTTGCACTGATCAGTTTTAGTTACCCTCTTTAATTTATCAAACATCTTAACTTGTCATACAATGTCTTCTCACAACGTGACTGATGCTGGAAACACCCCTTCCGCCGCCGTTGCCGCCACGGCTCCCGCCACGGCGCCGCCGCAGGCCGCGGTTGGACTTTCAACAGATAAGAAAGGGAAGAAAAGGGAGAGGAAACCCAAGGATTTTGGGCCAGAAAAACTCCACACCGATATTCTTCCGAAGAAGTTTACTTACGACGACGATTGCAAGGTCAGCACTCAAAATGACGTTCAATTGGCCAAAAAGAAAAACATTCCTGTAGACTCAGTCTTTTGTGCCGTCACTGAGGAGTCGATACCACGAATCAGGGAAGATTGTGGTTGGAAAGAGGGTGAGATCGACGTGGTGTGCCCTCCAAGGAGATCGACTCTGACCACCTTTTACGGAGGTCATTCCGCCGTCTTGACATATCCGTTTACGATAGGGTTTACTCTGCCGATTGACCCAATGATCGAGGAATTTTGCCGTATGTACAAAGTGTGTTTGGCGCAAATTTGCCCGATGGTGTGGCGCTTGGTTGCCATGTATCGGTGGATCGGTAAGAAAGTGGGGGCGGAGGTAACACTTAGGCATATCCTTCATCTGTACTCTCCTCGAGTTTATAAGGCGGGCATCATTACCGTGCAAAAACGGGGTAGCCGGGCCTTAATTTCTGACAACGATGATGATCTCAGGGTGTGGGATCAATGCTTCGTTTATATCCCAACGGAGCAGCTTGTGGCCCCAGGGGCAGAACGCCTTCCGGTTTGGTGGAACCGAACACGTAAGTTTTTAATTTCGATTGGCTTTATGTTTTTCCGTGTTCTCACTCTCTTTCGCATGTGCAGCCAGCAAAGTTCTGTTCGAACTGGTTCCCGACATCGTTGATTGGCTAAAAAAGGTTTTGAAGGAAACCACCAACGATCAAAGGGCGTGGAAGCCGATCGCGGCTCTTTTGCAAGTGAAAGCAAAAAATCATGGTAAGCTTAGTTTTGCCTTTGATCAGATCGTATTCTTTGTTATATTTTAACAGATTGCCATCAACAGGTATCACTGGTGCTGGTGCTGGGCCGGTTGAAGATGTGATCGGCGAGGAGGAGGAGGAGGTTAGGGAGGAGAACGTAAGTGGAACTCCTCCAAAAAAGAAAAAGAAAACCTCTTATTAAGACCATAGGGCAAGGTTTCTTGTTAAGAGTGCTCCGCAGGGAGCTGGCCCGTCGGCTGATCCCAAGCCGATTGAGCAGATCGTTAAAGGAGCCGTTTCAGCGGTCGAAGCAGCAAAAGCCGCCGAGGGGGGAACTCTTGTTCGGATTCCCCCCGGGGAAGATGAGGAATCTGGGTCTGAGCAGCCATTGGAGCGGCCGAAAAGGCCAATGAAAGAAAGAATGCTTGAAGTGGCTGAGTAGCTCAAGGCGGCCGAGGAGTACGACCGGGCTTATGTGGGCGATTTTGGTGGTGATGGGCGACCCATCCTTCCTCCGATAGCGGAGGACTTGATCGACGTCACTTCTGGTTCGGGAGGGAAGGAGATGACCATTGCCCCAACCCTTGGGATGTTGTCTACTGGGGACGTCGATGGTGCCCCTTCGAACGATATACCGAGGGAAAGGGATCCCAGGAAGGGTAAGCTCCCCCTTGACCGTCCTACGACAACGACGAGGTCGAGGCACACGGAGAGCTCTGGTTCGTCTTTCTTCGCATCGGACCATGAAGAGCCTATCGTTCGCCTTCCTCAATACGAGGAAGCTGCTGCGTTTGCAGCTTACAAAAGAGCCAAGGCTGCGGGGGAGGCCAACACCAGATCGTTGGCTATAACCGTCCCCGGAGAGGTTGATCTGCTCAGATGCCCAAAGCATCTTGCCAACTACTTTTTTGATGTGATGGGGCCGATGGAAAAGGCTCGATTGAATTGCTACAGCGATGTGAGCTTGTCCTCCCAGATCACTTTTAGTGCTTTTCGGGTAACATTTTCTTCCAATTTCTGTTAGTTTGAACCTTTTCTGCTTTTACCTTATGGGATTGTTTTATTTCTCATTTTCAGAACACAATCATGGCTATCGAGTCAGCCGATCGAACTCGCCAGCTCGAAGCCGAAATAGCCCATCTGAACGAGAGAGTTGCTATCCTCGCCTCCGTCGGTGATGGGTGGCACAACAACTTGAAGATCTTGAAAGTTAAATATTCTGAGCTTGAAGCTGAATCGGCTAAAAAGGCCACCGCCCATGCTCTTCGAGAATCGGAATTGGAGTCCCAAGTCCGAGCTCTAAACGATCAGCTTGGTCAGCTTGAGAGTAGCATGGGTGACAAGTGTGCCGAATTGGAAGCTGAGTCGAAGACCAAAGAGTCGGAAATCGTTCGTCTGAACGAAGAGCTTCGTACTTTAAGAGGTATTAATGACGATCTGGCTGCTCAGAACAATGCTTGGTTGGAGAGGAACTTGCTTCTTCAGAAGGAATTGACTACCCAAAGGCACTCAATGGAAAATGACTTCGAAGAGAGGAGGGAGCTTATTTTAGCGGAATCGAGGCGGGACTTGTTGAGGGAGATGTCCGAGCGCGAAGTCGATGTGGCTAAGGAGCTCGAAGAGGCAGTACAAGTTGTGAAGGTGACTCGTGAGACGCTTGGCCTCTCTCCAGATTCTTCCGACGAGGGATCAGATGGAGATGAGTGAATTTGTTTTACGCTTTTGGTTTTTGATCTTTGACTGTGATGAAGTCGTTTGACCGTTATGTACATATTTCTATTAATGAAAAGTTGTTCGTTGCTTCTATCGCTGTACTGTTTTCCGAAGATTGTTCAACTTATCTGTTCGAAAATTTTGACATAAAACGATAGTCGTTGAACGGGATGATTAGGGCCCGATGTTTTAGCGCGTAGTGAGGAATGACGTCTCATTTTCACGTAATGCACTCTTCGAACGTTTTCATGAGTTCGGAATGAAAACTTAACACTTGGTGAAAAACTTCGGAATTGTAAAATTCTCTTAAAATTTGAAACGATCGCATAAATCGAACAAATGTAAAAGTGAACCAAAGTGTTGCATATTATTGAAATAAGCCGCTAATGGGTCTTTGATACATTTTAGATCGTATGGTTTGATCGATTACAAGGTGCGGCCGTAAGGCATAGACGTATGACCTCTATCGGATCATTTACATGAGTTAAAAATTGATAACATTTGCATTCGGATAATATCGTCGAGTGGACGTTACAACTTCTGCCGAATTTTGAACGAGTCCCCAGTTTGAGTGAACGTTGGAACTTCTGTCGAATTTTGAACGAGTCCCCAGTTCGATTGAACGTTGGAACTTCTGTCGAATTTTGAATGAGTCCCCAGTTCGATTGAACGTTGGAACTTCTGCCGAATTTTGAACGAGTCCCCAGTGCTGTCTTCAATCGATTCCGTTTCATTTTCCGATCGAAAGTCCCCGGTCCTGGGGCAGTCCCCAGTATCTGCCGATGACCCTCATGCTAACTCCATCCCCCCAGTGTTTGGGTGCGAAGAATGAGTAGGCGAACACTGGTTCTCGACTTTTGACACCTGAAACGGAATCATTGGGAGACAAGAGACAAGAGCCAAGAAAACTCGTTATAGATGAAGACCACGTTAGAGTGTTCGTCAGATTTATCGACCCCGATTGGAGCGTTTTGAGCTCAAGTGTTCGTGGGTGATGTTTGTCATCATTCGAGTCCAACTATGCCTATCATCTAAAAGCGTTGGTATCAAATAATCGATCAAACAATTTCTTCCGATGGAGGAATAATGAAAATTTGCGAAGTAAAAGTAAAAGGTGAAGATTGATACCGCAGAACTTCAAAAATAGTATTTCTTCAATTGTGTGATGTTCCAATTGAAGTCCACCGGTTTGGAATCCATTGTTTCAAGTTGGTATGACCCTTTTCCGACCACTGCCTTGACTCGGAAAGGTCCTTCCCAATTTGCTCCTAGTTTGCCTTCGTTGGGCTCATCCTTCTTCGGTCTTTTGATTTTCAGCACATAATCGCCTACATTAAAAGATCGATACCTGAGTTTTTTGTTGAGATAGTTTTCCGCCCTTTGCTTTTGTGCCTGTATTCGAACAAATGCCATATCCCTTTTTGCTTCGACTAGGTTCAGTTCTGTTAGCATGGCCTCTTCGTTGGCTTCTTCGGTGGAGTGGGCGAACCGAAGACTGGGCTCTCCCACTTCCACCGGAATCAGCGCCTCTGCTCCGTAGACAAGTGAGAACGGTGTTTCCCCGGTGCTGTGTTTCACCGTTGTCCGATGAGCCCACAGTGCTCCGGGGAGTTCGTTCGGCCAGTTGCCCTTTGAATCATCCATCATTTTCTTCAGGTACTCAAGTATTGTTTTGTTGGAAGATTCAGCCTGTCCATTTGCACTGGGGTGATAAGGTGTTGATGCAATTCGCTTGATCCCCCACTTTTCGAAGAAGGCTGTGATTCGTCTCCCCACGAACTGCTTACCATTGTCGCATGTGATCTCTTTCGGGATCCCAAAACGACAAATGATATTCTGATGAATGAATTTGATAATTTCCTGTTCACGAATTTTAGCCAAGGCAATAGCTTCCACCCATTTAGAGAAATAATCCGTAAGAATTAAGATAAATTTTACCCCCCCGGGCGCTGTTGGAAGCGGCCCGACCAAGTCCATTCCCCACTTCATGAATGGCCATGGTGACGTGACCGAATGAAATGGTTCTGCCTGTTGATGTATGAGATTTCCAAATCGTTGGCACTTGTCACATTTGCGGACGAATTCCTTAGCATCATCTGCGATCGTTGGCCAATAGTATCCAGCTCTTATGATCTTTCGAACCAATGACTTGCTGCCGGAATGATTGCCGCACTCGCTTTCATGAACTTCCTTCAGCACATAATTTGTCCCGTCCGGCCCCACGCACTTTGCCAAAGGACCGCCAAACATTCGCCTGTAGAGTTGATTTTCTAGGAGGCAATATCTCGCGGCTTTGGCTTTAAGTGATCGGGCAGACTTTTTGTCACCGGGAAGGGTGCCTGCCTGCAAATAAGACAAATACTTGCTTCTCCAATCCCAAGTATGATTAACATTGTTTACCTCTTTGATGCTTCGACATAGTGGAGATTCGAACAAGTGGACCACTGTCTCATCGAGTCTCTCATCGATGGCCGCTGCAGACCCAAGGTTTGCTAGAGCGTCTGCTTCGATGTTCTCTTCCCTCGGTATCTGAGCTATTTTCCACTCCTGAAAAGAAGTTAGAAAGTTTTGTACCTTTTCAAGCAATTGTTGCATCCTCGGATCTCGATCACAGAAATCGCCTTGGATTTGATTTACCACCAGTTGGGAATCACTTTTGATGTCTATTCGTTCGACTTTCAAGTCCTTCGCGATCTTTAAACCTGCAGCGAGGGCCTCATATTCGGCCTCGTTGTTAGTTTTTGCATGTAATTTGATCGCATACCTGAGTTTTTCACCGGAAGGCGTTATCAATAGGATTCCGAGGCCAGTTCCTTTGACGTTGGAAGCTCCATCGGTGTACATTACCCAAATCCGGGGTCTGGATCTCTCATCATCAACTCTTCCTTTTTTGCCTCCGGTAAAATATTAGCGCTAAAGTCTGCTACAAAATCAGCTAAAACATGAGATTTTATGGCGGTACGAGGCTGGTAAGTGATGTCGTACTCACTCAGCTCGACCGCCCATTTCATTAATCGACCAGAGAGGTCTGGCCGATGTAAAATATTTCGCAATGGAAACGTAGTTATAACAGATATTGAATGACATAGGAAATAAGGCCTTAGTTTTCGTGCAGCAGTGACTAGTGCAAGTGCTAGTTTCTCTAGATGTGGGTACCTTGTTTCGGCATCTACAATGTTTTACTAACATAGTAGATAGGAAATTGGTTACCTCCATCTTCGCGAACGAGGACAACACTTACAGCGACATCGGAAACGGCCAAGTAGACCAGCAGCATTTCCCCTTCAATTGGTTTTGACAGAAGTGGTGGATTGGAGAGGTATTGCTTTAGTTCCCGAAGAGCTTTTTTGCATTCTGGTGTCCATTCGAAGCCTTTGCGCTTCCTCAGCACTGAAAAGAACTTGTGACATCGTTCAGATGACCTCGAGATAAACCTGCTGAGGTAGGCTACTCGATCGGTCAGCTGTTGAACTTCTTTTTCCGTTGTCAGGTCCTCGGGAATACTTTCGATCGCCTTGATTTTGTCTGGATTTGCTTCGATTCCTCTTTGCGACACGATGAATCCCAAGAACTTACTGGATCCAACCCCGAACGCACATTTCTCCGGGTTCAATCTCATGTTGAACCGCCTCAGTATTGTAAAAGTTTCCTCCAAATGACTCAAATGATTTTCATTCTCAAGAGATTTGACCAACATGTCATCGATATAAACTTCCATGGTTTTCCCGATCAGATCTTTGAACATAGTGGTGACCAGACGCTGATAAGTAGTGCCGGTGTTCTTAAGACCGAAGGGCATGACTGTATAGCAATAAGTCCCCATGTCTGTGATGAACGACGTCTTCTCCTGATCCAAAGAATCCATCGAAATTTGATTATAACCTGAATAGGCATCCAAAAAAACTCAACATCTCGTGCCCTGCCGTTGAATCGATCAGCCTATCGATGTGAGGCAATGGGAACGAATCTTTTGGGCAAGCTTTGTTGAAGTCGGTATAATCAACGCTTACCCTCCATTTGCCATTTTTCTTTGGTACTACAACCGTATTTGCAAGCCATTCTGGATATTTCACCTCTTTAATGAATCCGTTTGCTAACAGCCTCTCTACTTCATCGTTGATAACCTTCCTTCGGAATCCTCCATTCGGCCGTTTCTTTTGCTTTATTGGCCGATATTTTGGATCAACATTTAATTTGTGCGTGGCAACCTTTGGATCGATTCCCACCATATCTGCGTGGGACTAAGTAAAACAGTCAGAATTATCCTTGAGGAAGGATATAATTTTCTCTTTTACTTCGGTATCCAGTTCTGCTCCAACATATACTTTCCGATCAGGCTTGTCACCAAATAACGTTACTTCTTCCAATTCTTCAATCGTAGAGTCTCCAGCTTTTTGCTTATACGGCTCTCTCACACATGGTGGAACCTGTGCGAAGTCGCCTTCGACTTCAGTTTCCGGTAGCTGCGTTTGATCGCACAGCGGAGCCGAAGTGAAGCTTTCGTTCACGGGTCCCACTAGCTTACATGGTGAAACCTGTGCGAAGTCGCCTTCGACTTCGGATTCCAGTAGCTGCGTTAGATCGCACGACGGAACCGAAGTGAAGCTTCCGACCACGGGTTCCACTAGCTGTGATTGCTACAATCGAAAGCCTTCCTTGACAGCTACTGAGTAACATTCTCGTGAGGCCTGCTGTTCACCTCTGATTTCACGAATTCCCCATGGAGTAGGGAATTTTACAACTTGATGCAGGGTCGATGGGACCGCTCCTATAGCGTGGATCCACGGTCGACCCAAGATCACGTTGTATGCCATTTCGCCTTTCATCACTTGAAACGATGTTTCACTCTCCACTCCTTCTGCATAGGTCTTAATCATAATTTCTCCAACGGTTACTTCACTTGAGTTGTTGAAACCCGACAATACTGTTGAGCGAGGCACAATCTTATCACTCAATTGCAATTGTTCAACCACCCTTGCATGTATGATATTAACCGAACTGCCAGCGTCGATCAACACCCTTTTTACATCGGCATCATCAATTCTTGTTGTTACAACAAGTGCATCGTGGTGGGGATGAATCTTTCCATCGAAATCTGAATCCCCGAACACGATCTCATCGGTCATGTCATCTCGTGTTCGCTTGTCTCGTGTGAAAGAGACTTTTGCAAACTTCTTTGTAGTGTAAGTTACCCCACAGACACCATCTCCTCCGGTAATGACATTCACCGTTTTCCTGGGAGCAGGGGGTTTTGGTGGCTCATCATCTTTCTTCTTATTGAAATTGTTTCATCCTCTCTCAGTCAAGAATTCGAACAAGTGACCCTTTTCCAGCAAGCTGGCCACTTCATATCTCAGCGCCTTACATTCTTCCGTTGTATGGCCGAAGTCATGGTGAAATGCGCACCATAGATTTTCATCCCTGGTGTTTGGATTTGATTTTATGCGACCTGAGAATTTTACAACCTTCTCACCCATCCCTTTCAAATGATTCACCAGATTTGGTGTCGATATGCAAAAATTGTATTCCGTCACTTTCGGAGGCAGTGGCCGATCTGTTGGAGTCGAAGACGTGTTCGACTGTGTTTTCTTCGACTGATTCTTTGAGCTACCAGCTTCGTGGTTGTTGCTCCCCATTCGTGGGAAACTGTAGGGGCTCCATCGTTGGTCCCTATAGTCTCGCCTGTCGTTATCGACTCTCCTCGCTGGCCGATCATAATGATAATTATTTCGGGCTAGCTGCAATTCTTCCTCCTCAGCCCTAATCCTTGGTTCACACTCACGATACAACGCATCGAAAGTCCATGCATCGATCTCTCTGAGAAGATCCTTCAATTTTCATGCCTCTATCGAATCAGTGCGCAAGTTATTGGCAAAGGTTAAACAAGCCCACCTTTCTTCGAGATTCGGGATATGAATCTTTTCATCATTGAACCGTTTCACAAATTGTTTGATAGTTTCTCCGGGTCGCTGCCTTACGTTCAAGATGTCCTCCACCCTTGGTGCTATCTTCTTCGCTCCAGTATGAGATCGAATGAACTTCGCTGCCATGTCATCGAAACTTAATATCTCGTTCTCAGGCAGCTGTAGGTACCACTTCAGTGCCGCTCCTTTCAATGTTTCATAAAATTTCTTAAGGCTGACCGAATTTATTTCCTCCGAAGTCAGATCATTTGCCTGAACTGCGACTGAAAACATATCAATGTGATCCCTCGGATCTGTGGTCCCATCGTATCTCAAACTTTCTGGTAACTTGAAAGTTTTAGGTATGGGAAGTGGGGCTGCACTTGCTGGGAACGGGCGCTTTGAGATCGATTTTTTAACGACCTCATCCGTCATCTTCGGGACCCCTGGTAACTTCTCCATGAAAGACTTGATCTCGCCAAACTTTTTATCGACTGTGTCATTCAACAAGGTTTGCATCGTAGCCATCATTCTAACTTCCGACACCGGAGCTCCCATAGCTTCGGCGGCCGTGCCCGATCCTCCAGATCCGACCCCCACTGCAAGTCTCCCTGTTACGGCGCCCTGAGGAACCGAAGTCGGAATGCTTGCTGGGGGTGTGATCGGAGAAGTGGGTGCTTTATTTCCGATAGAATTAGATAGTGCCTTCAACTGTTCTTGTATCATTTCGAACTGAGCATCGTGCCTCCTCAAATACGCCAGTAGTGCTGCATTTGCACCTCCTGACTCAGTTTCGACTGCGGGCTCCTTGCCCGAATGCCGCGCTTGGCGCGCGTTCAACTGTGAACCAGTAGGAACGTCGTCGTGAGTTGGATCCTGCTCGTTGTTGGTAGATTCATCGACCGCTTCAGCGTTGGTCGAAACATGAACCCCGTCATTGGGATTGAGCTGCTGTTGACCGTTCAGAACGTCGATGTTACGTTGATCTGCCATTACAAGACAAGAAAGCAAACGTAAGTAGTATCAAGCGATTCAAACTTCGGAACAAATCGATTGCCTAGACCCCACGGTGGGCGCCAAACTGTATTTCCCAAAAATGTATCAGGTTTTACAATTAAATTTATATTTCGTTTAGTCTAAGGCGATCGTTTTATATCTCAGTTTGATCGTTTGATAAGCGGTTTATGTGAGCGAGTTGATCAATATTAACAGTTTTGACTCGGAAGCAATTCTAAAGTCGATGTCAAATAGATTCGATGTCAAGTTGAAGTGCAAATGCTAGCAAGCAAGTTCGAACTAAATGACAGGCTAACAATATACGATGAGATGACTTTGTTTTATCAAGATGCACAGTTATTTTGAATATGACAACGATACTTGATTCGATAAAGATGACGGCGACACGATGATGAACGAGTGTAATCTGATGTGATAAACGTAATACGATGGCGAATAAATATATTCAATCGAATAACAGGATGCAGAGACAATGGATCCGATGTAAAATAACGATGAACAAGTCGATGAGTTGTTTTAATGAGTGACGATAACAAACTGCTTAAACTAAATGCAAATAACGAGCAAAAGATGTTACGATCAAGATAAATACAGATCTAAACGAAATAAACAATAAATAGGTAATCAAAGCAGTAAAGGCTTATTGTATTTGATGGATCGGTGGACGTTGCTTCAATGGAAAGAACAGATCTCCCTCCACGTTTGAATCAAACCACGATCGAAACTTTAAATACAGTGATTATCTCTGTTGTAACAAGTTGACAAGGTAATGAAAACACAATGACTAGTTTCTTGACAAGAGAGTGATGGCCTTTTGAATAGAGTAATATTGCTTAGATGAACGTATCCCCAAAATGGAAGATGAGGACGATATTTATAGGCTGATGATGAGCCCTTTCCAACCCTAGAAGGACTCTCTCTTTCCCACGTCTCTCTCTCTCTCAACAACTGCCCACGTCCCTTGAAATACGTTGGGTTTGTTCCGATAAAAGTGGGATAAGTTCATTTAAGCCTATTCGCTGAAACCAACGTCTTCGTAATCTTCCGATCAAGTTCTTGAAGCGAAAACATCTCAACCGGCAAATGTCCTCGGAAGCTGTGGCAAAACCGAACACATCATCCTTGTTTGAAGAACGAAAATTGACCAATACAGTTGTGACATTGTGTCAAAGATCCCTAACAAGTGAGCAGTAAAGGAACATATGTTTTATATATCCTCCTCAATTCCAGGACATGAAGGGCAATAAGGGAATATGTTAATACCTTTGTGACTGAAATATACACGAGTTGAGACGTTCATGATATACAGTCCAAAGAAGTCTAAAGCTGACTGTGTTGGAGGATTGATGAACAATCACTCTTGCTCTTCCAAACCCTCTCATCAGTAGTAGCAAGGTAAAGGGGAATTGGGATACTAATGATCCTTTATGTAATTTCTTTAGGAAGGCAGGAAATGTAATGGAAAGACTAGGCTCTATTTATAATACAATCAGAGAGCATAATATTATCATCGTGGGTGGTAAGAGGACTTTGGATGCAATGTCTAATAGGAGTGAGGAAGCCATTCCATATGGAAAAAGGAAATATTTTGGCTGCTTCTAATTTGCCATCTAGAGCCTTGACAACAATACTTTAGAACTTAATGTTCCACATGAGCCTGGGCAATGTTTGAGGACAAAGTTTGTTATTATTGTAGTAAGAGTTTTGAAAAGAATGTAATAACTTTTTAAATTTGAATTAGAAATCTAAATTGAAATTTAAGTAAAAAAAAGGACAATAAATATTTTTGAAAGATAATCGCTTTACCTTATCTTAATTCTTAACTAATAATTTTTAAAATTTGAATGAGAAGAGAGTAATATTTTTTTAACAATATGTATTGATAATGTAATAAAATTAGCTAGATTTGAATAAATAGCATTTGAACTAAAAGCTAAGATAAAAAGTTGAATTAACTTGGCAGTATTAGGATGACTATTAGCAAATCGGAAAAGAATTAGATAACGATAAAACAACTTTTTAAGCTATTCAAATCAAAACAAATTTATCCCATCCATTTCTACTATTCTTCTAAAAGTTTAAATTTATTAGTATTTTGATACAAATATAGACTCAAAATAGAGAAGAAATCTTGGACTTTATTCAAATAGGCTAAAAATACTTATCCGTAGAATTACAGCAACTGAGCTCCTTAAATAGAGCTTATACTAAAGTTGAAATACTTAGAAATAGGATAAGAATCCACTAAGTGCTACTATTACTCAACTAACTAACAAACCCTAGAAAATCTGCAACTTTTATTGACAAACCACTTTATTTGCTAAGACTAAGTCAACTAAAATTGCTAACAAGTAAAAGATTAATTAATCAGTAACATCCAACAATCACTCCCTTAAACTGTTAATATACTTGCAATAAACACCTTCTTTCAAACTTGACTTTCCAAAGTGCAGACACCAAGCAATTTTCTGAACTTTAAAAATGATGCTAACTTGAGGGATTTGGTAAACACATCAGCAATCTGGTGTTCACTTCTGCAGAAAATGAGATCAATTACTCCATCATTTGTGAGGTCGCTTAGGAAATGAAATCTCACATCAATATGTTTACTTCTCACATATAGAACAGGATTTTTGGAGAGTTTTATTGCAGAACTGTTATCACAATAAATGGCAGTAGAATCTTTTTGCTTGAAATGGATTCCCCCAAGAACGTTACGTAACCAAATTGCTTGACAGGCACATGATGTCGCTGCTACAAATTCAGCTTCTGTAGTTGATAAAGTCACCATTGTTTGCTTCTTTGAAGACCATGAAATTGCTCCCGATCCCATCATAAAGACTTAGCTAGACGTACTCTTCCGATCATCCAAATCTCCTGCATAATCACTATCAATAAAGCCAATCAAATCTGACATTTCTCCTTTCTTGTAGAACAACCCATAATCAATAGTTTCTTGCAAATAGCGAAAGATTCTTTTTGCAGCTAGAAGATGCAACTCGCTTGGACTTTCCATATATCTGCTAATAAGGCTTAAAGCATGCATAATATCAGGCCTTGTGGCAGTTAAATACATCAAACTTCCCACAATTTGTTTATAAAGAGTGTTGTCAGCTCTTTTCCCTCCAGGTTCTTTAGTGAGCTTCAAACCAAACTCAGCGGGACTGCTAGCAGAGTTACAATTCTTCATTTGAAATCCGTCCAAAATCTCTCTAGCATACTTCTTTTGTGAGATAAAATACCACTATCAGATTGAACAACTTCAATACCGAGAAAATAATTTATCATTCCAACATCAGTCATATCAAACTCCTCTATCATGGACTTCTTAAAACTTTCAAACATGGAGCTATCATTTCCAGTGTAAATCAAATCATCCACATATAAACAAACAATGAGCATTTTACCTTTATCATTAATTTTTGTAAAAAGTGTATGCTTATATGGATATTTCTTAAATCCCTCCTTTGAAAAATAAGCATTTATATGACTATACCAAGCTCTTGGCGCTTGTTTTAGTCCATATAATGCCTTTTTTAATTTATACACCTTATGTTCTTCACCAATCTTGACATAACCGGGAGGTTGATCAATAAATACCTGTTCATCCATGTCCACATGTAAGAAAGCCGACTTGACGTCTAATTGAAAAATGGGCTATGAATGTTGAGCAGCCAAAGCAATCACTAATCTGACAGTATCAAGCCGCACTACTGGAGCAAAAATTTCTTTGTAGTCCACGTCGAACTCTTGCTTATAGCCTTTAGCTATTAAGCGGGCTTTGTAGCTTTCGACTTCGCCATTCTTATTCAATTTTGTCTTATATACCCACTTGACACCAATTGTTTTATGCCCTTTTGGAAGCTCAGTCAACTCCCAAGTCTTATTCTTAACAATTGCTGCAATTTCTTCATCCATTGCTTTTCGCCATTTTGATTCTTTAACAGCCACTTCAAAAGTGGTAGGATCACAATCCGAAAATAGAGCTAAATATGTAAGTGGATCTTCAGATTCATCAATTCCACTTACCTCATAATCCAACACCATGCGGGTCTTCTTGTAGCACGTTGAGGTCGCTCCTCTTCTTCTGTAGGAGCTAGTATTGGTGACTGAACTGGTTCAGCATTTGTTGGCTGTTCAATCTCTTCTAGCGGTTGCTTTTCATCTTCAAAGTCTACTGGAATATGGTGCTGAACTCCTTTGTCCTTCCATGACCTGGTTGCATCTTCATCAAAAATTACGTCCCGGCTAATGACAATTTTCTTAGTGTTAGGATTATATAACTTATAAGCTTTAGATTGACCATTAACACCAAGAAAAATGCATTTTCTCCTTTATCATCTAACTTCTTTCTCTTCTCATCTGGAATGCGGGCATAAGCAATACATCCGAAGATTCTGAAATGATCGATACTTGGTTTCAGTCCACTCCAGGCCTCCTCCAGAGTCATATTTTGAACAGAGAATGCTGGACTTCTGTTTAAAAAATGAATGATCCAAGTAACATCTTCAGCCCAAAAGCTTTTTGGGGCACCACTCCTTGTCAAAAAGCTGCGCACCATGTTGAGAATTGTACGATTCTTACGCTCACAGACACCATTTTGTTGAGGTGTGTAAGCTGTTGTAAGTTGCCTCTTGATTCCGTTGTCCTCACAAAACTTTGTAAATTCTTGAGAAAGGTACTCTCCTCCACGATCAGTATGAAGAGCTTTTAGTTGGCTGCCACTTTCTTTCTCAACAAGCACTTTAAATCGTTTAAAAACGACAAATGCTTCAGACTTTTCCTGCAAAAAATACACCCATATTTTCTGCTAAAGTCATCAATGAAGGTTATGAAGTATCTTTTACCACCTTCGGAACTTGGTTTTATTGGTCCACAGAGATCCGAATGTACTAATTCCAGCACCTTCTTTGCTCTCCATAATTTGCCTTGTGGAAATAGACTACGAGGTTGTTTGCTAACAACACAACTTTCACAAGTTTCTGAAGGAGTTGTAATTTGAGGAAGACCATTCACCATGTTCTTTTGATGTAGCGTTCTCAGTCCATTAAAGTTTAAGTGCCCATAGCGGAAGTGCGACAACCATGCCTAATCCTTTAATTTTGCAGAAAAACATCTATGGTGAATATTGTGGGATAGAGAGGAAACATTCTATTCCTAGTCATCTTGACCTCTGCAATTAATCCCAATTTGGCATCTCGAATGTCACAACCCAAAATCCGGATAGGTCGTGAGGGCACCCAACTAACCCTGTCGGGCGAACCCACTTAATTATGAATGAATAATATAAGCTTCACAATGATAAATATAAATATCTCAATACCATAGAATAAAGTAAAAATAATCCCAACAATAAATGGTTTAAGTACTCCCCGAATCATGAACATCTAAGAGCGTCGAATAAGTTATACAACTCTAAAATCACGGGAATACATCATAGTGAAATATAAACTATATAGGCGGCCACCACGGACGAAGGGTTGGCTCACAACTAATAGAAGGATGCTCCGCCTCGGTCAACCTCGATGCTCACTAGTAGATGGTGTCGAATCTATAAGAGATAAATAAACCAATAAAGAAAAGGAAAGGGGTGAGTCGAGTGACTCAATAAGTGGGGACGAGGCTCCAAGTAAAGCAGCAAGTTGCTCATATATGGAAAGCAAGACAACTCAAAGGTATGGGAAGTAAAGATAAACCATTAACAATCAAGTAATATTCATACTCCGTCATCAAAGTACCACGAACACTTTCATTGTATCTAGGGGGTAAATACATAACCACGCAATACTACGATAATATGCACGGAACTACATCGTGCTATGATGATATGTACGGAACTACATCGTACCTCAATAATATGTACGGAACCACATCGTACCACAATAATATGCACGGAACTACATCGTGCCAAAATTACTTGTATATAAGGATATATTGTATATAGGGTGTGAAGCAAGTCCACCAAGAAAGTGAAATACACTTACCTCGGTCCGAAGCTCACTAGCTACTCAACAATGGATTTTCCCTTTTCGAATCTCCTCCAAACGTTCTTGCTCTATTAAAGGAACGTAATACAATCAATACCAAGGCTAAAGGTTAAACATTACAACCCTTTAGCTAAAGGGATTAAGAAATCAACTTAAAAGTTAACCCCGAGTCTACTTGATCAAATCGCAAAATCAATGACATCTTCGGGTTACCCATAAACTAACGAGTCCAAATATGTATTCAAGGTCCTAATTTGATACCATTTATACCTCCATATAACTAAATTAGTGTTATAGGCTTTAGGCCTAAAATTACCCATTTTCATCCATGGGAACTCATAGTTTCAAAATGATTTCTTATACTAATTCATATATACATGAATCAACTACTTCAATAATGTAATCCCATAAACAGTAGAATTTAAATTGTTGATAACTAACAAAATATGCTCACACAGACAATAGAGATATCGCCAACTTGCTTAGCAGCTGACGGAATAGCAACCAAATGAAGCTAAGCATTTCGAGTTAGGCCAAACCCACTAATCATTGATGTCATCATGAAGTTCCCCTTAATACTAAGAAAATTAAAGAAAGTACTAATAAAAGTTACAACTTTGTATTAAGAAAATACACACCTGAGCTATCAAGTTTGGATAGTAAAATGTCAACACAGAAGTGGGATTTTTCCTTTGCAAGTTTCCAGTTCACGAGGACGAACAATTTAATAAGCAGCTTACATTTTCTTTCCTAATTTTCTTTTATTAATTTCATTCCAACATGAATATGGAGGCAAGATTCTTTTTTATATGCCCTAGAAAGTGTGAGCTCATAACTAAAATGTGGGTCTAACCCACTACTCTACTCTTAAATATATAGACAAGATACTTTAAAGCCCAACTAAAATATAAAGTGCTCACTTAGCTCAATAGCCACCTAATAATATATATCAATATATATTTTTAACCCTTCTTTTACATCTCAAATTTAAACAAAATTAATTAATTATTATAAATTATCGTGGTGTTATATTCTCCTCCACTTAAACACAAGTTCGTCCGCGAACTTGATCCAGCCAATATCAATCATCTATTTATACACATGTATCCAACACCAAACCATTTACCACTCACAACCAAACTTCATATATACTCAAAATTTAGCTAAGTCCCAAAATTTACAAAAATTACGCCAGAGTTTCCTTTGTAATTTGGACTATCCAAAAATAATCCCTGTCTCAAATACCAACAACCACCAGATACAATATAATAAGCCATGCATAGGCACCAAACAAAGCTCAAGATAATCTCAAACACTCCGACAAGGAGGTAAACATGATATAACTCATAATTAATAAGAGAAATTTAAATGCAAGGACTTTAAAATTTACTTACCTGATGCTTCAAACAAGTGGGGATATCTATCCCGCATGCTCGACTATACCTCCCAAGTATCCTCATCATGTGGATGGTTATATCAGCACACTTTTACTAAAGGAATCTCTTTAGACCTCAACTTTCGGGTGTCCCTTCCTACAATAGCAACTGGAACTTCTTCATAAGCTAAGTTCACATCCAATTAAACTGGGTCCACCTCTATGACATGAGTAGGATCTCGAACACACTTCCGGAGCATAGAAACATGAAAAACGGGATGAACAGGCATAGACTCTGGCAATGCAAGTCGATATGCAACCTCACCAATACGCTTCATAATTTTAAAAGGACCAATGAACCTAGGGCTCAACTTGCCTTTCTTCCCAAATCTCTTCACACCCCGCATTGGTGACACCTTCAAGTAAACCATATCACCTTGCTCAAATACCAACTCTCGGCTTCTCCTGTTCGAGTATGATATCTGCCTACTCTAAGCAGTTTGAAGACGATCATGAATGATACGAACAGTATCCAAAGTCTGACGAACAATATCAGGACCCAACACCTCAACATCTCGAGACTCGAACCAACCAACTGGAGATCGACATCGGTGACCATATAATGCCTCGGCGCCATCTGAATGGAAGACTAATAACTGTTATTATAAGCAAACTCTGCAAGAGCCAAATGATCATCCTAATGACCGCCAAAATTCAAGACACATGCTCTCAACATATCCTCCAAGATCTGAATAGTTCGCTCAGACTGTCCATCAGTTTGCGGATGAAATGCGGTACTAAGCTGGACTTGAGTACCCAACTCTCGCTGAAAAGCCTGCCAAAACTGAGAAGTGAACTGAGAGCCTCGATCAGAGATAATAGACAATGGAGTACCATACAGCCGAACAATCTGCTCAATAAAGATCCGAGCCAACTTCTTTGATGTATCAGTTGTCTTCACTGGAATGAAATGGGCCGACTTGGTAAGTCTATCAACAATGACCCAAACTGAATCATGATGCCTCAATGTCTTCGGCAAGCCAACTACAAAATCCATGGTAATCCTCTCCCACTTCCACTCAGGAATGGGTAGTGCCTGGGCTAAACCTGCAGGTCTCCTATGCTCGCACTTGACTTGCTGACAGTTCAAACACCGAGATACATGATCAAAGACATCTTTCTTCATCCCCTTCCACCAATACAACTCCTGAAGATTCTGGTACATCTTGATGATACCGGGATGAATGGAATACCGTGAACAGTAAGCCTCATCAAAAATCAACCGCCTCAAATCACAAACATTAGGAACACAAAGACGACCACCAACCCTAAGAATACCATCACTATCCAACTCAAATGGAGGGGCTCCTCCACTTTGAATACGCCCTCGCAACTCAAGAAAGTAAGGATCCTCGAACTGTCTTTCCTTAATTTGGCTAACTAAGGAAGACTGAGCCACCATAAATGCAAATACCCGATTCGAGTCCGAACTATCAAATCTCACCCTCGAATTATATAGAGTCTGCAACTCTCAAGCTAACGGTCTCATCTCAACATCAAGAAATGCAAGACTACCCATAGACTTCTTACTCAATGCATCAGCCACCACATTAGCTTTTCCCGGATGATAGTGAATAGTAAGATTATAATCTTTGATCAGCTCGAGCCATCTACGTTCCCTACCATTCAAGTTGAAACGACCTCGGTCAGTCATTTCGGAAGTTAGGACTCCGATTAGCGTGTTGATAATTTTAAAATATTTGTAATATCCATTAGGACCTGTCTGCAAAATTTGAGCTAAATCAGACCTCGTTTGGTAGGCATCGGAAGAAGGTTTCAGTTTTTATTGGCGATAAATATTAAAAAGAGATTTTCGAGCTCGGTTTTGCCGAATGAGCTCCGATTCGAAATCCGAAAGGGCCATTAGGTTCGTATCATTATTTGTAATTTTTATAAACTTTCGAAAGTGAATTTCGATGTTGTTCGACTAGTTTCCGCTAAAATGCCGAAAGTTAAATAATTTGACCTTTTTCCTTTAAATTCGCATCTTGAGTTTCGGAAGTCCGATTTGAGATCCGTCTTCGCGAGTATGTTACATATATTTTGTATAGCTTACTTGAAAATTTTGGATCATTTCGACTTCTCTAGGGTTCCATTTCAATTTTAATCTTCGTAGCGAATTTAAAAAAAATAATCGTAATTAAAAAAAAAAATTAGCACAAAGGTCGGTGGCTTAGGGGATTTAATCCCCTAGCACAATCAGATCGATATGCATCAGAAACATTTCCAAAAACGCAGAGAGAGCAAGAATTAGAAAAGAGAGGGAAAAAAAGGGAAAAAGGAGTGAAAAAATAGTGGAATTTCTACCCCAAATCTTCAGGTAATGATGTTAACTCATTATCTTAGCTTATTACATGTGTTTGAATATATTTTTACGGTAAAAATAGGGATATTAGACATCTCCCTAATGACGTAAATTGATAGTTTAAAGGGTCAATTGGACCCCAATGATGGAAATGATTATATATTCGTACTCAGTGAGTTATGGGCAACATATAAATATAATTTATTTAGGGTTTGGTTATGGGACTTTGAACCCTGTATATAGGCCTGGCCTACGTATTGCGTATGCGAATAGGGTATTAGGTTCCTACCTGGATTGCCCTAAGATGTGAGGAATGAAGCCTTTAGCTTAAATTGATATATTTTTCTGCTTATTGAATAGAGTGAGATCATTTGGCAAGGAAACCAAAGGATAAAGCGGTTGTTGATTAGCTGTACTAACTTCTGGAAGAGGTAAGTGTTTATATCCATTTCTTTGGAGGCACCTGGCCTCGTGGATTTTCTACCACGTGTTCCTTACATGTGTAGCTGCCGATAGGCGTACTCATTACGCCTTAGCTTTGGATTTATATTCTATATTATATATTATGTCCTGTTATTGGTAATGCATTGAGAATCTGAGTATTGTACTTTGGTTGTGAGTTGGTATATACTTTTCAGCTATCGATGAGAGTCCCGCGCTGGTGATGGGTTATCATTGCATCATGTTGCATTCGTATGCACATTGCATCATATTGAGGGTAGGAGGATTCCGGTCCATTGCATCATATTGAGGGTAGGAGGATTCCGCCCTCGGAGCAGGAGGATTCCGCTCCATTGCTTCATATTGAGGGTAGGAGGATTCCGCCCTCGGAGCAGGAGGATTCCGCTCCATTGCATCATATTGAGGGTAGGAGGATTCCGCCCCTGGAGCAGGAGGATTCCGCTCCATCTATTTGGCACATGTGACACCATTGCATCATACTGCATTCATCCCATTTCATTGCACCGCGTGCTGACTATTGTGTGACTATCGTGTTGTGTTTTATATATGCGGTATGTATACCGTATCTCAGTTTGCCTATATATTTCTTGCTCGTATCTCGGGTTGCACGCCGCAACGGTATGAATATATGGATCGGGTTGCACGCTGCAACGGTATAAATATATGGATCAGGTTGCACGCCTCGACAATATGAATATATGGATCAGGTTGCACGCCGCAACAGGATGGATATATGGATCGGGTTGCACGCCGCAACAGGATGTATTTCTGATTGTTAATATGTTCGGGATACCTCTATGTTCTGGCTATCTTACGTTCCTGGTTTTAATGAGTTTGTGATTCCATACGTGTTTCTAATTATTATCTGGCTCTGCCTTTTCATAATTTAAATAAAAGGTATTTTGTTTATCTGTTTCTTTTCTCCCTGGCTAGCTATCCTACTCTTTGAGGTGGCTAGTCTGCCCCACTTATTGAGTCCTTTTGACTCACCCTTGTTTGTTGTTTGTTTCTTGTCTATCTATTTCGTTTCGGCAGGTTCGCTCCAGGATTGAGTTTGCCACGTTGTGAAGGAGCGAAGACGACTTCAGCTGTCAGGGTGAGCCAGCTTTTATTCCGGATGGACACCAGTTTATTGGTTATTATTTCAGTTGCATTTTGCTCCCTTCAGAAGGTATTTGTCTTCTTTTGCACTCTTAGATGTCTAGTCTGGATAGCCCTAAACTTAGTATGTTGGGTAGTTAGCTGTAATTTTCTTTCGTACAGCTTAGAAGTGTCAATATGTCTGTGTGTTTTTTTTTTAAGTCTTGTCCTTATTTATGAACTATTATATTTATTTTCCGAAATTAATTAGTAAGGGTTCGCCCGACGGGTCTAGGGGAGGATGTCGGGTGCCCGCACGGCCTAACCGGATTCCGGGTCGTGTCAGTTGGTATCAAAGCCCGGTTTAGAGTCTATCCAGACTAAGACAGTGTCTAGTAGAGTCTCGGTGATGGGTACGTAGACGTCCGTACTTATCTACGAGAGGCTATGATGGCATTTAGGAAGTTTCACTTTCTTCATTTCTGATCGTGCGTCAGTCTAGGATGCGAAAGTATTTTCGTTAATTCGTTAATTCCTTCGTGTTAATTGTGAACCCTCGTGCAACGAATCAGCAAACGGTATGAGTTCAAGACGAAGCAGTCTAGCCTGGGGTTAGCACTGACGAAGCCCCGAGAGTTTTGATCGTGCTGACGATTTAGTTACGGAGGTCCTAGCTGTACGAGCTCGCGATGGGCAAGGGAGTAGGGCCTTGTGGTTCCCTTGGCTCTCTACGATGCTTTTACGAGAATCTTGGCGACGCAGACACCACAATAACCTATTATTCACTAGGCAGCTTATCAGGTTGCCGCATGTGCAGACGTTCGATCTCAGGGAGCTCCTTTCTTGTTCTTAATATTGCTGTAGTAAATTATATTCCGGAGGTAGTGTGTGTTGTACCTCTAATTGTTCTGGCTGGTTAGCCAGCCGAGGTATCAGTTCGGTCCGAGTGCTCAAAGAGATTGCATTATTTTATGCGGTTGAACATCCCGATATTCCTAAGTGATACATTAGATAATCCCTGTGTAAGTATTTTTTTTTTAAATAAAATGATGTCAACATATCCTTCAGGCTCTTGATTATATCGAGCGGTATGGTGTTGATTATTCTGCTTTCCGATTTCAGAGTCCAGCCCTGAATTGGTGGACCGCTCTCTTATTAACTTATTTGGTTCGATTTTTCTTCTAGATTCATGGAAAAGTTCCTTTCGGGTAGCGAGCGAGATGAAAAGTGTCACTAGTTTGAGTAGATTGGACAGGGTAGCCTGTCGGTTAGCCTGTTGGTGTTTTATAATATGAGATTGAATTCTATAGAATGGCTGAATATGCATTAGAACTAGTCCATAAGCCTTTTGAGAGATTCAAAATTTATTGCTGACCTTTCTCCTTCCTTGAGATCCCGGATGGCTCGAGAAATTGAGATTGGGACTTTATTTGATGTCGTTGTTGACATTGTTCGAAGTTACGGGGCATACCATAAGTTATAGCGGGAAGAGTTAAAACGGGAGAGGAAGAGATCCCGTGGCCCTAGTGGGCAACCATGGTACCTCATTTGGAGGTAAGAGTTCTGATTATTTTGGGAGGTCACCTTTCAGGTTATCTCAGCTTGTGTCACGTGATTCTTAGTGTGCGCAGTAGTTCGTCAATATCAGACCCAGTTTTTCTCTTTATAGCTATCAACAATCTGTCTAGCTTCCATTTTTTTTTAGGGAAAAGGTGGTATCATTATCGTGAGTCTGGCTATCCTTTGAGGAGTTTTCCCTTACTCCGACAAGTAGGCAGTCGCCCTTTCTCTCGTCATCTGGCACCTGCACAGTCGCAGGGATTTCATTTAAGTCTCAATCAGCCAAAGGAATGCCACCATTCAGTAGAGGTCGAGAGCATGGTGACAGTAGTTCTTCAGAAGGTAATTATTAGTATAACGGCTTAGTTCAGCCGCAGAGGTAGTTTTATGAACTACCAGTCTGGCAGGATGCTGCGGTATCCGATATAGTAAACCCTGAGATTTCTTCTTCTCTTAAATGTGAGTAATATTTGATTCTTTAGATCGATTTGGAAATGGTGTGTCTTATCATGTTTCGATGGTTTTCTTGGATATTGACTTAATTAAGAATCGGCTGCGGTAGAGGGGCGAGCTTCTGGTATGATTTATTCCTTGCATTGGTGAGACCCTACTAATTTATCTGGTCTAAACATAAGAAATTTGACAGTGAGTGTCGCTATTGTTTACTTAGCATCCTATTGTGCCACCTTCTGTTATAATGTCAAGTCAGTCTAGATTTCTTTGGAACTCAGTGTCGGTAGGATGATGGGATTCTTATTCGTCACCATCAGAAAGTGTCATTGTTTCTTCCGGTGTAAAGTGGCTGGTAAGTAATGCTCGATCTCTGTGTCTCCTCTTGGTTCGAGAGTCTAGCAGAGTCATGTTATCCTATGAGCTTGTCTGGGTTATAAAAGGGTTTCTGGTAAATTGTCAGAGTTTCCTTCTTATTGGGAGGTCAAATTGGTATGGATATTTTTCCATAAAGCTTATTTAATATCTATCTCTTCAATTGCAATTCTTTGGCTCGCCTGACTCGGAAGTAGTCTAGCTTTGGTAGCCAAGCAAATAATAAGATGAACTTCCTGAAGCTCTAATTATTTCTATCCTCGATCCATTTCCATTTCTTCTTCGTCCGGCACTAGTGAGCTTATGCGATCAGTAACCTATTGCGATGTTCCCTGTGTTGAGCCAGAGTGCATGTCAAGGTAACCGGGTAAGCATATTATTGTTTAGGTTGAAAATCAGGACAGTGGTGCTGTCCAGACATTCTATCTGCGGATTTGTTATGTCATCCAGTTGTCTCATCTTGTTATCCGCTTAACATGTTTATGTTATCAGTTTATCCGGGTATCCATTCCCATGTATAGTATAGTGCTGGTTCTGTTTTGCGGATCATCCAGTTTCAGGGGAAACTCTGCCGAAATTTTTATATAGAAGTACCATTCATCGGGCGGTGGTGTTTACGGCAAAGGTATGGAGTTGTGAACTCGAGAGTTGCAGCTAGTTGGAAACTCGAAAGGGTAGTTTGGTAGTTTAGGTCTGCCTATGTTCAGCTTTTAGCTAGGTCTTCTTTAATCCAGCAGGTTGTGCGAGGATGACTATTTCTATTCAAATTAGTTGTATGAGTTTATGCTTTAAGTGGAGGAGTCTTCCTCCAATTGATACCGAATCATAATATTAAATCTCTAAGGCGTTGCTGAAGCGTAAGCTAATTCTTAGTTCCATCGACCTGTTCTATATCGAAAGGTATATCGAGGAGGTAATTATCGGCTGAATCATGTTAACCCATTCAATGTTTTGTGTATCTTTCTTTCGAAAATATAGAACTCCTCTCTCATGATCGAGAAAGGGCCGGCTTAGTCCGAATAAGTTGGGCAATGATGTTATCATATTATCAGAATATGTTTTATCCAAGAGATTGATGTGCGTGTTATAACTCTGATTCTGTAATTATGAGATAATATCCGTGGAGTAGTTTATGAAGGTTGTGCAAGTTCTCTTGTTATCTGCGTAAATCTTGCTTTAGATTTAGACTCGTTCGAGGACGAACGAGAGTTTAAGTGGAGGAGAATGAAACGACCTCGGTCAGTCGTTTCGGAAGTTAGGACTCCGATTAGCGTGTCGATAATTTTAAAATATTTGTAATGTCCATTAGGACCTGTCTGCAAAATATGAGCTAAATCAGACCTCGTTTGGTAGGCATCGGAAGAAGGTTTCAGTTTTTATTGGCGATAAATATTAAAAAGAGATTTTCGAGCTCGGTTTTGCCGAATGAGCTCCGATTCGAAATCCGAAAGGGCCGTTAGGTTCGTATCATTATTTGTAATTTTTATAAACTTTCGAAAGTGAATTTCGATGTTGTTCGGCTAGTTTCCGCTAAAATGCCGAAAGTTAAATAATTTGACCTTTTACCTTTAAATTCGCATCTTGAGTTTCGGAAGTCCGATTTGAGATCCGTCTTCACGAGTATGTTACATATATTTTGTATAGCTTACTTGAAAAATTTTGGATCATTTCGACTTCTCTAGGGTTCCATTTCAATTTTAATCTTCGTAGTGAATTAAAAAAAAAAATAATAATCGTAGTTAAAAAAAAATTGGCACAAAGGTCGGTGGCTTAGGGGATTTAATCCCCTAGCACAATCAGATCGATATGCATCAGAAACATTTCCAAAAACGCAGAGAGAGCAAAAATTAGAAAAGAGAGGGAAAAAAAGGGGAAAAGGAGTGGAAAAATAGTGGAATTTCTACCCCAAATCTTCAGGTAATGATGTTAACTCATTATCTTAGTTTATTACATGTGTTTGAATATATTTTTACGGTAAAAATAGGGATATTAGACATCGCCCTAATGACGTAAATTGATAGTTTAAAGGGTCAATTGGACCCCAATGATGGAAATGATTATATATTCTTACTCAGTGAGTTATGGGCAACATATAAATATAATTTATTTAGGGTTTGGTTATGGGACTTTGAACCCTGTATATAGGCCTGGCCTACGTATTGCGTATGCGAATAGGGTATTAGGTTCCTACCTGGATTGCCCTAAGATGTGAGGAATGAAGCCTTTAGCCTAAATTGATATATTTTTCTGCTTATTGAATAGAGTGAGATCATTTGGCAAGGAAACCAAAGGATAAAGCGGTTGTTGATTAGCTGTACTAACTTCTGGAAGAGGTAAGTGTTTATTTCCATTTCTTTGGAGGCACCTGGCCTCGTGGATTTTCTTCCACGTGTTCCTTACATGTGTAGCTGCCGATAGGCGTACTCATTACGCCTTAGCTTTGGATTTATATTCTATATTATATATTATGTCCTGTTATTGGTAATGCATTGAGAATCTGAGTATTGTACTTTGGTTGTGAGTTGGTATATACTTTTCAGCTGTCGATGAGAGTCCCGCGCTGGTGATGGGTTATCATTGCATCATGTTGCATTCGTATGCACATTGCATCATATTGAGGGTAGGAGGATTCCGCCCTCGGAGAAGGAGGATTCCGCTCCATTGCATCATATTGAGGGTAGGAGGATTCTGCCCTCGGAGCAGGAGGATTCCGCTCCATTGCATCATATTGAGGGTAGGAGGATTCCGCCCTCGGAGCAGGAGGATTCCGCTCCATTGTATCATATTGAGTGTAGGAGGATTCCGCCCTCGGAGCAGGAGGATTCCGCTCCATTGCATCATATTGAGGGTAGGAGGATTCCGCCCCCGGAGCAGGAGGATTCCGCTCCATCTATTTGGCACATGTGACACCATTGCATCATACTGCATTCATCCCATTTCATTGCACCGCGTGCTGACTATTGTGTGACTATCGTGTTGTGTTTTATGTATGCGGTATGTATACCGTATCTCAGTTTGCCTATATATTTCTGGCTCGTATCTCGGGTTGCACGCCGCAACGGTATGAATATATGGATCGGGTTGCACGCTGCAACGGTATAAATATATGGATCGGGTTGCACGCCACGACAATATGAATATATGGATCGGGTTGCACGCCGCAACAGGATGGATATATGGATCAGGTTGCACGCCGCAACAGGATGTATTTCTGATTGTTAATATGTTCGGGATACCTCTATGTTCTGGCTATCTTACGTTCCTGGTTTTAATGAGTTTGTGATTCCATATGTGTTTCTAATTATTATCTGGCTCTGCCTTTTCATAATTTAAATAAAAGGTATTTTGTTTATCTGTTTCTTTTCTCCCTGGCTAGCTATCCTACTCTTTGAGGTGGCTAGTCTGCCCCACTTATTGAGTTCCTTTTGACTCACCCTTGTTTGTTGTTTGTTTCTTGTCTATCTATTTCGTTTCGGCAGGTTCGCTCCAGGATTGAGTTCGCCACGTTGTGAAGGAGCGAAGTCGTGTCAGGGTGAGCCAGCTTTTATTCCGGATGGCCACCAGTTTATTGGTTATTATTTCAGTTGCATTTTGCTCCCTTCAGAAGGTATTTGTCTTCTTTTGCACTCTTAGATGTCTAGTCTGGATAGCCCTAAACTTAGTATGTTGGGTAGTTAGCTGTAATTTTCTTTCGTACAGCTTAGAAGTGTCAATATGTCTGTGTGTTTTTTTTTAAGTCTTGTCCTTATTTATGAACTATTATATTTATTTTCCTAAATTAATTAGTAAGGGTAAGCCCGACGGGTCTAGGGGAGGATGTCGGGTGCCCGCACGGCCTAACCGGATTCCGGGTCGTGTCACAAGTCCTTCTGAGTAAGCAAGTACTGCAAGCTCTTGTGATCGGTGAAGATCTCACAAGGCTCGCCATACAGGTAATGTCTCCAAATCTTTAAAGAAAATACCACAGCTACTAACTCCAAGTCATGAGTCGGATAGCTCCTCTCATTCACTTTCAACTGCCTAGAAGCATAGGCAATGACTTTACCATGCTGCATCAAGACACATCCTGACCCAACACGAGAAGCATCACAACAAACTACAAACCCTCCAGCTCCAGAAGGAAGAGATAATACTGGAGCGCTAGTCAACAATGACTTGAGCTTCTGAAAGCTCGCCTCACACTCTTCTGACCAACGAAATTGAACCGCTTTCTGAGTCAGGCGGGTCAGTGGAGCAGCAATAGATGAAAACTTCTCCACAAATCACCGATAATATCCAGCCAGACCAAGAAAACTACGAATCTCTGTCGGAGAAGTAGGTCGTGGCCAATTCTGAACGGCCTCAATCTTCTTAGGATCAACTTTAATACCCTCACTGGACACAACATGACCCAAGAAAGCCACAGAGTCTAACCAGAACTCACAATTCGAGAACCTAGCATAAAGCTTACATTCTCGAAGTGGTTCTAGTGATGCTCATGCTCCTCACGGTTATGCGAATAGACCAACATATCATCAATAAAGACAATGACAAACGAGTCTAGATAAGGCTTGAACACACGGTTCATCATATCCATAAAAGCTGCTGGAGTATTCGTAAGCCAAAAGCACATAACCAAGAATTCATAGTGACCATAACTGACACGACCCGGAATCCGGTTAGGCCGTGCGGGCACCCGACATCCTCCCCTAGACGTCGGGCGAACCCTTACCAATTAAATTAGGAAAATAAATATAATAATTCATAAATAAGGACAATACTTAAAAAAAATACAGGCATACTGATACCTCTAAGCTGTACAAAAGAAATTACAGTTGACTACCCAACATACCAAGTTTAGGGTTATCTAGACTAGACATCTAAGAGTACAAAAGAAGACAGATACCTCCCGAAGGGAGAAAAATGCAGCTGAAATAATAGCTAATAAACTGGTGGCTATCCGGAATAAAAGCTGGCTCACTCCGACAGCTGAAGTCGTCTTCGCTCCTGCACAACATGGCGAACTCAATCCTGGAGCGAACCTGCCGAAACGAAATAGATAGACAAGAAACAAACAAGAAACAAGGGTGAGTCAAAAAGACTCAATAAGTGGGGCAGACTAGCCACCTCAAAGAATAGGATAGCTAGCCGGGGAGAAAAGAAATAAATAAACCAAATTCCTCTTATTTAAATTATGAAAAGGCAGAGCCAAATAATAACTAGAAATACGTATGGAATCACAAACTCATTAACCACCAGGAACGTAAGATAGCCAGAACATATAGGTATCCCGAACATATCAACCATCAGAAATACATCCCGTTGCATCGTGCAACCCGGTCCATATATTCATCCTGTTGCGGCGTGCAACCCGATCCATATATTTATACTGTCTTGGCGTGCAACCCGATCCATATATTTATAAGGTTGCGGCGTGCAACCCGATCCATATATTTATACCGTTGCGGCATGCAACCCGATCCCCGCAACCCAGAATACGAGCCAGAAATATATATAGGCAAACTGAGATATGTCTACGATATAGTATACATATCGAATACATAAAACACAACACAATACACATAATAGTCAGTATGCGGTGCAATGAGATGGGATGAATGTGGTACGATGCAACACAGTCACATATGAATGATATGGGATGAATGTGGTACGATGCAATGTAGTCACATATGCCTGATACCTATCTCCGGCGCGGGACTCTCATCGTCTACCAGGAGATATATGCAATAATGACCCTTCACCGGCTCGGAACTCTCATCGATTACCGGGAATTATATGCAATAATGACCCTTCGCCGATGCGGGACTCTTATCGCCAACCGGGATGTATATGCAATAATGACCCTTCACCGGCTCGGGACTCTCATCGATTACTGGGAAGTATATGCAATAATGACCCTTCACCAGCGCGGGACTCTCATCGCCAACCGGGAAGTATATGCAATAATGACCCTTCACCGGTGCGGGGCTCTCATATAATGACCCTTCGCCGGTGCAGGACTCTCATCCCCAACCGGGAAGTATATGCAATAATGACCCTTCACCGGCTCGGGACTCTCATCGATTGCCGGGATGTATATGCAATAATAACCCTTCACCGGCTCGGGACTCTCATCGATTACCAGAAAGTATATACAATGCTCAAAACCAGAGTGCAATGCTCATATGCTCAATGCAATACCAACAACAGGGCGTAACATATAATATACAATGTAAATTCAAAGCTAAGGCATAATGAGTACGCCTATTGGCAGCTACACACTTAAGGAACACGTGGTAGAATATCCACAAGGCCGAGGGCCTCCAAAGAAATGGATATAAATACTTACCTCTTCCAAAAGTTAGCTCTGCTAATCAACAACCGCTTAATCCTTTGGTTTCATTGCCAAACGATCCCACTCTAATCAATAAGTAGAAAAATATATCAAATTAGGCTAAAGGCTTCATTCCTCATATCTTAGGGAAATCCGGTTAGGAACCTGATACCCTATTTGCATACGCAATATGCGGGCTAGGCCTATGTACAGGGTTTATGGTCACATAACCAAACCGGGGCCAGGCAATATGCGGGCCAGGCTCATAACTCACTGAGTGCGAATATATAATTAATTCCATTATCGGGGTCCATTTGACCCTTTAAACTATTAATTGAACTTATTAAAACGATATCTAATATTTCAAGTTTTACCGTTAAAATATATTCAAACACACGTAATAAACTCAAATAATATATTAGGATCATTACCTGAATGTTTCAGAGTGAAAATTCTACTTTTCTCGGGACCTTTTTCGCATTTTCCGGGATTTTTTCCTCTGCTACGTTCTCTGCTTTTCGTTTCTGTGCTTGTTTTGATTTCTGTTCTCGAAATTGATAAGTAGGGGGATTTATATCCCCCACTGCCTAACTTTCAATTTCATTCTTTTCCCTTTTTTTTTTTTTAAATTCGCTGCTACGGTAAAAATTAAAACAGCATCCTATGATATTTGAAATAATTCCAACTTTTGCATACTAGTTATACAAAATATATGTAGCATACTCACGAAGGCGGATCTCAAATCGGACTCCCAATACTCAATATGCGAATTTAAATGGAAAAAGGTCAAATTATTTAACTTTCGGCATTTTAAGGGAAACTAGCCAAACAACATCAAAATTCACTTTCGAAAAATCAAAAAAGTCACAAATAATCATACGAACCTAATGGCGCTTTCGGATTTCGAATCGGAGCTCATTCGCCAAAACCGAGCTCGAAAATCTCTTTTTAATATTTATCGACAATAAAAGCTGAAACCTTCTTCCGATGCCTACCAAACGAGGTCTGATTTAGCTCAAATTTTACAGACAGGTCCTAATAGATATTACGAATATTTTAAAATTATCGGCACGCCAATCGGAGTCCTAACTTCCGAAACGACTAACCGAGGTCGTTTCAATAACGGGTCCTGAATGCTGTCTTTGGGATGTCGGACTCCCGAATCTTCAATTGATGATACCCAGACCTCAAATCAATCTTGGAAAAGAACTTGGCTCCTTGCAACTAATCGAACAAGTCATCTATGCGAGGCAAGGGATACTTATTCTTGATAGTGACCTTGTTCAACTACCTATAATCAATGCACATACGCATAGAGCCATCATTCTTCTTAACGAACAACACTGGAGCTCCCCAAGGTGACACACTAGGCCGAATTAACCCCTTATTCAATAAGTCTTGCAATTGCTCCTTTAACTCCTTCAACTCGGCTGGAGCCATACGATATGGAGGAATAGATATAGGCTGAGTTCCGGGCACTAAATCAATACCGAACTCAATATCCCTATCCGGAGGAAGTCCAGGCAAATCATCAGGAAACACATCAGTGAACTCCCTTACAACGGGAACAGAATTAAGAGACGGAACCTCTATACTAGTATCTCGAATCATGGAAAGATAAGCATAACACCCCTTATTCACCATCCTCCTTGCTTTGATAAAAGAGATAACAGGTCCCGTAGGTGGCAAACAAGAACCGTGCCACACTACCGGTACTGAGCCAGGAAAAAAAGCCGAATAGTCTTGGCATGACAATCGAGAGTAGCATAACATGATGCCAACCAATCCATACCGATAATCACATCAAAATCATGTCCAGAACTAATAAATCAACTATGGTCTCACGACCCCCAAAAGATACAGTACAACCAGGATACACCCACTCCACAACAATAAACTCTCCAACAGGAGTAGAAACACAAAATGGATCACGAATACACATATAATCAACATTAATACCCGAGGCAAAATAAGGTGACAGATAAGAATACGTGGAACCTGGATCAATCAAGGAATAAGCATCACGTCCACAAATTGAAAGTGTACCTGTAACCACTGCATTGGATTCCACAGTATCCTGTCTGGCTGGCAAAGCATAAAACTGCCTCTGAGGCTGAGCTGAACTAGTACTTTGATGACCACCCCTCGAAGGGCCACTACCACCACGCCCACGACCTCTGCCTGGCGGTGGTGCACTCTTAGCTGGCTGAGAACCTGATATAGTACCATGAGTCTGCACAGATGCCTGGGGTCGAGGAAAAGACTGACTACCTCCCTGAAGTAGTCTAGGACAGTCCTTTATATGATGACCAAGCTCATGACAATGATAGCACCAAGAATTAGGTCTGCGCGGTATGTGCTGCTGAGGTCGTGAAATAGACTGGCCTGACTAAGAAGGCTGAGACAATCGAGTCTGCTCATGACGGGGTACAAATGTGCTCCTCGAGCTGTAAGCCATAGACTGAGCTGGCCTATCAGAAGACCTCCCCTGAAACCTCTTGCCTCTAGATGAGGCAATAGGAAGTCCACCATATCTATGAGATCTCTTACTATCTCTCTCCAACTCTTCTTGCTCTAGAGCTCTATAAGACTCATATCGGTGAGCAATATCCACCGCTATATCAAATGAACTACCAGCCTCTATCTCCCGAGCCATACTAGATTTCAAAGTAGCAAAAAGACCATCAATGAACCTCCTAACCTTTTCTGACTCCGGACGAACCAAATCAAGAGCATCATGAGACATGTCTAAGAATCGAACCTCATACTCAGATACAGTCATATGGCCCTGTCTCAACCTCTCGAACTGCCTGTCCCTCTCATCCTGCTGGCTACACGGGAGGAACTTATCCATAAACCTCTGAGAACACTCACTCCAAGACAGCTTCGGCAAGCCCTGCCTAGCTAGAGTAAGTGTATTCCACCAAGTCAGAGCAGGACCCTCAAGCTGGAAAACTGTATAATCAACTCCATGCTCCTCAAGATATCCCAAAGCACCTAATATCCGCTAGCAACGAACCGGAAAGGCCCGAGTGAAACGACCTCGGTCAGTCGTTTCAAAAGTTAGGACTCCGATTGGCGTGCCGATAATTTTAAAATATTCGTAATGTCCATTAGAACCTGTCTGTAAAATTTGAGCTAAATCAGACCTCGTTTGGTAGGCATCGGAAGAAGGTTTCAGTTTTTATTGGTGATAAATATTAAAAAGAGATTTTCGAGCTCGGTTTTGTCGAATGAGCTCCGATTCGAAATCCGAAAGCGCCGTTAGGTTCGTATGATTATTTTTGATTTTTGTAAACTGTCGAAAGTGAATTTCGATGTTGTTCGGCTAGTTTCCGCTAAAATGCCGAAAGTTAAATAATTTGACTTCTTTTCATTTAAATTCGCATCTTGAGTTTCGGGAGTCTGATTTGAGATCCGCCTTCGCGAGTATATTACATATATGTTGTATAACTTGTATGCAAAAGTTGGAATTATTTCGAATATCGTAGGGCACCGTTTTAATTTTTGTTAAGAAAAGAAAATAAAATAAAAAAAAACCAAAAAAAAAAAGGAAAAGGACAAAAAGTTAGGCGGTCAAAGTGAGCTTATAAGCTCAACGAGATACAGGGAAGCGAGAAACAGAGAAATTAAAAAATGGAAAACACGCAGTGGAAAAATGCCAGAAAATGAGAAAAGGGGCTGGAAAAAAAGTAGAATTTTCACCCTGAAACATTCAGGTAATGATCCTAATATATTATTTGAGTCTATTACGTGTGTTTGAATATGTTTTAACGGTAAAACATAGAATATTAGACATCGTTTTAATAAGTTCAATTAATAGTTTGAAGGGTCAAATGGATCCCGATAATGAAATTGATTATATATTCGTACTCAGTGAGTCATGGGCAACATATAAATGTAAATTATTTGGGGTTTGGTTATGTGACCTTAAACCCTGTATATAGGCCTGGCCTACGTATTGTGTATGCGAATAGGGTATCAGGTTCCTACCTGGATTGCCCTAAGATGTGAGGAATGAAGCCTTTAGCCTAATGTGATATATGTTTCTGCTTATTGAACACAGTGGGATCGTTTGACAATGGAACCAAAGGATAAAAGCGGTTATTGATTAGCAGTGTTAACTTTGGAACGAGGTAAGTGTTTATATCCATTTCTTTGGAGGCACCTGGCCTCGTGGATTTTCTACCACGTGTTTCCTTACGTGTGTAGCTGCCGATAGGCGTACTCATTACGCCTTAGCTTTGGATTTACATTGTATATTATATGTTATGCCCTGTTGTTGGTATTGCATTAAACATATGAGCATTACACTCTGGTTTTGATTATTGCATATACTTCCCGGTTGGCGATGAGAGTCCCGCACCAGCGAAGGGTCATCATTGCATATACTTCCCGGTTGGCGATGAGAGTCCCGCACCGGCGAAGGGTCATTATTGCATACACTTCCCGGTTGGCGATGAGAGTCCCGCACCGGTGAAGGGTCATCATTACATATACTTCCCGGTAATCGATGAGAGTCCCGAGCCGGTGAAGGGTCATTATTGCATATATCTCCTGGTAGACGATGAGAGTCCCGCGCCGGAGATAGGTATCAAGAGTATGTGACTGCATTGCATCATGTCGCATTCATCCCATCTCATTGCACCGCATACTGACTATTGTGTGTATTATATTGTGTTTTATGTATGCGGTATGTACACCATATTGTGGACATATTATAGTTTGCCTATATATTTCTGGCTCGTATTCTAAGTTGCGGGGATCGGGTTGCACGCCGCAACGGTATAAATATATGGATCGGGTTGCACGCCGCAACGGTATAATTATATGGATCGGGTTGCACGCCGCAACGGGATGTAATTCTGATTGTTGATATGTTCGGGATACCTACATGTTCTGGCTATTTTATGTTACTGGTTGTTAATGAGTTTGTGATTCCATACGTGCTTCCAGTTATTATCTGGCTATGCCTTTTTATGATTTAAATAAGAGAAATTTGATTTATATGTTTCTTCTCCCTGGCTAGCTATCCTATTCTTTGAGGTGGATAGTCTGCCCCACTTATTGAGTCCTTTGACTCACCCTTGTTTGTTGTTTGTTTCTGGTCTATCTATTTCATTTCGGCAGGTTCGCTCCAGGATTGAGTTCGCCACGTTGTGAAGGAGCGAAGATGACTTCAGCTGTCAGGGTGAGCCAGCTTTTATTCCGGATGGCCACCAGTTTATGGGTTGTTATTTCAGTTGCATTTTGCTCCCTTCAGGAGGTATCAGTCTTCTTTTGTACTCTTAGATGTCTAGTCTGGATAGCCCTAAACCTAGTACGATGGGTAGTCAGCTGTAATTTCTTTTGTACAGCTTAGAGATATCAGTATGTCTGTATTTTTGTTTTAAGTCTTGTCCTTATTTATGAGTTTTTATATTTATTTTCCTAATTTAATTAGTAAGGGTTCGCCCGACGGGTCTTGGGGAGGATGTCGGGTGCCCGCACGGCCTAGTCGAAATCCGGGTCGTGTCACCGAGGATCCTCGGATGGAAGTCCTCCAAATTTCAGGGGCAGTGACCTAGTGAAGTGAAGAAGTCTGACTTGGTTCACCTCCGGAACCACAATCTGCCCTAGCTGACCTACCTAAATAACCTAGGGTACACTACCCACAGCTACTACCTCTGGAGTCCGCATAGCAGGAGTAACAAACTGAACTGGGGTCTGCATACCTCGCATCTGAGTACCCGCTGGTGGGACAACATGAGAAGCTACCTGGGTCGCAGGGGATCCCTGAGGTGCAAGAGTCTGTAGGATACCCAAAACCCTCAACATAGTGTCCTGAAGTACCGGTGTAGCAATAAAGCCCTGATCAACCTGAACCTCTAGTTGATCCTCAATCTCTGTATCATCATCATGATCTACAGCTCTCGTGGCCCTAACAGCTCTAGCCCAAGGCTGGGCGGCAGTATGAATCTGAACTCCACGTCTGCCTCGGCCACATGCTCTGCCTCGACCTCTGGCTCGGCCGACACCTCTAACTCCACCTCTTGCGGCAACTGGTACATCAGGTGGAAAAAGAATTAGTCTTGTTATGGAAATACTACGCACGATAAGGAAGGAAAGAAGGGAAGTTGCCTAAATGTCACCATAGCCTCTCGTAGATAGGTACGGACATCTCCGCTCGATCAGCAAGACTCTATTAGACACTGTTCATGATTCGTGAGCACTATAAACCTATGGCTCTGATACCAATTTGTCACAACCCAAAATTCGGATAGGTCGTGAGGCCACCCAGCTAACCTTGTTGGGCGAACCCACTTAATTATGAATGAATAATATAAGCTTCTCAATGATAAATATAAATATCTCAATACCATAGAATAAAGTAGAAATAATCCCAACAATAAAAGGTTTAAGTACTCACCGAATCATGAATATCTAAGAGTGTCGAATAAGTTATACAACTCTAAAAATCACGGGAATACATCATAGTAAAATATAAACTATATAGGCGGCCACCACGGACGAAGGGTTGGCTCACCGCTAATAGAAGGATGCTCCGCCTCAGTCAACCTCGATGGTCACTAGTAGATGGTGTCGAATCTATAAGACATAAATAAACCAACAAAAAGAAGAAAAGGGGTGAGTCTAGTGACTCAATAAGCAGGGACGGGGCTCCAAGTAAAGTAGCAAGTTGCTCATATATGGAAAGCAAGACAACTCAAAGGTATGGGAAGTAAAGATAAACCATTAACAATCAAGTAATATTCATACTCTGTCATCAAAGTACCACGAACACTTTCATTGTATCTAGGGGGTAAATACATAACCACGCAATACTACGATAATATGCACGGAACTACATCGTGCTATGATAATATGTACGGAACTACATCGTACCTCAATAATATGTACGGAACCACATCGTACCACAATAATATGCACAGAACTACATCGTGCCACAATTACTTGTATATAAGGATATATTATATATAGGGTGTGGAGCAAGTCCACCAAGAAAGTGAAATACACTTACCTCGGTCCGAAGCTCACTAGCTACTCAACAATGGATTTTTCCTTTTCGAATCTCCTCCAAACGTTCTTGCTCTATTAAAGGAACGTAATACAGTCAATACCAAGGCTAATGGTTAAACATTACAACCCTTTAGCTAAAGGGATTAAGAAATCAACTTAAAAGTAAACCCCGAGCCTACTTGATCAAATCGCAAAATCAATGACATCTTCGGGTTACCCATAAACTAACGAGTCCAAATATATATTCAAGGTCCTAATTTGATACCATTTATACCTCCAAATAACTAAATTAGTGTTATAGGCTTTAGGCCTAAAATTACCAATTTTCATCCATGGGAACTCATAGTTTCAAAATGATTTCTTATACTAATTCATATATACATGAATCAACTACTTCAATAATGTAATCCCATAAACAGTAGAATTTAAATTGTTGATAACTAACAAAATATGCTCACACAGACAACAGAGATATCGCCAACTTGCTTAGCAGCTGACGGAATAGCAACCAAATGAAGCTAAGCATTTCAGAGTTAGGCCAAACCCACTAATCATTGATGTCACCATGAAGTTCCCCTTAATACTAAGAAAATTAAAGAAAAGTACTAACAAAAGCAACAACTTTGTATTAAGAAAATACACACCTGAGCTATCAAGTTTGGACAGTAAAATGTCAACACAGAAGTGGGATTTTTCCTTTGCAAGTTTCCAGTTCACGAGGACGAACAATTTGATAAGCAGCTTACATTTTCTTTCCTAATTTTCTTTTATTAATTTCATTCCAAAATAAATATGGAGGCAAGATTCTTTTTTATATGCTCTAGAAAGTGTGGGCTTACAACTAAAATGTGGGCCTAACCCACTACTCTACTCTTAAATATATAGACAAGATACTTTAAAGTCCAACTAAAATATGAAGTGCTCACTTAGCTCAATAGCCACCTAATAATGTATATCAATATATATTTTTAACCCTTCTTCCACATCTCAAATTTAAATAAAATAAATAAATTATTATAAAATATCGGGGTGTTACATCGAATTCTACAAACTCCATCTTTTATAGAAATCTCATAACCTTTCTCTTGTAGTTGACCAACGCTTAAAAGATTGGTCTTCAAATCTGGAACAAAGAGAACATTAGCAATCGTATAACTAGAATCTCCATTGGTTTGAATTGAGACCTGCCCTTTTCCCATGACAGCAACTTTGGAATCGTTCCCTAACTTCACATTATCTCGAAAGGATTCATCAAGGGTGGAGAAAACTGACTTGTCTCCACTCATATGATTGCTGCACCCGGTGTCAAGATACCATAGATTCTTATTTGTTTCCTCCTTCATGTGACAAACCATCAACAAAGATATCTCTTCTTCTTTGCCTTGTTCTGCATAATTGGTTTCCTCACCATGCGATTTTAACAAATCTGTTCGGCATTCTGATTTATAATGACCAAACTTGTGACATCTGTAACATTCAATTTTTGACTTGTCTGATGACTTTGAGTTGTAGCCACCTCGACCCTTTCCTCTACTTTGATTGTCATGGTTTTGTCGTTGTTGATAATTTTCATGGCGACCAGGATTGCCTCTGCCTCTACCATTGCCTCTGCTGCTCCCTCGTCCTCCAGGATGATTTTCTATTGAGGCGTTCAAGGCTAGCTTCTCCTTTTTTTGTTGAGTGATTTTTTGCTCATGGATCAGCAAAGAACTCTGTAATTCATCAATTGAGAGCAGATCAATATCATGAGATTCTTCAATAGAGCAAACCACAAAGTTAAATTTTGGTGTCATAGTTCAAAGAATCTTTTCAACAATTGTAACTTCATCCGACTTGTCTCCGTGGATCCGCATCTTATTGACGATTGCCATCACCCGAGAAAAATAGTCTGTAACCGACTCTCCAGATTTCATTCGAAGAGTTTCAAACTCCGAACGAAGTGCTTGAAGTTGCTGCCTCTTTGCCCTTGTTGTTCCTTGATATTTCTTCTTCATAGAATCCCATATTTGCTTAGAAGTATCTTTAGAAAGAATAGTTTCCAAGATTGAGCGATCAATTACTTGAAAAAGGTAATTCTTCGCCTTGAGGTCCTTCAATTTTACTGCTTCTATTTCAGCCCTTTGTGCTGCTGACACTGTTGTGCCTGCTGCTGGTTCTTGAACGCCATCTATAACCACTTGCCAATACTCCTTCGATTTTAGGAAATTTTCCATCAACATGCTCGAATGGTCATTGTGAACATCAAAGCGAGGAATGGCTGCCTGCACAAAGTTGTCTGAAGCCATAGGTTCTCTGGTTGCTGCTGCAATTTTCTCTCCCTTGCGTGTTCCACTCACAAATATTTGAACCTAGCTTGGATACCACAGATAGAAATGGAGACTCAAAATAGAGAAGAAATCTTGGATTTAATTCAAATAGGCAATAAATACTTATCTATAGAATTATAGCAACTGAGCTCCTTAAATAGAGCTTATACTAAAGTTGAAATACTTAGAAATAGGATAAGAATCCACTAAATCCTATAATTACTCAACTAACTAACAAACCCCAGAAAATCTCCAACTTTTATTGACAAACCACTTTATTTGCTAAGACTAAGTCAACTAAGATTGCTAACAAGTAAAAGACTAATTAATCAGTAACATCCAATATATTTATCTTTGAAAGACTAAATGTTTAAAATTTAAGAGATAAAGCTTCTGAATGTACTATTATGGCTATGTACTAAAATTGAAATTGAATTCAAATACAAACATAAAATTTGACTTTTAATTGCAAGAAAACAATTAAATTTAAGAATAAAACTTTTGAATTTTAATGGAAGATAATGATACTTATTTTAAATTCAAAGATAAATTTTTTATCACCCTCTCCTCCCCATCCTTTTAATCCTATTTTATCCCCTCAAACATAATGATAAAGTTAGAATTCTCATAACAAGCTCTTTTTCGTTATTTATGTTGTTTCATTATGTTCAGCTTTATCTCTAATTAACTTCAGTGGCCATTGCGGTTTACATGCATGCCTTTCCTTCATTATTATCTTATATAAACAATTTCTAACCTTTATATTATTTTATTTGGCTGATGTTTCTCGCAGATTCTAATACGGATTGAAATCGTGAGTTTAAATGCAGTCTCGACTCTCGAGTTCGAAAGACACGTTCACAAATTGAAAATATCGAAGGAAGACAAAACAAGCAAAACGGTACCAAACATCATCTCTAAGGTATTTTTTTCATCATTATATTTCTTCATCCAAAGTATGTTAATGCATCTTTCTATATGTATCGAAGTACAAATTCAGTTGCTAAAGTTGTTCAAGTTAGAAAAATTTGGGTTTCAGCAACGTCCCAAAAAAAAAATCTCGTTAATAATTTCTGAAGTGATAGTTTACCAAGGTGGATAAGAGTGTATCACATAATCTATCTATCTATATTATTATAAAATCACCAATATTAAGAGGATAAATGTGAACAACTTTTTTACCCCTTAATATAGATATAGTATTGGGTAAAATAGTAAAATTGTATTAAACTTAAATCCTACTTCTATCTTAAGTTAGAACTAACTAATATAATAGTAAAATTGCATCCCTAAATTTATCCCACGTAGGAATTACTAGCTCAATTCTTTCCCAAGTCAACTATGAACATGGATTACGTTGGTTTTTTATTAAATTGACTTTTTGGTTATACATTATAAAGGTTATTAGATAGTAAAAATAATTATTTTAAGAGGATTAAGATGAAGCTTCTTATGAATTTAAATTAAAATTTCAAGTAGAAATGTAGGAATTCAATTCTACATAAATATAAAAGTAAATTTTTTTTCCATTGGTAGTTGCACTTCAATATTTTTTTAAATTTTTATTGTTTGAACTATATGGGCAACTCTCTAAAAGAAGCTCTGTTCCAGATTCTTCCTAGTAAATTTTTCAAGGAGTATCACTTTTTAAGCTTTGGTACTGTTGCGTAAAGAACATAATAATTTGATAAACTTCACGAAAGTTATTATTCCTTCTTTATTATTTTTCTTCTCAGTAGTTGAAGATCGTTTTGGTTTAGGGTGATGAATTAGATGTTAATTAATTAAGTATTTGTGATGAACAATTATACATATTATTGTAACTTGTACTATTATACTACAAAAATAAGTATCTTATAATAAGTGAAATGGTCTATATGTCTATGTATACCCTATTCCGAGGAATGAAATATTTCATCTGTATAAATTAGTTTTAGCAATATTAATAGGTTTTATAATCTATGTATAGAAACACCAAAATTGTATATGTGGACTTAGCATATATTAATTTTATGCTACTTTTATTTTTTCAATCGTGTTTGCTATGTTTTAATGGTTTTGTAGGAGGAATTGTATTGTTTTAAAATTACGGTTCTTGTAGAATCTATTCAATAAGCTTGTATATTGTACCAGAATCACTTTTTGTAATATTAATAATGGACTATAGATATACGTAAACTAGTATATATGTGTGCGCAAGAGGTCAAATCATTAATGCCAAAAGTGATTTGTGAAGCTAAATTACTTTATTACTTTTCTTTTAAAAAAAATTATTTGCGAGCCGGGCTGCCTTTTTACTTTATTTAATGGGATTTTTATATAACTGCTTAATCTACAAGATTTATTTTCACTGAGTACCACTTAGATATGGTACCACTTATTAAATTACAAATATACCATAAATTTCATAATCTTAATATAATACTCTTTTTTTGTTTTGATATTCTATATATTGGTATTTATTATATATATAGTAGTATATTATTATTATTATTATTATTATTATTACCATTGATTTAATGTTAACATAATACATCAATTTCTTAATAAACGATTCTGATATATTATATGTTGGTATATGATATACTATACATTGGTATATGATATATAGTATATTTCTACTAAATTTCTCTCTCTCTCTCTCTCTCTCTCTCTCTCTCTCTCTCTCTCTCTCTCTCTCTCTCTCTCTCTCTCTCTCTCTCTCTCTCTCTCTCTCTCTCTCTCTCTCTCTCTCTCTCTCTCTCTCTTCTAACTATATACCAATATATAATATATCATATACCTATATTTGTTCTGTGATTACTCAATGAAACACCAATATTCCAATGATATACTATATATAATATAATATATAGTATATCATATACCAAAATTCGGGAGGGGATATATGGTGGTACATGCCATTGGAATATTGGTGTTTCAATAAGTAATCATAGAACAATTTAGAAAAGTGAGGACGGGAGGGGAGGATGGGGGAGGGTGGCTGGGAGACATGGATAATAATTTGGAGGGGATATGTGACAGTTTGTTAGAAGAGAGCGAATAAATACACTATTTTAAGAGAGAGATATTTATTATATGTAAAACTTAGATTTAAAAAATCTCTAAAAGTGGTATTATTGAAATTAAAATTTCTATATATGGTATAAAATTCAAGAAAATGATATTTTTATTATTCAGTTTTATTATTAGGTAAAAGTAGAAATTAAATTTTTATATATAGTATTTTAGGTACTTTTCCCTTATTTATTTGTTGTGAAAAGTCCTATATTTAAAACTATGTCTTGTTGCAATTGTTTATACCATTCAGTGGGCCATTAATTAATTGCTTCAGCCAAAAAGGAGAGGCTTGCACATGACCATTATAGGAAGGCCTATTAGTTCTTTATAGGTCGGTTAGTATAAATACAAGTTATATATGGATTAGTAATGTAAACGATAGAATATATGTATTAGTAATACATGGATTATATATCTTTTATTGAGTATTTGGTGCATTGTATTAAATGTTAGGTATACAAGATATCATTCAAAATATGTGTTTACTTTTAAACTAAAAAGTAATGACATGACCTTTATACCATGAATCATTGAATTTCATAGAAAAAGACAAAGAATAGTTTTATCTTTTTATGCTTAATTCATATATAAGTAATACATGGGTTAGTTATTTCATGTTACTAGCTGTATACAATAATAAATAAATTGGTATATTAAATTATACAAGGATTAGTTGTGCATGGTTTAAAAATGCAACCAAACAATAGATAAATCAATGCTGAATCAGGAAAAAAACTCCGCTACTTAGCAGCGATTTTTTTAGCCGCAGTTTAGCAATCTGCTGTCATTGGTTTGTTTTGCAGTGGTTTTACCAACTGCCACTAGAAGAAGCAGATAGCGTCTGTTGTAGATTATTTTCCAGCCGTTCTGATTTAGGCAATGTATACCAATTATTTTGAAGCATTTTTGCAGAAGTTTTACGTAGCTCCCGAGTCCCACATTGAAAATTTAACCTTAAACATTCGCCTTTATAAGTAAAGTTGTCACTGAGAGTAGAAGACTAGCTGGTGTAATGGGCTTGGGTCAACAAATGAATACAATAGGACTACGCACGTAAGAGGATATGATGCATTGATGGGCTGGGCCTGTAATAGTGGGTGGGTATGCGGCCCCATTTCTTTTGTTTGCTCTGCCAAAACCTTAGTGTTTAGCTGCAGTTTAGGCAAAACTGCTTAAACTAGCAAGCGGTTATGTCAGCGGTTCAGTAAAACCGCTGGCAAATACTTTTTGTACACCCGCATAGGCGATGTTTATAAAACTGCTGGTATTTTATTTTTCATCAGTTAAAACCACCACTAAATCTAGTTCTAAACCACTACTAAATTCAAGTTTTCTTAGTGAATTTTATACCATGATTATCTCACCTGATACAACATACCAAACAAGCTCAAGGGTATAAGAAAGGAATAGCAAACCATACTTAGCCTGGCCACTGTTGGCCGCATGTGTTGGAAAATTGATTATGGACACCCATGTGGGTCAACCCATATTCATGTCTATATATATATAATTGTTATATATATTAAAAAAATAAAGAAGAGACATGTCTATTGAAAAAAGAATCTGAAGAGGTGTCTTACTCAAGGTATAAAAGGGAAGTCCCAAAATATTAGGGTGGATCTTTTTCCTGCGTTTCTTTTCTGTGAGTAAACAGAAAAAACAACACTTCTTCTCTTCTTTCAAACACCTAAATTAAGAACTCTCTTCTTCTATCATGGTGAAGAACTCCTTGGGGATTTCTGATGAAGATCAACAATCTTCTTTCATTTGGAACATCTTCTGTAACCAGGTACGACTTACACTATGGCTAAATCTTTACTATTCGTGTGTTAATTACATGTGATTGTATTGTTGACTAGTGAAACAAATACGGTTAGACCCTAGGTGAATTGTATGTTCTTGGATTGTGTAATCCTTCATTGGTATCAGAGCCCGAGTTATTTATTTTCTAGTCTTGATTGTTGTTTTTTTTTTTTTGGAGTATGTCGTGGGAATGCTTCTGCTAAATTAACTTTGAAGACAAGAAATTTTGTATTTTGTGTCTTCACTATTCTGTGTCACGTGAACTGAAGCCGTCAGTCGTCACTGGTTTTGGTTCACTCGTTCATGTCTACTCTTGTTATTGTCTGCTTCCAATTAAAATTGAACAACTAGAGGCTTTGTGGTCTCATAAGTGAAAAGAGAACTCCATGTACAGCTAAAAAAGTTTTAGAGTGAGAAAACTCTCCCACTTCTCTCTTCCCTTCCCCAGTTCTCTCCAAACACCAAAACTCATTAATACTCACCGACCACCTCTATGGACATTGAAAAAAATTTAAACTCCACAGACGATCCAATTTCCCAAGATTCATCCGTCCAAATTCCTCCAAAACCGCTTGATTTTCCTCCAATTAACGAGGCTGACTCTCCACCTCCTTCGTTCAAGGACAAACTTATCGGTTTTGAATCACTAATATCTCAAAATCCCTTGGAAAATGCTATGAAGCTCAGCTCCATTCCTTTTTCATCATACAATCAAATTACAAATCCTACAAACACTCCATCATCAAAGATGGTTATTGAACTCAATGATGAAGAGAAAAGACGTATTTATCTACCTTGGAAATATTCCATCATTATAAAACTTTTCGGTAAAAGAATCATGCATCACTACCTTAAATCCAAACTTACTGAATTATGGAAACCTATTGAATCTTTTCCTCTCATTGATCTTTGCTCCAATTATTACATTGTCAAATTTAACAAAGAAGAGAATATGATTAAAGCACTGGCAAATGGACCATGGTTTATTAATGGGTGTTTTCTTTCTGTCACTAAATGGAGGCCAAATTTTGTTGCTGCTTCAGAAAAATTAACTTTTCCCGCAGTTTGGGTTCGGTTACCCCAATTACCAACGAAATTTTATGATGGGGGTGTTCTACAAAAAATTGGTAACACGATTGGGAAATTGCTAAAGATTGATGCCTGCACAAGTGCCACATTACGAGGGCGATACGCTAGGCTCTGCGTGGAAGTTCCACTGGATATACCAGTGAAAACATTTGTTCAAATTGGTTCTCACAAGCAACCTATCATTTACGAAGGGGATGGTTTACTTTGCACCAACTGTGGACGACTAGGTCACGTGCCCAGGCAATTCACCAAACCAACAATCATACAGGATCAAGTTACAGATGATTCCATTCGCAGCCCAGTTCATGCTTCCGAGACTCCTATTGGAGATGGTTGGGAGGTGGTTATTTTTCCAAAGAAGAAACAACCAATCCAGCATAGGAAGGAGAAACAGGTTCTTAAATCTCCAGCGCCTTCACAAGGTATAAGCGTTAAAATCTTTGATGCAACATCGGGTAAGTACATTAACACTAAAAAATTAGCTTATGTTCAAAAGTCTAACATTAACACAAATTATCCTAAAAAATCTAGTGGGAATACTACTCATAATAATCCTAAAAATTTAATCTCTCATCAAGTTATTTCTCAAAATCCTTTTACTATGTTAGCCGATCAGGATATGTCAATTGCCAATAATCAAACATCTGAATTGTCCCCCACGCCAACTGATTAAGCTGATTTGTCTAACATTGAGATAACGACATGTGTCCCACACGTGTCTTCATGTCCTTTAACCAAAAATCATTCCCAATCATTACCTGCTAATAAAATATTAATTAATAACTCTTCCTCCACGTCGCCCCATGCAGCCAATAACGTTCATTGTGTTACCAACTCTCCAAGGAACAATAAGAACATTGGCCAAATGGCTAATAGCTCTTTACAAGTGTCAATGGAGTTAGACACTATTGCTCCTTTATATTCGACTGAATCTAGCCTGACGAACAGCATACAAACAAAATCTTTTCCAAAAGATCTTCTAAATCTTTCTCCTAATATTCAATCTCATAATATAAGGGGTAAGCTTACTCCTGATGGCAAAGAGCTCTTCCACCGATACTCGCAAGAAAACCAAGCTTGTGACAATTTCGTCAAATCCAATGGCTCAATTCCAACAGCCAACCTTCCTTCCATCATTCCCTCCACACATGGAGAACCCACCACTACTGTTGTCCACACAACCATTACCCCCAAACCATCAACCTCAGTCTTGGTTGGAACCGGGCTTGAGGGGACAGGGAGTGGTCTTCACTATGGAATTGCAGGGAAGAGAAGTGACACTAGTTCTACAGGATCCCAACTTCCTAGCCCAGCTTATAACGGAGGGGATGAAATTAGCCATGGACAATTACATAAACCACGTGTGGATGTGGAATATATTCTATCATTTAGCACCGACGGTAGCCCCATCTCTTTTTCACGACATACAAGCCCAGTGGAATCTCCCTCATCACTTCAACCCTCTGATCCATCAAGATCAACTCAATGCTACACCTTTCTTTCCCCCATAGGATCAGATTCAAAATCCACTCTTTTACCCATGGATGCCACTGGATCCATTGACTCCTCAGAATATGCAACATGCATCCATGAATCCACCAATGTTTCCACCAGAAAATCTGCCAGAGATGGTTCCCAATCTCAATGCTCCCGTACTAGACTTAGAAAATTCAATTCCAGTAGAGGAAACCAATCTGATTCCTCCGGACACTAGGTCATTCACCGAGCTTTCAAAGCTTCAAGAAGCCAAAATAATGTTATTTCCCGAAATGGAAGACAAGAGATATGTGCTAACCTGTCCACTGGCTCTATACAAATGCTCCATCGACATAAGGCCAACCCAAAATTCAGCAGTGGGAAAAGTGGTAGTAGTTGTATACCCGTCGACCTTCAGGAACGAGGAGTACACTCTAGAGAAGATCTTACCAATTCGAAATTCTGTGATGATGAACAGGCCTAATAGTTTTCTGATTTGGAACATTAGAGGTGGGAATAATGAGGAATTTCGTCAAAATCTTAAGGAATTGGTTAATTCTCATGCTCCATTCCTAGTCACTCTTCTTGAAACTAACATGACGGATCATAAATCTCTTTTACATGGTCTTCCTTTTGATGAGTATTTGGAGCAGCCTGCTGAGGGTAGATTTGGTTGGATTGTTATCATATGGCATAGCTCTAGGGTTGTTGTTTATGATCCTGATATTACTCCCCAGGTGATGCGTGTTGTTGTCAGGGTAAGCCCCAACCATTCCCCTTGGCTTTTTAGCACTATTTATGCTAGTACTCATTATCTTATAGATTAAATCTTTGGGAAACCTTATAGCATACTCATGATAATTATTCTGGCCTTTGGTTCATTGGAGGAGATTTTAATGAAATTCTAGGATCTGATGATACATGGGGAGGGAGGGTAGTAAATTATAATCGTGCGAATAAATTTGATGCATGTCTAAATTATTGTCAGATGATCGATTTAGGGTTTAAAGGTAGTCGTTACACTTGGACTAATCGCTGTAAAAGTTCTAAAAAACTCATTCTTGAGCGTTTGGATCGTGGTCTTGCGAATCATGAGTGGTTGAACTTATATCCAGATGTTCAAATCACTCATCTTCCTAAAACTCATTCAGATCATAATCCTCTCTTTGTTACAATGACCAAATCTATTCCAAGAAATTTTGATAAGTTGTTTAGATTGGAAAAATTTTGGTGCACCCACCCGTATTTCCCCTCGATTTTTCGTAACAATTTGATTAGTAAAAATCTTCTTTCCAATATTTCAAATTTTCAAACTAATGTTATTACTTGGAGTAGGGAAACTTTTGGTGATATTCTTAATAATAAAAAGCGCCTTATGGCCCGTTTGGCAGGGATTCAGAATTCCAGGAATTACCCTACTAGTACTTTCCTCCAAGAGCTTGAAAATTCTTTAATTATAGAATATAACAATCTTTTAAAGCAAGAGGAGGATTATTGGAAGATTAGATCCCGCATTCAATGGATTAATGATGGGGATGCCAATACCAAGTTTTTCTATTTATCAGTGCTTAATAGACGTAGGCAAAATAAAATATCCTTCTTTAAAGATGCCCAATGGTAAATGGCTTACAGATCATAATGAGCTTGTTAATTATACCTATGCTTATTTTAAAGACATTTTTACTACTTCTCATACTTACACTGATTGGAAAGATATCACCAATAGTTGTGTTAGCTATCATTCTATTGATTTATCTGACCTAGAAAAACCTTTATTAGATCAGGAAATCATTTCAGCCCTTTTTTCTTTCAAACCCTTTAAGGCTCCTGGTCCAGATGGCCTTCATCCACATTTTTTCCAAAAACAATGGACATTGGTTAGTCCTACTATTTTGCACTATTGCCATAATGTTTTTCGTACCTGGAAAATTGATGATTTCATTAATCAAACTTACCTATGTTTGATTCCAAAATTCAAGAATGCTAATGATTTTAAAAAATTTCGACCTATTGGTTTATGCAATACTATTTATAAAGTTATCACCAAAATCATAGTCAATCGACTAAAGCCTTTTTTAAATAACCTTATAGGTCCCTTTCAAAGTGCTTTCCTGTCAGGTCGTCGGACTTGTGATAATGCTATCATTATCCAGGAAATGGTAAATCACCTAAATAAATGAAAGGTCGTAAATGCAAAATGTTGTTGAAAATAGATTTAGAAAAAGCTTTCGACCGCTTGGAATGGTCATTTATTTATCGCACGCTTTTATATTTTAAATTTCCCCAAAATATTATCATGCTTATCATGAATTGTGTTACCTCTAGTTCCATTGCAATTTTAGTTAATGGCACGCGTACGTCTTTCTTTTCCCCTTCGAAAGGTATTAGAAAAGGGGACCCCTTGTCTCAATATTTGTTTATTCTCTGCATGGAAATGTTGTCCAATTATATTTCTCACCATGTGGATTTAGATTTATGGGACCCTATTAAAATTAGTCAAACTGGACCTGAGCTGTCGCATTTATTTTTTGCGGATGATTTAACCTTAATGGCTAATATCAACCATAAAACTGCAAATTCCATTCGTCATTGTCTCGATTTGTTTTGCAAATTATCGGGCCAAAAATAAATCACTCAAAGTCTAAAATTATATTCTCTAAAAATTGTTCTCCTACTATCCAATCAGATATTCTTTAAATCCTAAACTTTGCCCCCACTCCATCTTTTGGCAAGTATTTAGCTTTTCCAATTTTAAATCATAAGACCCGACATCGTGATTTTACCTTCATTATTGATAGTATGAATTCTAGATTAGCCTCTTGGAAAACTAAATTCCTATCTATGGCAGGTCGCACTACTCTTATTAAGGATACCCTAAACTCCATTCCGTCCCACGCCATGCAATACTTTTCACTTCCTAAGAAAATCCTTAACACTATCGACAAAATTCAACGGGATTTTCTTTGGGGGTCTACTCTTGACCAAAGAAAAATTCATTATCTAAACTGGGCTACTATTACCACACCAAAGGCTCAAGGAGGTCTAGGTTTGCGCCAAGTAAAGCACAAAAACCTAGCTCATCTTACAAACCTCTCTTGGCGCTTTCATACAAATCCTCATAGTTTATGGGCTTCCCTCCTTTCTTATAAGTACAAGAGCAAGGCCAACAATAACTCTCATTCGTTCATCTGGTCTAACATTCAGAAAGGAAATGAAATATGCATGCAAGACCTTGCTTGGTCTATTGGAAATGGTTCCTCAATTTCAGTCTGGTCTGATCGTTGGATTCCTAATACCCCCATTTATGCAACCTCCTTCAAGGTCCTCTCTCTCTCTTAAATTAGACATTAAAGGTTAAAGATTTACGAGCTGGTAATACTTGGAACCTCCAAAAACTGTCTTATCACCTCCCTAGGACAATTTATTCTAATATTAAATCAATTCCACGGCCTAGTTTTCCCCATAATACTGATTCTCCCTATCGGACCCTTTCGTCCAATGGCTTATTCACATTTGCCTCCACTTATAATTTAATTTGCCCAGCCCAATCTACCTCTTACTTCGACTTTCAATGGGTGTGGCATCTTAAAACTTTAAATAAAATAAAATTCTTTATTTGGCAATGTCTTCATAACCGTATACCTTGTCGAGAATACTTAAAGCACTTGGGAATCATAGAGGATGCATCTTGCTATTATTGCCCTAATCAAGTGGAATCTTTTCTCATATTTTCTTGCACTGTCCTATAGCTCTATTCTTCTGGAATTCCATAGGATTAGATACATCCTCTCTTCAATCTACTACCCACTGGACTGTTGCTTTAAAGGAAACTGATCATTACATTCCTCACCCTAACCTCTCTTGGGATGTTTTTTGGCCATTTGCTCTTTGGCATCTTTCGCTTACTAGGAACAATAACATTCATAAAACTACTCGTGCTTACCCTTCTCCATCTGAAGTGTACATGCGATGTTCTGAATTTAAGTTCTTAACTTCTTCCCCCACTAGCTCCCACGAATCCATTCCTATATCTATTAAATGGACTCCGCCTCGTTCAGGCTTTTATAAACTCAACACTGATGGTTCTTTTAAGAGTCAAAACTCGAATAATGGCATAGGAGGTGTTTGTAGGGACAGTTCTGGCAATTGGATCTTTGGTTTTTCTAAATATTCAAATGGTCTAAACCCTCTTCATCTTGAGCTTCTTGCTCTTCATCAAGGGCTGCAATTGGTTTTGGAGAAGAACCTTGTTCCTTTGAAAGTTGAGACTGATTCCACTGATCTTATCCATCTATTGATGAATCCTAAATCTTTATATCTTACTTAGGTTTATGACTGCAGGTTATTGTTGAGGAAACTGAGGAATCCAGTGGTGCGACATAGCTTCAGGAATGGTAATCAAGTGGCAAATGCTTTGGCTTATGAAGGAGCTCTTAAGTCCACCAATCAAGACCTAACTGTTTTTGTTACTCCTCTTGTATCTTTAAGACTTCTAGTTAACAATGATGCAAGAGGATTAGTTTTAGCTACTAAGCATATTTCTACTATGGTCTGTAATAAGTTACTTCAGCTAGGAAAACTCTCTATGGGTCACTCTGACTCATGTAATGTTCCTCTAATTACTTAATGAAGCTATTATCCTTATTACAAAAAAAAAAAAGAACTCCATGTGATGATGTGAATGGGACTTTGAGTTCCATTACACAAATTGCAAAGGACAACTTTGTGTCTTCCTTTTGGTCCGTTCATTTTAAAAAGAAAAATATATAGAGAGAGAACCAACAATGGTGAGGCGTCGATCGACGTTTTATCAGAACTATAATCCTGTGAACAATTAAAATAAAATTGTTTGGGCCTCAAACATCTGTGTGCCTATTTTTTCTTAAGTTTAGGGAATGGGATTGTGTTGCCCATATAAAAGAGAAAAAAAAAGGCATTGGCGTTGGACAATTTTGCTAGTGTGCCGCAGATTTTTTGTCTATGCCACTTGTGAAAATATGTTATTTTGGTTTCAACTTTTTCAAAAAAAACAAAATAATAAAATTTTTTTTCTTTGTTTTTTTATTGTTGCTCACAATAAGAATGGATCTGCTTCGATGCACTTGAATCACAATTTGTATGCCATTTTTTTATACTGATTGTCCCAAGAGTAAATTTCAAAGTTTTACTTTAGAGATTTGAGTTTCGAAGTCTGACACATGGTTATGACATGTGTTTACTTCCTAATGTTGTTGCACAATTTTTTGAGGACCTTTGTGGTTCTAAGTACAAAGAGTAAAGGAAATCTTTGCTTCCTTGTAAAAGTAGAAAATGTATCGAACATCCGATCGAGCAGTAACAGTAACAAGAATAAGGTGGCATGTTGATTCACTCAATAGTACATTCGTTGTCCAGTGCAAATAAATGCAAAGAAGGAATTTAAGACATCTCTTTGTAATAAATTTTTTAAAAGAAAAAATTAGAAAAGAGAAACAAAGGTAAGTGATTGGATCCTTTGAAAAACCTGTAAATATTTAATATTGCTATTGATAATCTTTACTTGTGTGTGACATTGGCTTAAACCAAATTGACTAGAGAAGAGAAAGCTCTATTCTACCTTTATGAAAATTGTATTCTAAGTCGTGCAACAATTTTGACAGAACCTTGATACCACAAATTCTTTACATATAGATGTGTAATTCTTTTATGAAGATTTTTCTTTGTATCTGTTATGAAAGAAAAATTTACGTAGTAAAGGTGTTGAAAGTTTTTGCTTGACAAGCAGATTTGCGGTTGAAGTTTCTTTGCAAGAAAACTTAACAGAATACTTTTCATCATTCTGCACTTGTATAAATTTTAGAACTTCATTATTCTTAGTGAATATTTCTATATTTATTATAGAATTTATGCTTATTTAGTCTTGAATTTAAGTAGTTTTAAGACGAGTTTCCTTAAATAGTTGATTATGTTAGATTTATCGAATATTAGAATTTGGATGATGATTGGGAACATAGTGAACTTTCGATTTCGAATCTAATGTGAAATAAATATTAACATAGTTAAATTATTTTAAGGATTAGTATGTATATGAACTTTAGGCTCTAGAAAAGTACATAGTTGCCTTAATAAGTTTATACTAGTTTATATCAATATGCCAACAGCTACTAGAATATTGTCCTGAGCTTAACAAAAGTGTTAACAGTGACAATTAATCCAGAATGTCCTAAAAGAGCAAGAGGCTCTTGAGACTCTAGATATGTTTATGATGTCTCTTGAAAGCGGCATTACATTCCATTGTAGGTGGTGCATTATGACACTTGTGATTAAAAATATGACATTGTTCAGTTATTCATATTCCAAATAAGGTATGGATAGATGAAAAATCAATTTTATTTTTATTGGGCTTGTGTTGCTTTTATACATAAATATTTTTTTCCAGATGGAAAACCAATTTCAAGGGGAAGGACATGTGTCTTTGTATGATACTATTTCAGTCCAAGGTTTATGTGTTCATATGTGAACAAGATAGTGGCACTATAACTGAATTTGAATCACATGATGTTTCATGTTTCTTAGCTAATATTATTCCTAAGTTGGGTGAGACAGGTTATGACTTGTCTCTTCAGAAAACAATGGACCAGATTGCTTCCGCTATTAACACTAAATGGATTCGAGTGGGAGTTATATTTGGTGACAATGGATCTGTTCCAAGTAACACCAGTACGTTGTCCAAAAGAGAATTCATTTAATATCGTTGGTCCCAGTAGGAGTAACTATCAATTGATAAATTAATTTTATCAATCTCAACCTCGATGAATGAGTCGTCTACATATTTTTTATTGTCGATTTGAGATCGAAGGGGAAGCATATATAGTTACTCGACAAGATGAATAAGAGCAACGAAAGATAATGAGGCTCTTAAATACCCTGCTAAGGATAAGTACCTAGAAAATAGAACATGAAATGGAGTTAGTGGAACCAAACCAAGAGTTGAGTTTGCGCAGATGTTGATGTATTAATACTTAATTTCCCCAAGCATGTTCACATAAAACTGCATTATTGAAGTTAATGTAGTTGAAGCCTAAATTGCTAATTGTTGGTTCATATACATAGAATGATTTTATGTTTAGATAAATTTGAAGTATGCCGGACAAATAAAAAAATTGGCCTATTCACACAGACAATCGCCTCTATTGTCTAGGTGACTAAGAGAGATGAGACAGTTATAAACTTATTATTATCAGAATTGATAATAATAGAGAGCTAGCTAGAAGTTTATAATATGAATGTCGTTTGAATTATGATTAATTATTTATGATTAAATGTGACAGTTTGTCTTAATGCCAGATGTGAGTTCTGATGGATAAATGTATGAGTAGATGTGTGAAATCAAAGTTAGACATGAGTTGTCTGAACTATCATCTGCACAGTATTTTTCATTTGGGAAATACAGACACTCCACGGGAAAAGAGTCAATACTGTGGTACGTGATTCATACCACGTACGCATAAAGTGACCTATGGGCAATACAAGTTTAATCTCTACTTGTTTATCGTGTGAAGCCCTGAAAATTATAAGTAATTTTCTTTCTTTGTATCCTCATGACTTTGACAAGTTTCTCGAGATTCAATTTGGTGTTTGCTATCTTAGGCTGTTGCCAAGAGATCATGGATGATTCGGTCTGGCGGGACATTTCTAGAAAAGCAAGTCAGATTGAGATTAAGAGATTCTTGAGATGAGGAAGATTATCAATGAGTATTATCACATTAATTGTGTTCATTGGTTAACCCATTATGTTTGTCTTTGCGACAAGAACTTAATGATGAACTCAAAATAATACAAAGAGATTGAGAGAGATTCGAATGTGATAAATGATCTAGGGTACTGCATACTGTAATCTACTCCAAGGTTCCGTAATCGAGATGCTATATATTCCTAACAGATGTATAGCTACTAAGCTCTCGAAGTATGCACTGGTCATACGGTCTAATCGTTATGTATGAAAGTTATAGAATGAGGATGAGAGTTGACCCACCATGTGCGAGTGGGAGATGTTGGAAAATTGATTATGGACACCCATGTGGGTCAACTATATATATATATATATATATATATATATATATATATAATTGTTATATATATTAATAGAAAATAAAGAAGTGACATGTCTATTGGAAAAAGAATCTGAAGCGGTGTCTTACTCCAAGTATAAAAGGGAAGTCCCAAAATATTAGAGTAGATCTTTTTCCTTCGTTTCTTTGCTGTGAGTAAACAGAAAAAACAACACTTCTCCTCTTCTTTCCAACACCTAAATTAAGAACTCTCTTCTTCTATTACAGTGAAGAACTCCTTAGGGATTTCTGATGAAGATCAAAAATCTTCACTCATTTGGAACATCTTCTGTAACCAGGTACGACTTATACTGTGGCTAAATCTTTACAATACTTGTGTTAATTACATGTGATTGTATTGTTGACTAGTGAAACAAATACGGTTAGACCCTTGGCGAATTGTATGTTCTTGGATTGTGTAATCCTTCAGCATGAAAAGTAGAAAAATGCATGTTTGCTACTTCTTTATGTTTGGGCCAAGGGGAGTATATTTCAAGGGAAAAAGGGAGCTGAATTTTGTCAAGCTTCAAGGAAATTTATGGTTCAAGTGTGGAACAACTCCAATACATTAAGCAACTTGTGGGCTTTGAATATTGTATCTTGTATGTTCTTTCATTTTCTTTCTAATCAAGAACTATTAAACCTTTGACATTTAAGATTAGTAACTTATATGGGTTTACATAATGAGATGGTGTCATGGTTTGCTTTAATTTGTATTATTAGAAATTGAGAATTTTAGACCTAAACCTAGAAAGTATATTTTGAAAAATTAATAGGGTAAATGACATCAAAATTTGAAATTAATTATAGATTTTGACTTGTAGGAGATTGGGTAACATTGAGATTGTTTTGGATTTTGAATTTGAGACAGGCCTGAGCTACAAAAATTGAGCTTTCCGCCTTCTTAGTCTAATTATGTGCGTTCTTTTATAATTTGAATAGTTTGCTGCTATTGGAGGCTTTTCTTGTGGACATTTGATTATTTCTTGGTAATAGTACTTTTACCGCATTCGAGGTAAGGGAGACTTGACCTTCGTCTTACTTTCTTTTTATGTTCCTTAAAGGTTTGACTTGAGATATTTAAACCTTTGTACGCACTTATTACTTGATCCTTGGTAAATCTAAGCATGACACATGGAGTTGCACAACTCATGTGTTTCGGGCAATTGTTGAAGAAATACTTTATTTATCTTGAATTTTATTACACTTTACCCTATGTTACATTCATGTATCTATACTGTTATGATTCATTTGTTTTATGGTTCTGCAGTTTTTATGCTTTGTTTCTATATTAGAATTTCAGTGTATATGATTGTTGAGTTGTTATGATATAGTACCGTTGAGATAAAGGCGCACTTGACATGGGGCGTGGTGCAACTTATGTTGTTATAATGGCACACTTGACAGAGGCTGTAGTGTTGTCTATGTTGTGATAGTGGAATACTTGATAAGGGGTGTGGTGTGACTGCATGGTTGATGATGTGATAATACTTCGGTTTCTGAATTTGGATTGTATTTATGGTATTATTGATATTGTTGAAGTTTGAGTTTTGATGATTGAAAAACGGGAAGAAACTGGTGAAGGACCTTGTTCTGGTGTCCATTTACTATTGAATACAACAACAATGTATATTTTAGCCATCCCCTGCATTTTTGATTGCAAATAGTTATAAGTACAGTAAAAATATTGAACTGAGTGAGAAAGACAAGTTCCATGATAAAATACTACAATTATACTTCAATAATTAACAAAGTCGCATAATTAAGAACAAGTCGCATACTTTTCATCTATTTTAAGTGAGAAGGACAAGTCGCAGGAGATTATGGTCAAATAATGAAAAAAGTCAAGGATTAAGAACTGCGACTCTATAAGCTAAATATACATAAACCAAAGGATAATGTACTGGACCTTTGCTTCAATAAGGAACTAAGTCCCAATATTTTGTGATGGATCGCATAACAAAGAAGTGCGACTCTATAAGCTAAATATACATAGACACAGGATAATATGCATGGCCTTTGCTACAACAATGAACTAAGTCCCATCATTTTGTGCTGGAAAACAGGTTTAAGAACCGCGACTCTATAAGCTAAATATACATGGCCACACGATAATGTAATTGACCTTTGCTTCAAAAAGGAATTAAATCCCAGCATTTAATGCTGGATTTTTCATCTCATTGCAGATTTGAAAGTTTTAAATTTCAATATTTGAGAGAAATCATTTAATTAAACACATATAACAGCAAAATCAGGTCGCAACAACAAATTCGTTGAATGAGTCGCATATTTTACAGTAAAAATGAGCTCATAATCACGATCGTTGAATGAATCGCATATTTTACAGTAAATATGAGCACATAATCACGAATTTTTATTTGATTCATTATTTTACAGATTTAAAACGCATTTATTACTGCAAAACAACTGAAAATTTGAGAATTCACCCCAGAAACTGAAAAAATAGAACTTAAATTAATAAAATAGAAATTAATTGATACCTTTTTGAGACGCCTTTATAGTTTGAATTTGAGAATTTTTGTGATATTGAATCCGGGGAGAAAAAATGATGTATTGATTCCGTATTTTTACTCTGTTTTGATGGGAGATCTGTATTAAAGTGGAGTTGTAGGTTTATAAGGGGTAGTTCAGAAATTTCAAATGTATGGCTGTTGTCAGCGACAGTAGCCTGCAAGTGTATGTGGGTGATTTTTGGCTATTTCTTAATAAATTGTGAAATGGCGGAGGAAACTCATTTAGGCTAACAAAAATTGGCTACTCATCAATTTTACATTTATTCTACCTTTGTCGGGCCCTAGTTAAATTTAAAACTACGAAACAACTTCTTAATTACTTCAATCTTCTCTCTTACTTTTTTTAACATCTTACAATACTGACGATCAGGTGGTTCAAATCAAAAGCCCGATTAAAATGTACGTCAATGCAGACGTATCTGATGCAAGAAGATATCGTTCAATAGAAACACAAAGCACAAACTTCGATTAGAAGAAAGGAAACGACACTTTCCTAAATGCCTCCATAGCCTCCCATATATAAGTATGGTGCACAACATACCCATAAACAAGACTTTTCTAAGACACTGCTCCATGACTTATTAGGACACTAGACCTTGGCTCGGATACCAATTGTCATGACTCAAAATCCTGAACAGTCGTGAGGGCACCCGAACGAACCCTTTTTGGCGAACCAACTCGCTATATTAAAAATCACTTTCAATAATAATGATGAAACAATATAATAAAGTCCAAAGTTGTGACTTTAATGACAAAATGCACAGGATATCCCCAAAATCTAAAAAGAAGGTCTAGTCCTCTACCATAAGTCATGAACATCTATTAGATAAACTTCTGAATAAATACCTTAAATATCTAAAGCAAGAAATGACCTTAATGAAATATTAAAGAAAGGTGCGCCACCATGGAGCAAGAATGGTTGGCTCACTGCTGATATGTAGGAAATCTTCAAACTCTAGCCACGGGGTTCACTAGTACTTGAAATCGTATCTGCCCGAATAAATAATAAGAAAACAACCAGAAAATAACGTAAGTCAAAAGGACTTAGTAGGTGGGTAGACCGGTTCCTATGAAAGACAGTAAACCAGTCTAAGCAATTAATTAATAGAATAAAATAGGGAGAAAAGAAACATGTTATAACTCATTATTCAGATAGTTCAACAACTAACCCAATTTTACGTAAAAAAATCTCATTCAAAGGACCAATCATAGAACAGCAAAATATATGGACCAACTCCAAGAGGATTTGATAGTGAACCAACTTCAAGAGGATTTGATAGTGGACAACCTCCGAGGCTATTACATAGACCAACTCTGAAAAAGATTACCAATTGGACCAACTCCGACATATCAAAATAATCTTAAATTTTCAGGCTACAATACCGTAAGCCAATATAAGAAAACTGAGACATAATAACATACATTCATAATAAATAACTGGGCCATAATGTACTTGCCTAAAAACCTTTAACTCGGCACGTGAAACCACACATCCGACCATATCATCAAAGCATGAATATAACTTGCAATATGGAAAACAAAAAAGCAGTAATAACCAAGAGCAGAGTTGTGCTTAACGATCCAGGAAAATATCACGTATTCTCAAGTATAAGTTCAAATATAACAAAAAGGCGTAAACGATTATACCTAGGACAGTGCACATACAAGGAACGTACGTACAATATCTCGTGTGGACAAATTCAACCAAAAAAGGAATAGAACCACCTACCTCGGGTCCGATGCATGCTAGCTAATCAACAATAGCCTTTCCTCGCTTAATTTCCTCCAAACGGTTTCACTCTATGCAAAATAATGCATATTACAATCAATACCAAAGCTAATTGTTAAGTATTCCAAACCTTAAGTTAAAAGGAGTTAAGAAATCAACTTAAAAGTCAATCCCCAGGCACCCATGATCAAACCCCAAAATTAATCTTACAATCGTGTTACTCATAACCACACGAGTATAAAATGTAATCGATTTTGATCTTGGTACGAATTGGGGGAGTCAAATCTCCATTTTACTAATTATTTAACTTATAGCTATTTACCCATTTTCTATATCTCAACTATCTATATCTATATCTATATCTATATTCTATATATCTACTAATTGAGAACTATAGGAAAGTGATGTGGCATGTCTCTATGACCTCTATTCTATCAAAATGTAAAGAAAAAAAGAGTTTTTAACAATACTATTTTTTCCTCTCATCCTCATTCAATGTATTGTAAAATTGACTTTTCCTCTCCTTTTATTTTTTCAGCATTAAATTTGTTTGGAGACAATTAGTAAATGGAATTTACTTAATGAAAAGAAAACGTCCAAGAGACAAGAAGAGTAAAAAAGATCCGAAGAATCAGACCAAAAATAAAAGAAAAGAATAATGAAGCAATTAATGAGAATATTTAAATGAATTGTAAAAATCCAGACGTTATGAACAAAAAAAATTTCTTTACAATCGGTTGTCTTACTTCCAAAAAAAAATGTAACTGTTGCAATAATTACTGAAAGTTATAACAATCGAAATAATGGTAACAAATAAGTAGCAATAAGTGTGATGATACACTCTTTTTCACATTCCATCTTCCCCATATTTTTTTTATAAAGCCAGTAGATACAATCTACATATACCCAACAAAGAAGAATTTTTGATATATATGATTTGAGAAGCACATCGCTAGGACTAGGAAGGAGAACAAGAAGCCCTTGCTCATGAAGGGACGGATCTGTAGAGTCTTCAAGGAGAAAATTTGGAGGTAGAAGGGTTAGGTAAAAATTGAACTTGTATGATTTTATTTAATTATACTTGATTTTTCACTTAAACTTTTTATTGGAGTAATGATATCGTTTTGCTCTTTTTCTGTGGCACAAGTTTTTAATGTTGCGACAGATCTTAAAGCACAAAGGGATCTCCTCTTTGAATTTATATATTGAGTGCTGAACATTTTAAAATGGTAAATACTACTAACAAAGAAAAGAAGATGATGAACTTAAATTGTATGAGAATGGCGACGAAACTTTGGTACCTAAGATGGAGTTCCAAAGGTATGCTAAAACTCTAAATTAAAGGAAAGCATGTTTTCTAATTTATGTTCTTGGAAAAATAAAGTGTCGATAGTGAACTTTTTCATGAAAATATAGTTGGATACATGTTGTATTCTATTATTATTTTTATTTGAATCCATTTAAAATATCAAATTTTACTTTTCCTAATTTTTTATAATCATAGGAAAAGATCAATTCGTAAATTTAATATTTTTGAACTTTCAGATTGTTCTTAGCTATGCATACATTCTGGAATGTTTCAAAATTATAGAAAAAAACATGCCAAGATTGAAGAGCTCAGCCTTTGACACAAATATTGTTTGACCATGTATTTAATAGGGCTAAATAAATTGATTGGAATATGGCACGGTGTTTCTTCGGAGATGAGCGATTAATAATGATAAACAAAATGATTAATGATTAATAATAGAATGTTAGCCTAAGTAATTGGTGTATAAAGAAAAAGAAGATGTATATTTGTTCAATTCACTCTATACGTGTTTTCATTTTTATTTTCTTGAATATCACTATCTCAATTTTGATAATTTGTTTTAGTGCTTGAAAGTGAATGGTAATATCATCATCTGAAAATTATGGCGAAATACAATTTTTTGGCATGTTTTATTCTAAAATATGTGAGTAAAATATGACTCAGATGAATGTGTCAATGTCCAGCTTCTATAAGGAAACCTTCCCATTGGTGAAATTCTTGAGAAAGGACGTTGAAAGTTTTATACTTTAAAAGGTAATAAGATATAAACAAAAAATATGCCTGATTATTATAAAAGATCAATTAACATTGTAAAGGCAATTACACCTATGAACAAAATGTATGGTTGGAGAGCATAAAGAAGTCAAAATTTTCGAACTATTTCATTTAATTTATGTGGAGTATTCTCAATGATATTAGTGTTTACATGAATCGACTTTATTATTTTAATATCTAATATTATGGGAAAATCATATCGTGTAATTAAGTCATACTCTAAAAGGCAAAAGAGATATTTCTACATTTTTTTAACTTTCAATTTTCTACCTCTAATACACCAATAATCTAAGATCCAAGAGTAAGTAATAATCAAAAGGAAGCAGCCAAAAAAAAAAAAAGATTTGTCTCCCAGAAAGTTAAACGAAGCTTCTGGCAGTGCCTATTACCAAACCAATAATCCATTTCATAAAATGTTACATTCCTTTCCATGGCATTAATGATTTTGCAATCATTATGATCCTATTTAATCATAAATGTAATCATCATCTTTCATCATCATTATCTTTAAAACTAACTTAAAAAATAGCATTTTCAAGCCACCACTCATATCTACCACAAAAGAAATAAAATAAAGAGGACAACTTCGTTCAAAGACACTATGAGCTTTCGAATTTCAGCTATGGTTTTGTTAAGCACTGCTTTGAAAGAAAGGGTATTGGACCATAGGAAGGTCATTTAGTACAAGTTTCATTTGAGCTGTTCTTAAAAGACAAAAATAATGACCAAGAATGTTCCATTTCACCAACCAAAAGCAATAATAAAAAAAATGTACTCCTAATAACAAATACCTTATGCTTGGACAAAAGAGTTTGAGAGCTAACGTGATGGAATACTACGCCCACCGATTCATTTTCTTTACCAAAGCTCTTTTGTTGTTTGCTTTGTTTCCAAATTGGCAAGTTATCTTTTAAATGCCCTAGAAAGTATGGGCGTGCAAATAATTCATGGGCTTAGTTTATGAGTTTATCACTTAGCCCAATTGAAATAACTATTTGGTTCAATAATCTATTTTTCTAATAATTTTTCCATCTCACAAAGTTATATTTCTACCCTTAATAACTTGCTAGACAACTAGACTATAAGTATAAATTATCAGGTCATTACAATAACCTCCACTCTCCATTGCTTTCTTCCATTTCTGCCTTCTTCCATTTCTGTTTCGCCATTTCTATGGTGTTTTCAAGTGTGATAATCTTTAATTTTTCCTCATAATGGGTGTTGTAGGTTGGTTCTATGGTTGAACAACTCTTTTTGAATGGTTCTTGGATTAGATTTTCTGAAAAGATTTAACCTAAATGTGATCTTCATTATAATTTTTGTACCAGGTGTTCGTTAATGCAAATCCAAAGTAGGATTCTTCATAATTTTTATATTTCTATTGTGAGGCAGACCCAAAGGGCATAACTGTTGCAATATTATTCTCTAATTTTTATGTGAAATGGTTAATGTGCAAATTATATGTTAAGACAAAAAATTAAGCTTGAATGCTGGTAAATGTGAGTATTCCGCCTCACCTTTATATTATCTTGGGTGCAGGAGTCTTCCGCCCCAAGAGCAGAAGTATTCTGCTCTTATGGTAGATACTGAGTGCAGGAGTATTCCGTTTTTATGTCAGATACTGAGTGTAGGAGTATTCCGCCTCAGCTTTATATTATCTCGGGCACAAAAGTATGCCGCCCCAGGAAATGGAGTATTCCGCTCTGATGTTAGATACTGAGTGTAAGAGTATTTCTCCTCAGCTTTATATTATATCGGGTGCAGGAGTATTTTGCCCCAGTTGGTTATTTGATTGTATTCTCCTCAGGTGCAGGAGTATTCCGCTTCGAGATGAGATTACGGGCACATGTAATCCCATTGCATCATACTGCATTCATTCTATTTCATTACACCGGCTGTTGTGCATTGTGTGACTATAGTGCTATTTTTTGTGTATGTGTCATGTATTTCTGATTGTTGATATTTTTGGGATACCTATATGTTCTTTCTATCTTATGTCCGTGGTTGTTTATGAGTTTATGGTTCCATACGTATTTTCAGTTATTATCTGGCTCTGCCTTTCTATAGTTGAAATAAGATAAATTTGGTTTATCTGCTTTTCTAAATTCGGTTTATCTGCTTTTCTTCTCCCTGGCTAGCATATCTGCTTCTTCGAGGTGGCTAGCCAGCCCCCACTTACTGAGTCCTTTTGACTCATCCTCTATTTATTTCTTGTCTATTTATTTTATTTTGGCAGGTTCGCTCTAGGATTAAGTTTGCCGTGTGATTGAAGAAGAAGTCGATTTCATCTTTCAGGGTAAGCCAGTCTTTGTTCAAGATAACCACCAGTTTTATGTTTATTATTTCAGTTTTATTTTGTTCCCTTCAGGAGATGTTTATACTTTACTTGTATTCTTAGATGTCTATTTAGATAGGCCTAAACCTTGTACATTGGATAGTCAGCTGTCACTTCTTCTATACAGCTTATGTATAGTTATGTTCATGTCCCTTTAGGTCTAATATCTTATATAAACGTTGATTTTATGTTTGTTTTGTAAATTCAATCCGGCGGGTCTAGGGGAGGATGTCGGGTGCCCGCATGACCTAGCCGGAAATCTGGATCTTATCAGTTGGTATCAGAGCCCGGTTTAGAGTCTATGAAGACTAAGACAGTATCTAGTAGAGTCTCGCTGATGGGTATGTAGACGTCCGTACTTATCTACGAGAGGTTGTGATGGAATTTATGAACTTCTTCTTCCTTCTTTTCTAATCGTGCGTCGGTCTGGGATGCAAAAATATTTTCGTTAATTCCTTTATATTAATTGTGAACCCTCGTGTGACAAATCAGCAAAGGATAAGAGATTAGGACGAAGCAGTCTAGCCTAGGGCTAGTGCTGCCCAAGCCCCAAGAGTTGTGGATCGTGCTGATGATCCAGTTGCGGAGGCCCCAGCTGTGCCAACGGTGGGCAAGGGGAGCAAGGCCTTGTAGTTCTCCCAGCTCTCTACGATGCTTTTATGAGAATCTCGGTGGTGCGGATACCGCAAGAACCTCATATTTCTTATGTAGCTCATCAGGTTGCCGCAGATGCAGATGTCAATCTCAGGGAACTCGTGTTCCAGTTTCTAATATTGCCCCAGCAAACTATGTTCCAGAGGCAGCATGTGTTGTACTTCTAGTTATTTTGGCTGGTTAGCTAGCCCAGGTAACAGTTAGTCCAAGTGTCCGAAGATGTTGTATTATTTTACTCGGTTGAACCCTCCGATATTCTCAGGCCATGCATCAAATAATCCCCATGAATTTTAAATTGATGTCAGCGGTTTCTTCAGGCTGTTGGTTATCTTGAGCAGTATGGTGTTGATTATACTTCTTTCCAGTTTCAGGGTCCAGCCTTGAATTGACGGACCCTCTTTTATTAGCTAGGCAGGGCTTGCCTAAGCTGACTTGGTGCGAGTTTTTTCATAGATTCGTGAAAAAATTCCTTTCACCACAGTGAGCGAGATGAAAAGTGTCACCAGTTTGAGTGGATTGGAAAAAGTAGCCTATCGGTTTCAGAATATGCGATTGAATTCTCTAGGATAGCTTGATATGCACTAGAAGTAGTCCATGAGCCTTCCGAAATGGTTCAGCGATTTATTGATGACCTTTCTCCTTCTTGAGGTCCCAGATGGCTCGAAAGATTGAGTTCGGGTCTTCATTTGATGTTGTTGTTGATATCGCTCGGAGGTATGAGGCATACCATAAGTTAGAGTAGGAAGAGTCAGAGCGGGATAGCAAGAAATCCCGTGGCCCTGGTGGGCAACTACGGTACCTCTTCTGGCGAGGTAAGGGTTCTGATTATCATGGGAGGTCACCTGCCATGTTATCTCAGCTTGTGGTGCGTGATTTTCAGAGTGCGCCAGTAGTGTGTCAACATCAGACTCAGTCTTCTCATTATAGTTATCAACAATCAGTCCAGCTTCCATTTTCACTAAAAGGGTATTATCATTGTCGGGAGCCTCATCATCTTAGGAGGAACTGTCCTTTACTTCTGCAAGAAGGCAGTCGTCTTTCTTCTCGCCCTCAGGCACCTGCATAATCGCATCGGATTTCATTTAGATCTCAATCAGCCAGAAAAATACCATCATCAAATGGAGGTTGAGAGTGTGGTGGCAGTGGTTCTTCAGAAAGTGATTATCAGGGTAGTGACTCAGCTCAGCTATAGAGGCAATTCTATGAACTGCCAGTCTGACAAGATGCTGAGGTATCCGATGTAGTAGACCCAGGTATTTCTTCTTTCCTTATATGTGAGTAAGATTTGATTCTTCCGATCGATCTTGAAATTGTTTGTCTTATCATGTTTTTATGGTTTTCTTGGATATCGTTTCTATTAATAATCGGCTGCGGAAGAGCGGTGAGCGTTTGGTATGATTTATTCCTGGCATTTGTGAGACCCTACTAGTTTATCTGGTTCAAATGTGAGGCATTTAGGAGTAAGTGTCAGTATTGTCTGCTTGACATCTTGTTGTGCAACTTTCTATTATTATGTCCAGTCAGTTTACCTCTCCTCTCGAAATTCAGTGCTGGTAGGATGATGGGATTCTAATTCATCACCATCAGAAAGTGTCATTGTTTCTTCCGGTATAAAGTGAGTAGTAAGTAATATTCGATCTACGTGTCTCCTCTTGGTTCGAGACACTAGTAGAGTCATGTTATTCTATGAGCTTGTCTCGATTATAAAAGGGTTTTCTGGAAAATTGTCGGAGTTTCCTTCTTATTGGAAGGTTAAATTGGCATGGATGTTGTTCCATAAATCTCATTTAATATTAATTTCTTCAATTGCGATTCTTTGGCTAGCCTGACAAGGAAGTAGTCTGGCTCTGGTAGCCAAGCAAATAAGAAGGTAAACTTCAGAAGTTCTAATTATTTCTATCCTCAGTCCATTGTCATCTTTTCTTCGTCTGGTACTAGTGAGCTTGGGCAGTTAGTAGCCGCTTGTGTTGTTCCCTATGCTAAGCCAGAGTGTGTGTCAAGGTAGCTGGGTAAGCACATTATTATTTTTTAAGGCTACTAAAGGGAATGAGAAGCGTCATTTGACCCTTGAGTTGATCCATCAGGCTGTGGCGATTACGGAAAAGGTATGAAGTTGTGAACTCGAGAGTTGCAGTTGTTTGGCAACTTGAGAGGATAATTTGGTAGCTCAGGTCTGAGCAGCATTATGTTTTTAGCTAAGCCTTTCTTAGTCCAGCAGACTGTGCGAGAATGACTATTTCTATTCAAATTAATTTTATGAGTTTATGCTCTAAGTGGAGGAGTCTTCCTCCAATACTGAATGCTAATATTAAATATCTAAGGCCTTGCTGAAGCGTAAGCTAATTCTTTGTTTCATCGACCTGTTCTATATCGAAAAGTATATCGACGAGGTGATTTATCGTCAGAATTATGTTAAACCATCCAGAGTCTTGTGTATCTTTGTTTCGATATTGTAGAACACTCCTCTTGTGATCGAGGAAGGGTCAGCTTAGACAAAATAAGCTGGGCAATGGTATTATCATATTATCTAGATATGTTTTATTCCAAGAGTTCGGTATGCCTGTTATAATTCTGATTCGGAAATCATGAAAAAATGTCCGTGGAATAGGTTATGAAGGTCATGCAAGTTCTCTTGTTATCTGTGTGAATATTGCTTTAGACTTAAGCTCGTTCGAGGACTAACGAGAGTCTAAGTGGAGGAGAATGAAACGATCTTAGGTAGTCGTTTCGGGAGTTAAAACTCCAATCGGTGTTCCTACAGTTTTAAAAGCATCGTAAGGTCCATTAGGACTTATCTGTAAAATTTGAGCTAAATCAGACCTCGTTTCGTAGGTATCGTAAGAAGGTTTCAGTTTTTATTGTCGGTAAATCTTAAAAAGAGGTTTTCGAGCTCGATTTTGGCAAATGAGCTCCGATTCAAAATCCGAAAGCGTCGTTAGGTTTGTATGTTAGTTTTGACTTGGGTAAACTTTCAAAAGTGAATTCCGAGATCGTTCGGATAGTTTCCGCTAAAATGCCGAAAATTAATAATTTGATTTCTTTCTGTTTAATTCATATCTATAGTTTTAGGAATCGAATTCGAGATCCGTCTTAGCGAGTACGTCACATAAATTTTGTATAACTTAATTGAGAGATTTGGGATCATTCCGAATTTAATAAGGTTCCGTTTTAATTTTAGTCGAAGAAGCAAGTTTTCAAAAAATGAAAAAAGAAAGAAAGGAAAACAAAAAGGAAAAGAAAGAAAAAGGAAAAAAAGGTCCAAGGCGGTGGTGCTAATGGATATATATCCTTTAGCTTATAACTAAAGGAGGAAAAAGTAAAGCAGAAACAGAAACAAGAAAACGAGAAAGGATACAGAGAACGCAAAGAGCAAAATAAAGCTAGAAAATAGAGAAAGGAAAGGAAAATGATATTTCGCTTCAGCTTTATACTATATCTGGTGCAGGAGTATTACGCTCCAGTTGGTTATTAGATTGTATTCCCCTCGAATGCAGGAGTATTCCACTTCGAGACGGGATTACGGGCACATGTGACCTCATTGCATCATACCGCATTCATTCAATTTCATTACACCGGTTGTTGTGCATTGTGTGACTATAGTGCTATGTTTTGTGTATGTGTCATGTATTTATGATTATTGATATATTTGGGATACCTATATGTGCTGTCTATCGTATGTCCCTGGTAGTTTATGAGTTTATGGTTCCATACGTATTTCCAGTTATTATCTGGCTCTTCTTTTCTATAGTTGAAATAAGGTGAATTCGGTTTATCTGCTTTTCTTCTCCCTGGCTATCATATCCGCTTCTTCGAGGTGGCTAGCCAGCCCCCACTTACTGAGTCCTTTTGACTCACCCTTTATTTGTTTCTTGTCTATTATTTCGTTTCGATAGGTTCGCTCCAGGATTGTGTTCGCCACGTGATTGAAGAGGAAGACGATTTCAGCTTTAAGGGTGAGGCAGTTTTTGTTCAGGATGACCACCAGTTTTATGTTTATTATCTCAGTTGTATTTGGCTCCCTTCAGGAGATGTTTATACTTTATTTGTATTCTTAAATGTCTATCTGGATAGCCCTAAACCTAGTACATTGGGTAGTCAGCTGTCCCTTCTTCTATACAGCTTATGTATAATTATGTTTATGTCTCTTTTATTCTAATATATCTAAAAGTTGATTTTATGTTTGTTTTGTGAATTCAATTCAGAAGAGTTCGCCCAACAGGTCTAGGGGAGGATGTCGGGTGCCCGCACGACCTACCCGAAAATCTGGGTCGTGTCAGTTTTTTAATAGAACTTGCTCCATTTTAATTGAAGCATATATATATATATATATATAACAGAAGAAGAAGAATAAGAAGAGGATGTAGATCTAGAAGAGGAAGGAAAAGAATTTTTAGTGGAGGAAGAGAAAGAATGGAAGAATGCCATAGTAAGATCTGCACAGAAATTTAATCGATAAACAGTAATAATTTTAAAGCTTCCTGTTCTTGGATCTAGAGACCAATAGGTTTCATAAGGATAATATTCAAGTTCTTAACTCAATAGTATGAGGAAAAATCAGATTTAGAAATTAGAAATATAAGTACATGTTTTCTTCAATACGCAAAAATTAAATTAGCTTATGTTTAAAAGAGTATCTTGACTAATGACCCAAAGGTTATAAATAACCATCTGTAAGCCTACTGAGTAATTTTCCTTGGCAACCTAGCCATTTTGCTCAGGAACACTACTTACAGTGTAGATCCGGAAGGATCACAGTGCCATTAGTTAAGAATATTCTTAATACATAAGTAAATTTAATAGAAGTGTATTTAAGAATTCATGTTTTATAGATCTAAATACTAGATCTAATAATACCTCATAAAAGTAAGTTAAAAACAAGAATAATAATCCCTACTTCCCCCCATGGCTCTGATACCAAGAGGCCGGAAGCGGTTCCCCCTAAATAAAGGGGAAGAAATAAAGGGAAGTAAGGACAGGAAGCAAGTGCAGGTTAATTAATTAATTAAGTTAGTAATTATGTGGCAGTGCCAACCATAATTAATATGTAATGCAAAAAATAAATATGCAATGCAGTAAAGTAAATCAGGCGGTAAAACCGACCATATGCATGAAATATAAATATTAGAGACAAAAATTTAATATAAGAGGATTATATTAAACTTGAAAATATTACAATGCTAGAGGGATAGAACTCTAACCAATTCTAGAGAGAGGGAGGAGTATTGTGAATGATGTAGTAGAAGTGGTGTGTGTTTTTACAAGTGATAGTGGGGGGGTATTTATAGCAAAAAATACATGAAATATAATGCTTGTTGATGTCATGGATGATGTCAACTCTTGCTAATGCTTGTTGATGTCATGGATGATGTCAACTTTATCTTGCTAATGCTTGCTGATGTCATGGGTGATGTCAGCTTTAGTTGATGTCATGATTTGTCATGCTGATGTAATAATTGTGTGCATCAAAATGATGACACCTTGATGTCATGCTTGCGCATTTTGATTATTCTTCTGCTAAGTCATAATCAGGGTCTTCTTCTTCGTCTTCTTCTTCTTCTTCTTCTGAAGATGGTTGAGACTTCTGGCTGGAGGATCCAGCTTTAAGTTGTTGGAGGATTAATTCCATTTGTTCAATAAAGTCTCCTTTATTGCTGGAGCTGGCTAACTGTGCAGCTGCTATTGATTTTTGTTGAAAAAATGAGTATTGGGCAGCATCTGTTGGAGACAAATACTTTGGATTCTCTAGGAACCATTTTTCTAAAGCCGGAACATAGGCTTCGGAAGGATTCCAGTTCTTGTACCATTTGGTGTGACCTTGTAGGGCTAACCATGGTAGTCCTTTGTGTCCATCTGGCTTATGAAAAGAAAATTTTTGGGAATAGATCCACGGAAGGTGAAATCTATGGGAAAATTGAAGTAGTGCAGGTATCTGTTGTTGACTATAGAACCTAGTACTGAAATATTCATATCCTTCTTTAACTAAAGGGGGAAAAATTTCAATTTTGTGTCCATATACAGGCCACCATTGATGTATGAACCACTGAGGAAATTCAGAGACTAATTGTTTACCCCAAAGGATAAACCAAGAGTGTTTTCCTAGGTGATTTTGAAAAGTGAAGGCATTCATCCAGGCAGCCTTGTAGTCGTAATAATTAAAATATTGAGGTCGAAAAGGTTGGGAAAATTTTTTATATTTGGTTGGAAGTGTGCCCCATTCTTTTGGTGAGATTATTTTATTAATCCACACCGTTGTATGGGTAACATATCCCTGGGTTTGCTTATCCTTATAGGGTTTGAATAAGCAAGATTTGGTATCCGCAAGGATAAATTCATAAAATTTCTGAGTATGGTCAGGAGTTTGTTGTATGAAATTGGCTGATGGGCTGAGCATCTGACTAGCTACTTCTTGAGGGTTTGGATGCCAAAATTCTGGCTCAATTTGGGTAAGAGGATAGACATTGTCATTTTTAAAGTAGGTTGGTTCCTCAGGGGAGGAACTTTTGAATGAAGAAATTGGTTGTGGCACTGGTGAAGAAAGTGCCTGTTTGGGTGCTGAATACACCGTGCTTGTGCTCTGTGTGTTGGGGCTTTTGGCCACCACTGGTGTCTGTGCGGTGCTTTTAGCAGCTACAGAGGAAGAAGAAGATGCGTGGCCTGAGGCCGCCACAGTGGAACATAAATTTTTAAATACAATAAATTGTTTTCTTATTTTAGGATCACTTATGGTTGCTTTAATTCCCATAAGCTTACACCAATTTAAGAATTCTGTATCTGACCAGGAGTCAGATGATGTTTGTGCAAGTTGATTTTCTTCTTCTTCAACTAAATCTGCCCATTTTTTTGGGCTTTCAATTGAAATTGGTTCTGCCTTTTCCAGGAGATATGATGGGTGTATTCCCTTCATAGCATAGTCTGCTGGAGTTTGATATCTTGGCTGATTTGGGTCAGCCACGTCCTTTGAAAGTTGCTTGGAGGCAACTGAAATTGTTTGCTGTTGAGAGACAGCTTTATCTTGTTTGTTTTCCTCCGGAGGAGGAAGTGCTGGGAGTTCTTCCTTCTTTTTTCTGGGCATTTTATCTTCCCTGCAAGAATTCTCGAGTGAGAAAATCTGGAATAGAGTTTGAGCTCCCTTTGATATATTCTATATCAAAATCAAAAATAGATAAAATAGCTTGCCATCTGGCAAATATATGTTTTGATGCAAGGTTTTGTACATCTTTTTGTAAAACAGATTTTGCAGCTTTGCAATCAATTCTCAAAAGGAATTTTTGGTTTAGTAAATCAGCTTGAAATTTAGAAATGCATAAAACAATTGCTAAAATTTCTTTTTTAATTGTAGGATAATTTTGTTGAGCATTATTCCAATGCTTTGATGCAAATGCAATGATATGTTCTTTGCCATCTTTCCTTTGTTTTAATATGCCACCATAACCAATGTCTGATGCATCTGTTTCAACAATTTTGAATGCAGAAGGATCAGGGAGAGATAAACAAGGAAGATGTTTAACTTTTAATTTTATTTGCTGGACAATGTTAGTATGAACATTAGTCCATGGAGGAGGAGGCTTTTTCAGTCTATTGTGGAGAGGTTTTAGCAGATTGCTAATACCTGGAATAAAATCAGATACATAATTAACACAACCTAAAAATCTTTGAAGTTGAGTTTTATCTAAGATCTGATCAGGGAACTTATCAGCAAACTGAATTGATCTCTGGATGGGGACAATAGTTCCTTGTTGGATATTATGACCTAAAAATCGTATATTAATTTGAAAAAGACTATACTTAGTTTTTGAAAGAACTAAGCCATTTTCTTTAATGGTATTAAAGAAGATTCTCAAATGTTTAAAATGTTGATCGATGCTAGTAGAAAATACTAAGACATCATCAATGTAAACGATAATAAATTTTGAAAAAGGATTAAAAACGTCATTCATAATTCTTTGAAATTCTGAAGGAGCATTTTTTAATCCAAATGGCATTACATTCCATTCGTATTGCCCAAATGGAACAGTAAAAGCAGTTTTATATCGATCTCTTGGATCAATTTGAATTTGCCAAAAACCTGATTTTAAATCAAATTTTGAAAAAATAGTAGAAGCATAAAGCCGCTGAAGTAAATCTCTTTTGTTTGGAATAGGATATCTAATCCAACGAAGAGCTGTATTCAGAGGTTTGTAATTAATTACTAAACGAGGGACACCTCGTTCGATTTCCGAGTTTTTATTAACATAAAAAGCAGCACAACTCCAAGGGGATTTACTGGGAGAGATAATGTGTTTGTCAAGAAGATCTTTGATCTCACTTTGGCAATGGATTGTTAACTCGTGATTCATCTAGATAGGACGAGCTTTAGTGGGAATGGTTTTTTCATCGAAGTCAGGTTCATAAGGAAGTCTGACTATGTGTTTCTTTCGATTCCAGAAGGCTGTTGGTAAATCAGCACAGAGATCTTTTTGAATTTTGGCTTCTAAAGTTTTAACTTTAGACTGAAGAGAAGGATCTTGAAGCTGTTGTTGTAGCCTTTGAAATGCTACTTCTTCTTTGAGGAAATTGATTTGGGCTTCCTTATGTTTCAAAGTAGACAAGACCTTTTTGATAGGAGGTTTATCAAAAGGGAGGAGGATCTTATTTCCTATGCACTCAATTTGAATGCCTTGGTTAGTGACCATAAAAGGCATGATTTCTTGGATAAAAGGGGTGCCTAATATGACTGAGTTAGTAAGGTCTTTTACTAACAAGAAAGAAGTTGAGACTGACAAAGAAGAATTTTCCAAGGAAGTTTTTACTTCAACATCAGAGATTTTGAAGCTAATTCCTAATTTTTTGCCATTGGCTGCTCTAAGGGCTTCTTTGGTTTTCTCAAAGTATTTTGTTGGGATGAGTCCTTCTTGTATACAATTGAGATCCGCACCTGTATCAAATAAGGAGACAATATCTAAAGTGAAGGACTTATTGATAACTAGGGTAACCCTAATATGCCATTTCTGGATGGAAAGTCTAGAGAGGTAGTTGATGAAATCTTCCTGATCAACTGGTTTGGTTTCTGTTTGTCTAGGCTGTTCGGGCTGGGTAGAAAGCTGTTGGAGAACAAGGCGATCTATGTCTTGTTTTGCTCTAATTTCACGAATTTCTTCCTTGAGGAGTGCTATCTCCGTTTGTAGATCCTGGATAGTTATGGTCTTGGGTTTCTGTGAAGGAAACCTATTGAGAATGTCAGTAATATTGTAAGTATTAGCTATTTGAGGGTGATTTGGAAAGGTACTTGAAGATGTGGAAGGCTTATCTATGGTTCGTTTGAACTGCTCTAGATAATGTTTCTTTTGGTCAGAATTTTCAAGATTACTAATAAGCTCAAGGAGGAGATCTTGTTCTTTAGAGAGAACATTAATCTCGGGTTGGCTATTTTGGTCTTCTTGGTTAGATTCGGACGGAGATGATTGTACATCATCATCTTCAAGTTGGTTGAATTGCTGTTCAAGTTCATCATCAGCAATATCAGAAGCATCACTATCTTCTAGTAGGAGTTGTTCTATTTGGTTAAGAATAGACTCATCTAGTTCAAGGTTTCTAACTTTGTTAGCTAATTTGCAGTATTTGGCGATATGTCCAGTTCTGTTACATCTGTAACATTTGTCAGAATTTGGAGGTTTGAAACCTGGTGCTTTAGGTTTATTGGGTAGAGCTGGTAGAGCTTTGTTTTTGGAGTTGGAAGGTTTTGTTTTTCTGTACTTGGACGCAGAAGGTCTATTTCTTGGGACGGCCTCCTGATCTTTAGCTTTTCGTCTTTTATGAGGCTTCTTCCCACAAGGAGGGATACCAAATTGTTCACAGAAACTTCCTAAATCTCTGCGAGTTTGAGCTCTATCTTTGGCTAATTGTCTCAATATCTTATCTTGCCGACAGATTTTGAGAGCAACTTGTTGAATAAGACTGGTAAGTTGACCATAGGTGATTTGTTCATAAGGAATAATATCACCTGTGTATTGACTTTGGAGTTCCTCTTTGACTAAATCTCTAAGAGACTTAGGCAGGCCATCTAGGAATTTTTCTTTCCAATATGGAAGGTTTCCATCTGGTTTTTCATATATCCTGGTAAGAAAGGAATCTTTATACCACCTAAAATCAGAGAGGGTTTTACACTTAAGATTGTTAAGTATTTCAGAAGATCTTTCTCTGAAAATACCTGGACTTCCTATGAAAGTTTTGATAATGGTGTAAATTAGGGTGTTGGTTGAATCAGGAATAGTTTGGCCATCTTTCAGGATTGGTTCCCCTGTTGGATCAATTCTAACGCTGTAGAAGATCTTTTGATGATCTTCCTCGCTAAGATGGGTATCCCACCAGCCCTTAAGCTGACCTGTAAAACCTGCTACTAATATGTGGGTAGTAAGCTGGTCACTACAGTTATGAGAAGTTCTATATGCAGTGGCTACCATAGTCATCTGTTGCAATTTGGACAAAATATTGTATTCGGAGCAACCATCTATGTTCCACTCATAGATGTTGTTGGCATTGTAGTTGTTCTGCATGACGCTAGGTTTTTCTTCTAAAATCATGTCAGGATGGGTAGCTCTAGGGTAATAGAGTTTTTGGGGTTGTCGCCAGTTGGAGGATCCTGTTCTAAGAGGAGCAACTTCTAGAGAAGGATCATAATGAAGTTGATCTGACTGTGTTTGAGATTCTCGATCTGTATCTACCTCTCGAAGAACACCTATAGAAGCATCCTTAATTACAGACTCTTTAGTTGCAGAGTCTTGAATGACAAAGGTTTTCTCTATTTCAGAGATCCTTCGTTGAAGGTCAGAAAGTTGAGGGAAACCTTTAGATTGGTGACTCTGGAGTTCACTAGCAAAAGTTCTAGGGATCTCATAAGGTTTAAATAGTGGAATTGAAGATGTTTCGACTGGCTTAGAACTAGTAGATGCTGAAAAAGATGGTTTTGAAATCAAATATTCACCAAGAGTTTGTAAATACTTGTTTGTATAATTATTTTGTTCAAAGATATTTTTAATATCTTTGGCTGTGAAAGCTTCACTTTCAGGTTTTAATTTGAAAGGAGTAGCTACCACTTGAGTTTTGCCATGATTTGTTGAAAATCCTTGTGGTGGAGGAAGTTCAGAGATGACTTCTTCTCCAGTTGAAGTTTTCCAAATTTTTGAAACATTAATAGATTTAGAAAAAGGAAATTCTATATGGTGGTATTCAGCATAAGCTTCAAACCACTCAAAGAAATTAATCTGCTCTTGAATCGAGTTCAAGGATTCATAATAAATTTTTTGAAGATTTTTTCTTTCATTTCCTTGAAAACTGTTAAAAAACCATGTTCTTTTAAAAAGGTTTTCAGGAGAGTAAAATTCAGTTCTGAGTTTTCCTTTGTCAATTTGAAAATCTTTTTCTAAAACACCTAATTCAGCACCTAGAGATGAATATGTAGGAGACTGAGGTCTTTCAAAGTTAACTTCAGTTGGAGGTGTTTCCACTGAGTATTCTGCTTGAGGAATCCTAGATTCGAAGTTAACGGTTTCAATTCTAGAAGGAAATGAGGAGACAGAATGTCTAGCAGATTGGGTCTCAGATTGTGCTAAAGGTGAGGAAGGTATTCTTTGACTATGAGATCTACGGAAGGAAATAGTTACAGATCCTGAAGAAAACTGTTGGATCTGAGACACATTAGTATTTTCTGGCTTCTGGGCTGGGGTAGCATCTTGCAAAAGCCAGTTTTGAGGTAAAGAAACCTGATTCCAAGATATAGGTCTTGGAACTGATAAATGGGATCTTTGAAGATCTGTTTGGAAGAGAACAGTTTCTCCTTTATGAAGTGTTTTCATGGCTCCAGAATTGAAGGCTGAATTCATAGCTTTGTATTGAATTCTATAGATGATAGCAACTGGAAGTGATCCAGTCTTGGTTTTATAATTGGATGTCTTGACATTTAATGTCAAAGAGTCTAGTATATTCCTATCTTTAAGGGATACAGTAAAGTTGGGAAAGCAGTCAAAATAAATCGGTCCATTACAAAGACTGGTTTCTACCATTCCTAGAAGGGAATCATTGAAGTCTAGAAATCTAGAATCTCTAAGGCAGAGGAGGAGACATGTATCTAGTCCTTCTCTTGAAAGAGGTTTAGCTGCAATTTGTACTAAACCAAAATGGAGATAGTTGTACTTTTTTCTATATTTTTCTATAGATTTTGGGTTCAAAAGCTTGATGTCCTCATGATCTGACTCAAGAGGAATAGTTTGCTCGATGGTTGAAATGTGGTAGTCACTTGTCAAATTCCATCTAGACTTATAAATTGTGGACTGGGGATGTTTAGGAATTTTCCAGTCATCAATTGATTGCTGTAAGTCAGTAAAACTGACTTCTTCTTTGAGTTTAGAATTTGAAGAGGAAGAGGAGGATGTAGATCTAGAAGAGGAAGGAAAAGAATTTTTAGTGGAGGAAGAGAAAGAATGGAAGAATGCCATAGTAAGATCTGCACAGAAATTTAATCGATAAACAGTAATAATTTTAAAGCTTCCTGTTCTTGGATCTAGAGACCAATAGGTTTCATAAGGATAATATTCAAGTTCTTAACTCAATAGTATGAGGAAAAATCAGATTTAGAAATTAGAAATATAAGTACATGTTTTCTTCAATACGCAAAAATTAAATTAGCTTATGTTTAAAAGAGTATCTTGACTAATGACCCAAAGGTTATAAATAACCATCTGTAAGCCTACTGAGTAATTTTCCTTGGCAACCTAGCCATTTTGCTCAGGAACACTACTTACAGTGTAGATCCGGAAGGATCACAGTGCCATTAGTTAAGAATATTCTTAATACATAAGTAAATTTAATAGAAGTGTATTTAAGAATTCATGTTTTATAGATCTAAATACTAGATCTAATAATACCTCATAAAAGTAAGTTAAAAACAAGAATAATAATCCCTACTTCCCCCCATGGCTCTGATACCAAGAGGCCGGAGAAAACTGTTCTCTTCCAAACAGATCTTCAAAGATCCCATTTATCAGTTCCAAGACCTATATCTTGGAATCAGGTTTCTTTACCTCAAAACTGGCTTTTGCAAGATGCTACCCCAGCCCAGAAGCCAGAAAATACTAATGTGTCTCAGATCCAACAGTTTTCTTCAGGATCTGTAACTATTTCCTTCCGTAGATCTCATAGTCAAAGAATACCTTCCTCACCTTTAGCACAATCTGAGACCCAATCTGCTAGACATTCTGTCTCCTCATTTCCTTCTAGAATTGAAACCGTTAACTTCGAATCTAGGATTCCTCAAGCAGAATACTCAGTGGAAACACCTCCAACTGAAGTTAACTTTGAAAGACCTCAGTCTCCTACATATTCATCTCTAGGTGCTGAATTAGGTGTTTTAGAAAAAGATTTTCAAATTGACAAAGGAAAACTCAGAACTGAATTTTACTCTCCTGAAAACCTTTTTAAAAGAACATGGTTTTTTAACAGTTTTCAAGGAAATGAAAGAAAAAATCTTCAAAAAATTTATTATGAATCCTTGAACTCGATTCAAGAGCAGATTAATTTCTTTGAGTGGTTTGAAGCTTATGCTGAATACCACCATATAGAATTTCCTTTTTCTAAATCTATTAATGTTTCAAAAATTTGGAAAACTTCAACTGGAGAAGAAGTCATCTCTGAACTTCCTCCACCACAAGGATTTTCAACAAATCATGGCAAAACTCAAGTGGTAGCTACTCCTTTCAAATTAAAACCTGAAAGTGAAGCTTTCACAGCCAAAGATATTAAAAATATCTTTGAACAAAATAATTATACAAACAAGTATTTACAAACTCTTGGTGAATATTTGATTTCAAAACCATCTTTTTCAGCATCTACTAGTTCTAAGCCAGTCGAAACATCTTCAATTCCACTATTTAAACCTTATGAGATCCCTAGAACTTTTGCTAGTGAACTCCAGAGTCACCAATCTAAAGGTTTCCCTCAACTTTCTGACCTTCAACGAAGGATCTCTGAAATAGAGAAAACCTTTGTCATTCAAGACTCTGCAACTAAAGAGTCTGTAATTAAGGATGCTTCTATAGGTGTTCTTCGAGAGGTAGATACAGATCGAGAATCTCAAACACAGTCAGATCAACTTCATTATGATCCTTCTCTAGAAGTTGCTCCTCTTAGAACAGGATCCTCCAACTGGCGACAACCCCAAAAACTCTATTACCCTAGAGCTACCCATCCTGACATGATTTTAGAAGAAAAACCTAGCGTCATGCAGAACAACTACAATGCCAACAACATCTATGAGTGGAACATAGATGGTTGCTCCGAATACAATATTTTGTCCAAATTGCAACAGATGACTATGGTAGCCACTGCATATAGAACTTCTCATAACTGTAGTGACCAGCTTACTACCCACATATTAGTAGCAGGTTTTACAGGTCAGCTTAAGGGCTGGTGGGATACCCATCTTAGCGAGGAAGATCATCAAAAGATCTTCTACAGCGTTAGAATTGATCCAACAGGGGAACCAATCCTGAAAGATGGCCAAACTATTCCTGATTCAACCAACACCCTAATTTACACCATTATCAAAACTTTCATAGGAAGTCCAGGTATTTTCAGAGAAAGATCTTCTGAAATACTTAACAATCTTAAGTGTAAAACCCTCTCTGATTTTAGGTGGTATAAAGATTCCTTTCTTACCAGGATATATGAAAAACCAGATGGAAACCTTCCATATTGGAAAGAAAAATTCCTAGATGGCCTGCCTAAGTCTCTTAGAGATTTAGTCAAAGAGGAACTCCAAAGTCAATACACAGGTGATATTATTCCTTATGAACAAATCACCTATGGTCAACTTACCAGTCTTATTCAACAAGTTGTTCTCAAAATCTGTCGGCAAGATAAGATATTGAGACAATTAGCCAAAGATAGAGCTCAAACTCGCAGAGATTTAGGAAGTTTCTGTGAACAATTTGGTATCCCTCCTTGTGGGAAGAAGCCTCATAAAAGACGAAAAGCTAAAGATCAGGAGGCCGTCCCAAGAAATAGACCTTCTGCGTCCAAGTACAGAAAAACAAAACCTTCCAACTCCAAAAACAAAGCTCTACCAGCTCTACCCAATAAACCTAAAGCACCAGGTTTCAAACCTCCAAATTCTGACAAATGTTACAGATGTAACAGAACTGGACATATCGCCAAATACTGCAAATTAGCTAACAAAGTTAGAAACCTTGAACTAGATGAGTCTATTCTTAACCAAATAGAACAACTCCTACTAGAAGATAGTGATGCTTCTGATATTGCTGATGATGAACTTGAACAGCAATTCAACCAACTTGAAGATGATGATGTACAATCATCTCCGTCCGAATCTAACCAAGAAGACCAAAATAGCCAACCCGAGATTAATGTTCTCTCTAAAGAACAAGATCTCCTCCTTGAGCTTATTAGTAATCTTGAAAATTCTGACCAAAAGAAACATTATCTAGAGCAGTTCAAACGAACCATAGATAAGCCTTCCACATCTTCAAGTACCTTTCCAAATCACCCTCAAATAGCTAATACTTACAATATTACTGACATTCTCAATAGGTTTCCTTCACAGAAACCCAAGACCATAACTATCCAGGATCTACAAACGGAGATAGCACTCCTCAAGGAAGAAATTCGTGAAATTAGAGCAAAACAAGACATAGATCGCCTTGTTCTCCAACAGCTTTCTACCCAGCCCGAACAGCCTAGACAAACAGAAACCAAACCAGTTGATCAGGAAGATTTCATCAACTACCTCTCTAGACTTTCCATCCAGAAATGGCATATTAGGGTTACCCTAGTTATCAATAAGTCCTTCACTTTAGATATTGTCGCCTTATTTGATACAGGTGCGGATCTCAATTGTATACAAGAAGGACTCATCCCAACAAAATACTTTGAGAAAACCAAAGAAGCCCTTAGAGCAGCCAATGGCAAAAAATTAGGAATTAGCTTCAAAATCTCTGATGTTGAAGTAAAAACTTCCTTGGAAAATTCTTCTTTGTCAGTCTCAACTTCTTTCTTGTTAGTAAAAGACCTTACTAACTCAGTCATATTAGGCACCCCTTTTATCCAAGAAATCATGCCTTATATGGTCACTAACCAAGGCATTCAAATTGAGTGCATAGGAAATAAGATCCTCCTCCCTTTTGATAAACCTCCTATCAAAAAGGTCTTGTCTACTTTGAAACATAAGGAAGCCCAAATCAATTTCCTCAAAGAAGAAGTAGCATTTCAAAGGCTACAACAACAGCTTCAAGATCCTTCTCTTCAGTCTAAAGTTAAAACTTTAGAAGCCAAAATTCAAAAAGATCTCTGTGCTGATTTACCAACAGCCTTCTGGAATCGAAAGAAACACATAGTCAGACTTCCTTATGAACCTGACTTCGATGAAAAAACCATTCCCACTAAAGCTCGTCCTATCCAGATGAATCACGAGTTAACAATCCATTGCCAAAGTGAGATCAAAGATCTTCTTGACAAACACATTATCTCTCCCAGTAAATCCCCTTGGAGTTGTGCTGCTTTTTATGTTAATAAAAACTCGGAAATCGAACGAGGTGTCCCTCGTTTAGTAATTAATTACAAACCTCTGAATACAGCTCTTCGTTGGATTAGATATCCTATTCCAAACAAAAGAGATTTACTTCAGCGGCTTTATGCTTCTACTATTTTTTCAAAATTTGATTTAAAATCAGGTTTTTGGCAAATTCAAATTGATCCAAGAGATCGATATAAAACTGCTTTTACTGTTCCATTTGGGCAATACGAATGGAATGTAATGCCATTTGGATTAAAAAATGCTCCTTCAGAATTTCAAAGAATTATGAATGACGTTTTTAATCCTTTTTCAAAATTTATTATCGTTTACATTGATGATGTCTTAGTATTTTCTACTAGCATCGATCAACATTTTAAACATTTGAGAATCTTCTTTAATACCATTAAAGAAAATGGCTTAGTTCTTTCAAAAACTAAGTATAGTCTTTTTCAAATTAATATACGATTTTTAGGTCATAATATCCAACAAGGAACTATTGTCCCCATCCAGAGATCAATTCAGTTTGCTGATAAGTTCCCTGATCAGATCTTAGATAAAACTCAACTTCAAAGATTTTTAGGTTGTGTTAATTATGTATCTGATTTTATTCCAGGTATTAGCAATCTGCTAAAACCTCTCCACAATAGACTGAAAAAGCCTCCTCCTCCATGGACTAATGTTCATACTAACATTGTCCAGCAAATAAAATTAAAAGTTAAACATCTTCCTTGTTTATCTCTCCCTGATCCTTCTGCATTCAAAATTGTTGAAACAGATGCATCAGACATTGGTTATGGTGGCATATTAAAACAAAGGAAAGATGGCAAAGAACATATCATTGCATTTGCATCAAAGCATTGGAATAATGCTCAACAAAATTATCCTACAATTAAAAAAGAAATTTTAGCAATTGTTTTATGCATTTCTAAATTTCAAGCTGATTTACTAAACCAAAAATTCCTTTTGAGAATTGATTGCAAAGCTGCAAAATCTGTTTTACAAAAAGATGTACAAAACCTTGCATCAAAACATATATTTGCCAGATGGCAAGCTATTTTATCTATTTTTGATTTTGATATAGAATATATCAAAGGGAGCTCAAACTCTATTCCAGATTTTCTCACTCGAGAATTCTTGCAGGGAAGATAAAATGCCCAGAAAAAAGAAGGAAGAACTCCCAGCACTTCCTCCTCCGGAGGAAAACAAACAAGATAAAGCTGTCTCTCAACAGCAAACAATTTCAGTTGCCTCCAAGCAACTTTCAAAGGACGTGGCTGACCCAAATCAGCCAAGATATCAAACTCCAGCAGACTATGCTATGAAGGGAATACACCCATCATATCTCCTGGAAAAGGCAGAACCAATTTCAATTGAAAGCCCAAAAAAATGGGCAGATTTAGTTGAAGAAGAAGAAAATCAACTTGCACAAACATCATCTGACTCCTGGTCAGATACAGAATTCTTAAATTGGTGTAAGCTTATGGGAATTAAAGCAACCATAAGTGATCCTAAAATAAGAAAACAATTTATTGTATTTAAAAATTTATGTTCCACTGTGGCGGCCTCAGGCCACGCATCTTCTTCTTCCTCTGTGGCTGCTAAAAGCACCGCACAGACACCAGTGGTGGCCAAAAGCCCCAACACACAGAGCACAAGCACGGTGTATTCAGCACCCAAACAGGCACTTTCTTCACCAGTGCCACAACCAATTTCTTCATTCAAAAGTTCCTCCCCTGAGGAACCAACCTACTTTAAAAATGACAATATCTATCCTCTTACCCAAATTGAGCCAGAATTTTGGCATCCAAACCCTCAAGAAGTAGCTAGTCAGATGCTCAGCCCATCAGCCAATTTCATACAACAAACTCCTGACCATACTCAGAAATTTTATGAATTTATCCTTGCGGATACCAAATCTTGCTTATTCAAACCCTATAAGGATAAGCAAACCCAGGGATATGTTACCCATACAACGGTGTGGATTAATAAAATAATCTCACCAAAAGAATGGGGCACACTTCCAACCAAATATAAAAAATTTTCCAACCTTTTCGACCTCAATATTTTAATTATTACGACTACAAGGCTGCCTGGATGAATGCCTTCACTTTTCAAAATCACCTAGGAAAACACTCTTGGTTATCCTTTGGGGTAAACAATTAGTCTCTGAATTTCCTCAGTGGTTCATACATCAATGGTGGCCTGTATATGGACACAAAATTGAAATTTTTCCCCCTTTAGTTAAAGAAGGATATGAATATTTCAGTACTAGGTTCTATAGTCAACAACAGATACCTGCACTACTTCAATTTTCCCATAGATTTCACCTTCCGTGGATCTATTCCCAAAAATTTTCTTTTCATAAGCCAGATGGACACAAAGGACTACCATGGTTAGCCCTACAAGGTCACACCAATGGTACAAGAACTGGAATCCTTCCGAAGCCTATGTTCCGGCTTTAGAAAAATGGTTCCTAGAGAATCCAAAGTATTTGTCTCCAACAGATGCTGCCCAATACTCATTTTTTCAACAAAAATCAATAGCAGCTGCACAGTTAGCCAGCTCCAGCAATAAAGGAGACTTTATTGAACAAATGGAATTAATCCTCCAACAACTTAAAGCTGGATCCTCCAGCCAGAAGTCTCAACCATCTTCAGAAGAGAAGAAGAAGAAGACGAAGAAGAAGACCCTGATTATGACTTAGCAGAAGAATAATCAAAATGCGCAAGCATGACATCAAGGTGTCATCATTTTGATGCACACAATTATTACATCAGCATGACAAATCATGACATCAACTAAAGCTGACATCACCCATGACATCAGCAAGCATTAGCAAGATAAAGTTGACCTCATCCATGACATCAACAAGCATTAGCAAGAGTTGACATCATCCATGACATCAACAAGCATTATATTTCATGTATTTTTTTGCTATAAATACCCCCCCACTATCACTTGTAAAAACACACACCACTTCTACTACATCATTCACAATACTCCTCCCTCTCTCTAGAATTGGTTAGAGTTCTATCCCTCTAGCATTGTAATATTTTCAAGTTTAATATAATCCTCTTATATTAAATTTTTGTCTCTAATATTTATATTTCATGCATATGGTCGGTTTTACCGCCTGATTTACTTTACTGCATTGCATATTTATTTTTTGCATTACATATTAATTATGGTTGGCACTGCCACATAATTACTAACTTAATTAATTAATTAACCTGCACTTGCTTCCTGTCCTTACTTCCCTTTATTTCTTCCCCTTTATTTAGGGGGAACCGCTTCCGGCCTCTTGAATATATATATATATATATATATACACACACACATTTCCTTAGATAATACAGATTTTTCAATTTTCTAAATGAGATATTTCTTAAAGTATTTTCCTTTGCCAGTAATTTAGGTCGCATCAAAGGCAAGCACTTAAAATATTGTGAATTGTGATCAGACTAGCTTTTAGCAAGTGACTTCTATAATAACAATTCCGTTTTTGGTGTTGTTGGAATTTTGACAACAAAAACCAGCTCTATTTTTTTTTTTTTAAAAAAAAAAACAAGCTCATGATATGTGTTCCGTTAAACAATAATTGAGTTTCTTTTTCGCCACCTATTAGTATAACAGAATGTGGCAGCACGCTCTTCATTTTAAAGTGTTGAAACTCCCTATTAAAATCTTGGCATAAGATCTTTCGCATATATTTTTCCTAATCTTTAAGTCAACTTTAATTTAAAATTCTAACATACTATAAAACTATAGTTTTGCTTTTGGTTTCAAATTTGGAAACTTCACGCACGACTATATTACAGGTTCCGTTGATTTCATGTATGGTCACATAATTATGTATATGATAACGGGAAAGTCATAAGATTATTCTTTTATAATATTAAAGTCACTTAATAATAGGTTAATTTCATAAGAAATATAACCCACCGTAAAGTTAAATCTCCCACGGTTGAAATTGCCACAATATCACCATATCATTTTTGCCACTATCACATGATATGGCAGAAAATTAAAAGAAAAAATTTTCACCCTGTAATCCTATTTTAAATTTAAATGAATAAAAACTAATGAGAGGAAAAAAAAAACGACCCATATAAAAGAGGATTTTTAAAATGCCTACCTACGCAAGTGAATAAGTTACATTTTCATACCCACAATATTTATTTTTCATTCAATACCAATGCACCCCAATTATATTACATTCTATATCTGCTAGCTAATCTTCTCCTAGGCATCATCACCACCCCACATCCTCACCTTCTTACCCCACTCTCTCTCCCACTCCCAATCCCACCCTCACCCTTCACACCTTCTACCACATCAAACCTACCCCGCCTTCTCACCTTCATTTTTAGATCGAGATACCACCCACCTCCACCTCCTACCACAATTGCACCACCCCAAACCCCACCCCATCCCCTCATCTCCGCATCTAAGACACCTTATCTCCCCACCTTTCTACCCCACACTTACCTAACTTCCTCACCTTCATTTTTAGATCGGACTTCGGTGCCTTAAGCGGAAGAGGGGTTTTGCCCGTACTGGTATCCGAAAGAAAAGGGAATGGCTCGGCTATCCCATGTTACGGCCTCCGGCAAGCTAAAGCAGGCACCAAGAGCTTGGTTTGAAAGGTGAAAGCAGCATGTATAAGAGCCAAAATGGGAGTAGAGGAAGGAGCCGGTTTCCAATACGTAAATCGGATCATTCAATGTTTATAAGGAACAGGAACTTTCCAACAGATCGGTTGCTGCTTCCACAGCTAAGAAGGCTTTATGGAAAGCTTTAAAAGAGTGGGAGAAAGGGGACGCATAAGCGTTGGATAATACAGGATTGACAGACTCACTCACTGGGACCGCGAACCAGAAGAAATTCTTGTAGTTGCATAAGGGGGACGTTGAAAACATTCCAGCGGACTCCTGCGCCATCCATTCTTCCAGTATGAACCAGTTAAAGAGCATACATCGTAGAAGACGAAACTCCTTGATTACACCTCCCACCCACCTCCTACCAAGATCCCCCAACCCAACCCTCACCCCCACTCCAACCTCTACCTTTCACCCCTCTATAACCCAACTCCCACCCACCACCATAACCTGCACACCCCACGCACCACCTCCTCACCTTTATTTTTAGATCAAAACACCACCTACCCTTACCTCCTACCACACCCTCACCATAAATCCACAAATATTCAGGTTCAGACCTTCAAGCTCTAGTACCCCCCACCACCTACCTCTTCCCCTACCCTACCCCATCCCAAAAACTTACAACCACCCCATCCCCACCTTTCTACCCAGTACCCTCACAACTATATTCCACCACAACCCTACCTCTGCACCCCACCCCCTACCCCACTTCCCTACTTTTTACCTTACCTCACTCCCACCTTCCTACACCATGCTCCACATCCTACCCACCACCTACCTCTACCTAACCAAACCCTCCGCCCATCAAGAGATTTCACCATCACCCTCTCCTAACTGCCCACTGCCCACCTTCTTATCTCTCACACCATACCCCCTACCCCGACCTCCTACCTCTTCCCCACCTCTCACCCCAACCTTTTCCAACCCATTTCGCCCCACAACCTCCAAACCAACCTACACCTCATACCTTACCCCGCCAACCACCTCAAAACCCACTCAACCTCTCTACCCCAATATCGTAAACCCTATACCTCTTCCCCTTTACTTTCTACCCCGCCACCCGCACCCACAAACTCCCACCGACCTCCCATATCAACGCCATCTTGCACCCCACCCCTTCACCCCAATCTTACCCACTCATTCAACCTCCTATTCCCCCTACTTCTCCCCTTCCCCCTATCCCCTAAACCAACCCCTACCATTGTAACTCGACCTCATACCCTCAACCCACCCTTCACCCTCACCCATGATAACAAACCCCCTACTTATCCCCCTAACTCTTACCCCCTCCCCCCCAACGACCTCCTACCTCAACCCCACCTCCGATCCCAAATCCAACAACCCCACACGTACCAAACCACCTGTCATACCAACATTCTACTTAACTAGGACCGAGACTCGGGTTTGACTGGGTAACTCGTTTGAGTTAGAAATTGGAGTCGCCACCTAATATAAATTTCTAATGTTATTAGGTCACCTAATGTCTAAGGTCGGGTCTTTTATTCAACACGTTTAATTCCAGAGATTCAAGGGTAAGAAGTCCAAGTGACTCGGGGAAGAAGGTGTTAGGCACTTTCCCAAGTCCCACAAAAAGTGGTTCCCCGCCCGAGCAATTAATTTTGGATGTCTAACAAGTTATAGATAAATGTTAATCATGTTCACAAATATATTATTAACTTGAAAGTCAAAATAATAATCAGTCACACAATTGAATCTATTTATGCAAAACAATATATATGGGCAGCAAGTACATGGTATTGGGCTTTTAAATTAGCAAGAACGGCCTAAGCCCGTATGCCTAATCGCACATTTGGCCTCATATTCGCAAACATATATTTGGTATGGCTAATATCACAACAGTTAATTCAATTCAGTTAAGTATGTAATTTTCAGTATTTAATACAATTTGCAGAAATAACCAGTTTTGCAGAAATAGGCAGTTTTGAAGAAAATATTTTAGATTTGTTTCAAACCAACTAGGGGTTATTTTGAAATAAATTTTAGCCATTTAGGGTTGGAGTGACTTGACATTAATTGTCGAGCCCTAACCTTAATGGCTATTTTAGTTTGTGGCCAGTTTTGAAAATATATGTATATAAAGGGGGGATGTTTTAGAAAATGGGTCACGAACACATAAAATGCACATAAAGGGGTTGTCGCACATAACATATACATATAGGGATGCAAATACATGATAACATATGTTAGATTTTAGAAAATACATATAAATACTTGTATAGTTGGCCCCGATAACTTATACACCCCTATACATTATTAGATTAGTGTATAGGAGTATAAAGTTTGTTAAGGATTGGTTTAAACACATAAAGGGCAAGATTGGATATATGTATTGGGCCCATACAATTTAAGTTAAAAACAGGGGCAGTTTAGTTTACATATATAGTCACAGATCAGACGAAGTGCACATTCAGCCCCTTATTATTAAGATTTCAGAATAGCATAGAATGACATATTTCGCACGTTGTAATTTGAGTTTAAAACTTTTACACACCAATTATATTGTCCAGATCCCAAATAAACTGTCACGACCCAATTTCCAAGGGCTCGTGATGGCACCTAAACAACATTTGCCTAGGCGAACCAATGAAACAAGATGCGGAAAAGAACAATAATGTGCAAAGATCATAAATGGATATATAAATATAAAAGTGTGAAGTCCAAAGAATATATCCACAAAAGAATTGGAGCATTCTAAGAGTGACTCAATAAATTATGAATATACATTAAAGAAATCTGAGTCCTATCTCTAAGTGACTCCGGCGGTATGCCACCACGGTCTGTGTGGTCGGCTCACCTCAATCAAAAGTCTCAGAAGCCTCGGGAACCGCTAACGTCCGGGCTGCTGACTGGATGAAGGACCTGCGCACGTAGCAAAGTAAGTTATGAGCCGAAGCCCAGTAAGATCAACGACAGGCCCGCTAAGGTACCCTTGCGGGACAAGTCGCTACATGCATCATAAGCAACAACATACTATAGTAATCATACAATAAAGTAGTGAAATCACAAATAGATGTAACACATTCCATACACACAAGTAGTAACCAGAAGTCTCAAGGATTATGCCCATCCAACGTAAGGCATAGGTCAACTCAGCGGCGGTTTGGAGGTCCAATCTCTACTCCCCGTGCCGACTAACCTAGACCTACGATGGACTAGCAACACCACTACTAAGTATCAACCATATACCGTGACCCGAAGTCACTATCACAATCATGAATAAGTAGACCAACGACCCGTAGTCGTTGGCTCATCTCAAATCTGTCTACGATCGCACCACACCCCCTGTCAAGTGCGTCGTATCTCAATAATCACGTGACCACACCACACCCCCCTGTCAAGTGTGTCACATCTCAAAGATCAAGTGTCCACACCACACCCCCTGTCAAGTGTGACACATCTCATAGTATAGGCGACACCACACCCCCTGTCAAGTGTCCCTCTAACAGTATTAATATCCACGACATTAATAACAATAACAGAAATATTAATAACGATAATATTTCACAGTCACCGTAACCCAGGTTGGTTATGCTAGCTGAACGTAAGGCGAAGGTTAACCCGACCACAGTTTGGGGTACAATCCCTACTCCCATGTCGTCCAACCCAAGGTTACGTATAGACAGCACTACCCAACCCGGCACGTGAACAAATCAAGTACCAATATCATACAAAAGCCGGCAAAAAATCCTCGGCAAGACATTTATCATGACATGCCGGCAACATCCTCGGCCATGTCCCAAGTTCTTGCTATCTAAGTATGGTGTAGCAAGCGTTACTACGATATAAATTTAAGCTACCTCGACGTAGCGTTTAGACCGGCACATACCTCGGTCGAGTCACAATCTCGCTATTTATAACAAACAATAATAGCAAGTAATTCACATCATTAATCCTAACCATTGTTAGGTATATATATGCGTACATGAAGCATACTAGCATGAAGGAAGAGTCCACAAGCACAATAGAGGTCAAGTCTCACTTACCTCGAAATTCGGGCTCAAATGCCGGAAGAATCTCCTTTCCCGCTCGACTTGTCCGCGAAGGACTCTCCACTAGGTCTATTAAAGACAAGATATAGCACATATGAGTGCTCAATTATAGCTATTTAAGCCTAT